>LR990200.1:11032500-11632500 GCA_905147375.1 Hylaea fasciaria | reverse complement strand
CGATGTGAGGTAAGATTGCAGTTCCTATCGTTGAGCTAATAATGCGCGTCACGATCTCTTCAAATATCCAGATCCCTAAGAATGCCCTGTGTCCAGAGAATCAGGAGGAACTGAAAGGACCATATTCCCATTGGGAGCATGGTGGTCTTGGTAGACCAACCTGGAGCCACTTGAGGATGAACGCAGGTAGTTTTTGTAGTTCTAGTCTTGATTCGTTTTCCAGTCACCAAAACTGACCAGTTCCTTTCTCCCCAGATGTGCCGATAACATGGGTGCCGTCGCCGCGTGCCTCGCTGCTGTGCCAGGTGCCTGATGCCGAGAGGGTCGTCTCCAGGCGCCCCCCGCCCCCGCTGGAGGGTGAAGAGCGGACGAGGCTGAAGCCCTACCTGTGGCGGCGAGACGGCGAGGACATGAAGCGGTACGTCATCATTGACATCTATCCAAGCTTGTACAGGTTTCTTCAGAAGTTTGTTTTACTGGTTAACAACCTCATTTGGTGTTGAGGTTACTCAATAGTCGAGGGTGAGAGTGAACACGATCAGAGCGCTTGTGCACTGGCTCCGTTTATAATTCAAGAAAAATAAGACAAATATAGTTGAATTCAGTTCTTGGAGAATTTGGCAAACCAAACTCTTGTGTATTGCACCGCTCACGCAAATACTATGGCTGCTTCGAGCCGAGTTTTCTTGGTGTACAAAAATGCTAAGCCCTAAGAGCTACGTAGTACCTTATACAATCTGTGTCCAAGCTTTAAGGTGTTAATTGTAAAGAATAGGATTTCCGCCGAATTAAATCGAAAGGTCGACGTTATAAAATCTACGCAAAATACACTCGAGGGACCATTTAACGGAATTGGACACTGTTTTTGGTCCGACAAACACTTTTAATAGTTTTCGTTTGTTTGTCGTGTGAGGTTGTGTTAGCCTCTAGTGTCAGATTTTTAGGCCGCCCAAGGGGCTCTAACGAGACTTAACGTCCGTTGTCAATCTATACCAAACGGAACGGGTTAACGTGTCCTCTGAAGCACGGATCGATGGAAAACCGCACGTAACTTACGAAACGTCATTGCTGCGGGGCCGAGGATCGAACCCCGGTATCGTTATTCCAAAGCGCACATGTTACCACACAGCCATTTCAGGTTGGCTAGCGTTTGAATACATTTAGAACTAACTCACAAGGGTAACCTTTTTTTTTTTTTTTTTTTTTTTTTTTTTTTTTTTTTTTTTTTTTTTTTTTTTTTTTTTTTTTTTTTTTTTTTTTTTGACCCAGGGAAAATCCATTACGGATACCGCCAGCCAGGGGGGCCTGGCCCAGCGGTTATGTGGGACTCCCCGCCCCTGAAGGGGGCGGTATACCCACTAAAAAAACCTGGGGTGTTTCTCCGGGACGCCTTGGATGCCGGGGCTGCGGGGAGTCTTACGAATCACTTCCGCGGCCCCGACGGCGTTGGTCCCCAAAAGAGGACCCCTTCCCGTTGACAGGAGCGGAGAGGAGTTCTCCACTCCGTCGATCTATGAGAGGCGCGCGGAAACACCGCGCGCGCCATCTCGAGGCGTGCTAGTGGGCGGCGGACGATCCCCCTAGTCCGCCGCCCAAGCCTCTGTTATGGGGGTTGGAGGAGGGCGTTGAGGAAATGTCTCCTACGACGCCCTAGTCTCCGGCTACGGATCGGGAGGTCGGAGGTGATCTCCCTCTCCCTCTCCGCAGCCTCCTTCTGCGAAATGACATCCTCGCAGAAGGTCTCTCCAGCTTTCCACGACCTCTCGCTCTCGACCATCGCCCTAATCAGGGTCGGAAGTGAGAGGTCGTCCCCCACCACTGCGACGAGTTCACGACGCTCGCTAGCCCAGCTTGGGCACTCCTCCAGCGTATGCTGCGCCGTGTCCTCGTCACAGTCACAGTGGTGACACCTGGTTGTCGGTTCCCTTCCGGCTATGCGGCACAGGTACTTTCCGAAGCACCCGTGCCCTGTAAGCACCTGCACCAGCCGGAAGGAAAGAGACCCGTGAGCCCTGTCCAACCAGTCTTGTAGTACCGGTCGGACAGCCTCGACAGTCCAAACACCTGCCCTGGGTTGGGCCAGCCTCTCTGCCCACCTCCCAATCAAGGACTGTCGAGCGCGGAGCTTCCACGCTTCAATCGCCCTCGGCGGGGGGTCCTCTCCCCGGAGACGGAGGTCCGTACGCCAATCAAACATGTCCGCACGAATCTCCGCCTCCAAATCCCACGGAGGGGATCCCGCCAGCACGCACGCCGCCTCGCAGGAGACGGTGCGGTAACCACGGATGACCCCGACTGCCATCACTCTCTGAGGTCGTTTCAGTAGAGCAATGGCGCGATCGGTCAGGGCCCCCACCCAAACGGGTGCCCCGTACAGGGCCATGGACCGCACCACCCCCATATACAGGCGGCGCGTGCGCGCCTCTGGTCCCCCGAGATTTGGTAGCAGCCGCTTCAGGGCAGCGGCCGCCCCCATCAATCGGGGAACCATGCGAGTGAAGTGCTCGCGGAAGCTCCAACGGCTATCAAGGACGAGTCCCAGGTACCGCATGTAGGACCCGACCTCGATCTGGGTCTCCTCGATGGCGATGTGGAAGTCGCGCGGCGGAGCGCGACGGGGCCCGTGAAACCACAGCGCCTCCGTTTTGCTCAACGCCACCTTGAGTCCCAACATCCCAATTCTGCCGACAACCTGTGTCACCGCCACAGTGGCAAGACGGGCTGCCTCCTCGTACGAATCTCCCCGGGCCATGACCAGCGTGTCATCTGCGTAACATGTCACGCCTGCGCCCGATGGAAGATCGCCCCGCAACGCCCAGTCGTATCCGATGTTCCACAGGAGCGGCCCGAGGACCGATCCCTGTGGCACACCGCACGACATCTCCCTCCGATGGAGTTGGCCTTCTCGCCCCAGGTACGACACGTACCTTTCGGAGAGATAGGCCCCGACTATCCGACATAGGTAGGGAGGCACGTCATGGTACTTCAGTGCCTCCCTAACGCACGCCCAGGGCAGGGTGTTGAAGGCATTGGCGATGTCTAATGACACCGCCAGCACCACCTCACCCCGCGCCACCGCGTCCTCCGAGTAGGCCTTGACACGCAGGATCGCGTCAACCGTCGATCGGCCCGCTCGGAAGCCAAACTGCTCGTCGGACAAATCAGGACCCACCCCCCGGAGGTGCTGGACAAGGCGGACGGCTATCACGCGTTCGAACAGCTTGTCCACCTCATCCAGCATCACAATGGGGCGATAGGCCGAGGGAGAATCTGCGGGGCGCCCGTCCTTCTTGAGTAGGACGAGCCTGCCCGTCTTCCACTGTGATGGGAACCGTCCCGACTCCAGGCAAGCGTCCAAAAGCCTTCGGAACCGGTCCCCCAGCGCATCCAGAGCCAAGACCCAGGCTCTGCCAGGAATGCCGTCTGGCCCCGGGGCCTTGTTCTTGGCACGAAGCCTACGAACGGCCACCCCGAGTTCGGCCTCCGACACTCCCGGCACTTCCTCCTCTTCTTCTTCGGTGTCCACATGTCGCGCCGCTCCCGAGGATGCCATCGCCGGTGGCTCGTATCCCGCTCGACTCGGGAACAGTGTGGACACCACCTCCTCCAGCAACTGCGGTTGGAGACTCTCCGTGACCGGGGGGGCCCAAGGGCGAATTTTGCCCCTAACCACCTTGTATGGGCGCCCCCAAGGGTCACGATCGAGAGTCTCCAACAGCTCCGCTCTTGCCTGGGTCTTGGCGCTGCTGATGAGCAGCTGCAAGTCCTTCACCTTCTCCCGATAGGACCTGTACAGCTGCTCCTCGGCTTCCTCGTTCCTGCGCCGCAGTCTTCGGTACCTGGTGTACTGGCGTCTGGCCGCCACACAGCTGGCGCGACACGCAGCTATTTGTGGGGACCACCAGTACACCTGACGCTTAGGAGGAGGCTTCCTGGCTCGGGACATGCCTACGTCGCAGATTTGCGACATGGCTTCCCGGAACCATCCTGCCTCCTCTTCGACCTCCACCGGTCCCTCTGGGGGGGAGTTCCACGCCTGGACGATGGACGCCACCACTACCGCTTCCCTGTCCAGGCTCTTCAGCACCCACCTGGGTGTCGCTGGAGTGTATCTCCCTGGGCGACCCGGGGTATCTGGAGACATGGAGACGTCGAACCTGATGTATTTATGGTCCGACAGCGTCTCCACGTCCTCCAGAACCCTCCAATCCCGCACGTTGCGCGCGACGGCAGGGGAAGCCAGCGTGATGTCGACGATTGATCCCCCATGCCGCCGCACGCAGGTGTTGGCCGACCCTTGGTTGAGTACCACTAGGCCGGCCATCGTCGCCCATTCCTCCAGAGCCTCGCCGCGAGTATCGGTCGCGGGGCAGCCCCAAGCCGATGATTTGGCATTGAGGTCCCCCGCGACGAGCGCTGGACGAGGTAGGGACTGCCCTAGGACAGCCCCCACCCCGCCCAGGAAGGTTTCGAACTCTGCGAGGCTTCTGTTGGGTGAGAAATACACTCCAACGAGCACGTTCCCCCTCCAGTTCACCGCCACGTAGCCTCTACCCCTCGCTATCACAGAGAGGGGCGGCATCCCGCCAGCACACGAATATATGATGGCCACCGAGCCATCCACGTCCCCCACCCAGTTACTCCGGGGGGGAACGCAGTATGGCTCGGCGACCACGACAATTTCAGCCAACCACTCTGCCATGCTTTGCAGGAGTAGGTCCTGCGCGCCAGCAGAGTGGTTGGCGTTCGCCTGGAGGAAGCGATGAGCCATAATCAATCAACGATTATGTCCATCGCCTCCTCTCCCCCCGCAGGTGTTGGCTGGGGCCTGGAGGCCACCGTGGCCACCGTCGCCCTCTGCTTCGGTTTGGGTGGGGAGCACGATTTGCTCCCCACCCGATGCTCCGCCGGTTTGCCGGCGGCTGCGCACAGTGAGCACCGTGGCGCAGCCGCGACACACTTGGCCGCCTTGTGGCCGGTTCGCCCGCAGCGATAACATTCATCGCTGCGGTCGACCTCCGCAGTGCACTGTGCCCGTACGTGCCCCTTGTGGAGGCACCGGAAGCACTGCATCGGTCTGGGCTGCAGCAATCTGATTTGTGCCGCAACCCAGCCGACCAGAAGACGACCGCCTTCCGCCAGTTTGTTGGCCGCTGCCACCGGGCAGCGCACCCACACCGAGCAGGTGCCCTGGGAGTCGGGTCTTATCTCCCCAGCTTTGACAGCCTCCTCAGGGCAACCTCCGCGCCGCGCGATGGCAGCGGCCACTTCCTGAGACGATACCGAGTCGTCCAGGCCAGAGATGCGCAGATCTGCACACTTCATTGGCCTGGACACCCGTACCGTCTCCTCGTCGAGGACCTCCCGAAGTTTTTGGGCCAAGGCATCAGCCTTGGTCCCGCTCGTCGTTCCCGGTACTTCAAAGATATAGCCCCCAGTGGCCGCTTTTCGGCACCGGACGCCGCCCTCGATCTCGCAGGAGGCTAGGTCGATTTTTGACCTAGCCTCCTTTATCACCTTGGCATAGGTTGCGCCCTTCCCTTCGGCCTCGGGCTGCAGTGTGATCACCACAGCCGAGGACTTAGGGGGGCGCAACCTCATTGGCGCAGCTGGCCCTCTTGGCCTCGCGGCCGCTGGGGGGGCTGGCGCTGCGGCTGTCGTCCGGGTGGTCTTCTTTTTGTTGGCACCTCGTCTCGCCACCGTTGACCATCCCTCGTCCATAGCCGAGGGTGCCGGTGGGAGGGGGCGAGGCGTGGGTGCCTTGGGGGTAGCGGCTGCTTCTGTAGCCGCCCCCTTCTTCTTCTTTTCCCCCTTCTTCCCCTTCTGGGAATTAGGGGGAGCTGCTGTCGTCGGCGGCGACGGTCCTGCTCCTGAGGTAGGATCGACCGCCCTCGCCGACGGTGGTCTCGGCCTGGTTGCCGTACCGGGTTCCGCCTGGGGCGCACGGAGAGCCACCGCAGCTGCAGCGTTCCTCCTGTCCGCTGCAAGCGGAGGCCGGAGGCGCTTTTCGGGGAGGAGGCGATCCTCCAGTCCACCAAGCCGCGCGTTGACCATACTGCCAACTTGCAGCATGATGGACCGGGTCACCTCCTCAATGACATCCCGCGTGATTGCGGGACCCGTCGTCACCTCCATTCTCTCCGGCGATGGTCTCCGGGGGGCCGGCAGCGCTTGGGGCTCCGGGGATGGTCGTCGGGGAGGCGCTGGTGCATGCGGCTCCTGCGGTAGCGCACCCCCGCTCCCAAGCTCCGCCCTCAGGTCCATGAGCTCCTTGCGGAGTTCATCGACCTGAGCCTGCAGACGGTTATTTTCCGCCTGCAGTCTGGCCGTCTCTTCGGTCGACGTCCTATCATGCAGGGCCGAAACCGCTGCCTTGATGGACGTCGCCGACTCTTTGAAGGCACGCACGGTCGTGCCCTTGAGGTTTCTCGAGGCTGCTGCCAGCCCCAAGATGAGGTCGGCGTCCTCGAGAGCCCTCTGGTTGAGGGCACTGGCCGTGCGGGGGTCACTCCCGACCAGCTGGTCCAGGCCCTGTTCCGCCCTGTTCTTTCGGAACCTCCGGACCATCGCCTCTATTTTCTCGTCGGCCTGCTGGCGAGCCTCCTCCCGGTTCCTCCTCAGGAACTCGGCTCGCCTGCAGACCCCAGCAGAACTCAGTCCCCCCGATATTATGGGGGACCTGGGCGAAGCGGGAGACAGGCTCCCACCCTCGCTCGACGGAGCCGAGTCTCGGCGGGGCCTTTTCGCGCTCCTCCAGAGCCGGCCCGTCTCCGCCTCAGAGGATGGGCCAGATGCCGCCCGCATGCTGGCGTCCGACTCCTCTGCTTCCTTCCTTTCCATCTCTTCCATCTCCTTCTTCTTCCTCCTCTTCTCAAGCTCGGAGGCCTTCAGCTTCCTTCGCTCCTCCTTCGCCATCCTTTTCCTCTCCTTCTCCTTCCTCTTCTCCGACTTGTCGTGTCCGATTCCTTCCTCTCCGGAATTCTGAGAGCCGGAGCTCTCGTGGCTGTTTTTGCCCCCCCCAGAATACGTGGGGCAGCCCAGCTCACTACGACGTGAGCCAGGGAGGGATTCTCCAGCCTCGCCGAGGCTGGTACCCTCCTGGGGTAGTTTCTTCTTTAAACTAGCCATATTCATTTTGTTTTTTGTCCTCTTTGAGGGGTGAGGATCCCCTGGGTGGTGCCCTATCGACCGGATTCCGTCCGGCCATTCATCCCCTCGGCGAGCACCAAAACCTTGGGATTCGGACCGTGGACCTCTACGAGGATATAAGCTCCTCGCAGAGGTCCCCGACACTCCCCGCCGACACACCGACACGCCAGCATGCCCATCAAACACGCTCCGTGAACCTCTACGAGGATTAAAGCTCCTCGCAGAGGTTCGCGACGCGCCGTCCAAATGGACCCCAACGTCCACGAGGTGGGGGACCCGAACAGCCCCCGCACCCCGCCGTCCAGGCACAAGTGTCCGGACCCTCCCTTCCCGAGACAGGGACCCCACAGGATAATGTCCCGCAGAAGTCCCCGCCCCAATTCGTCCGGGCAGAGAACACTGCCCAGACCCACCGCGCCTTCATCCACTGTGCCCTCTGCTGTTCAGAGGGACACGCGGAGAAGCCCACCGTGCCGGGTGTTAGCTACGGCCAACAATCCCCGAGGAGAATTGTTGACCGAACCCCAGGGTGCACCGTCCCAACTGCTGCTATTCCCCCCAGACATAATAAATCGAAGAGGACCAGCAGCAGTCAGGCGCTCGTGGAGGTACCCGGCCTGCACCCCCACAAGGGTAACCTATCACAACTCCCCTAAAAGGTTCAGCGAGACATTTTTTTATCAAGCGTGCTAGCATATCCATGAGAGCCTACTGCTGGTTTGCAGAAAGTGGGTTAGCAAGAACCTATCAGCTAACGAGTGGTCCGGACAGTAAAGAACCTGTGAATTCCAGATTCTCGTCAACCCTGGACGTGTTACGGCGGAGGGATCCCGAAGGGCTGTACCAGTGCGCGGTGCGGCACCAGGGCGGGCTGGTGCTCGGATATCCGGTGCAACTGAAGTATGCTTGTGAGTACCTAGCTTCTAATACGAGGCACGTTTGGCGTAGTGGCTGAGCAGTCGAACTGCTGCACTTGGTGTCGCGGGTTCGATTCCCGTCCGGATCAAATATTTGTGCGATCCACGCAGATATTTGTTTATGGTCTGGGTGTTATGTGTTTGTGCAATTATATGTCTTTAAACGGTACCCACGATACAGGAGAAATCCTAGTGGGGGACTACGTAAAAAAAAGATTTAAAAAGAAAGAGAAGAATAGAACGGTCACGCCGTCGCGGTGACGTGGGTAACTTGCTTCTGATAGGACGCCGGGTTTTGGATTGTATAAAGTTTTGTATATAGAATGGACACGAATATTTAAATAGATAGATGTCTCTCACTCTCATCGCAAAAATATAGAGTTTAATCCAGCAAAATGTTAAGTTGCTTGTTTTTAATTTTACTTTGTGTTATGAATTAGATACAAAAAGTTATATAGGTACTTAATATAATTAAATTTGTAAGTGAATGTGAATTTAAGTTCTGAGTACTTAGTACCGACGTTTTATTCGTGCTCTAAGTATCGGTTTGTCCGATGAATTGATTGATCAAATTTAGTTAAAATACATTCAGCCATTTCAGTGCTCAACTGTTCTTACAAATTTACATACTTACGTACTACATAATACTTTTGAATACAAATTTGATAAGTATATTATGTAAGTAGGTATCTAGGTACCTATATATAATTTCCGTAAGCACGGTTATCTCACGACCATAATTATGTCTCGTCAACCACATTCCCAAATTAACCTCAAATTCAGATAGATTCCGCGTAGTAAACTGAATACTAATCATTATTACAAGTTTCGGGAATAATTCATGATATTGCGTCACTCCGAGCAAATATATTAGACGTTACGCTTGTTATTCATCATCTATTCGTAATGATATGAAGATCGTTGAATAACAATGTGGAGAGGCAAGAAATTACGCGTTTGATGTCGGGTCGGACGGATCCGTGGAATATCGGCCCCGGCTCGATACTGACAAAACGAATATCAAACGTAATAGCTTTGATATAACGACTTTATCTGCGTGTGCTGCAACGCGGCTGTTAGGACACTCGCTACGTTCGAATGCGAAAAAGAAAGAATCGAATTCTCCGTTAGGCGCAAGGGTTCTACTTAAAATGTGTGTGGCAGCTTTTTTGACCTGTATTATACGGAAAAGTATCACATCTTTGCCACAATCAGGATTTGTAGTGACAAGCACTAGTGCGCAAAATATCAGGGGCGGCGCGATGTTTAAAAATCATAGGTGATTTAAAATGGCATCAAAAAAAAGGACCGATATTAAAATCTATTTTACTAATTGCTGCGTAGAAACTTTTATTTGAGGCAAAGTTGTGAAATATTTTTTATGTTCGTAGACGGAATTATGAGAATCCAAAATACAAACGTTTTTAATGACATTGATAAAAATATAATTTATGATATTGAAATAACCGATGATTTTCAAGTATAACCCCCTGATCAGAAGGGATTACCAGATACGTTACTACGCTTCAGATACTTCAGGCTGAACGTAAATCAAGGCAGCGAGCGACAAACACCACGCAAAACATTGCAATACGAAGTTCTGTGGCAGTGCAACCGATTATGATACTAGACATGCGTCAATATTCTTAGATACTAGATAAAGACAGATGGAGCGCTTACTACACTAACCTTGCTACTCTGTTTCGAGTGAAATAGTGGCAACTCAGTTATCGGTTTTATCATCAGCAACAGAGTAGGTACCCGACAGAACAAGAAAATTCCCTCAATAAGGTACGGTTATAAGGTAAGGTTATAAGGTATGGTAAGAAGTGATTTAAAGAAATGTCACTCTATGGAAATGTATTGGTTTTTCTAATTTTAGAAACTCAGCTTCCAATATCCTACTCCACAAAGGTTTCAGTACCAAGAATCAGAAACGATAACATTTTGGTAATATCGATATCAAAGAATTTATTTCTTGCCATTTGTATTCAACATCTAAATTAAGACGAGAGATAACTTTCAAAATTTAATTACAGATTATCATAATCATGTTACTGCCTAAATTAGAAATCTTACTAATATTATAAAGCCGAAAGTTTGTGAGTGTGTGTGTGTGTGTGTGTGTGTGTATGTGTGTATGTGTGTATGTTTGTTAGCTCTTCACGCTCAAACGGCTCGACCGTTTTCGATAAAATTTGGTATAGGGGTAGACTGGACCTATGAGACGGACATAGGCTATCTTTTGTCTCAAAAAATAATCTCTAAGGGGATGAAATAGGGGTTGAAAGTTTGTATGGGGGATTTATAATTCTTCAAGCTAGGAATCTGAAAATTTATATTTAGGCTTTTGGTAAGAAATAAAGAAATACGGGTTTAAGCTTTTTTGCAAAATCATCCCTAAGGGGGCAAGGCAAGGGGTTGAAATTATGAGGTATTCTTTAGATGCACCCCCTACGGACCACAATAAACGGCTGAACGGATCGTCATGCAATTTGGCCAGGGGATAGATAATAATGGATACACGATAAAGAAAGGGATAGAGGGAGAGAGATAGAGTGAAAGAAAAAGAGATAGAGGGAGAAGTATATAGATTGAGATAAAGGGAGAGGGAAGGAGGTAAAGGGAGAGTGAGAGAGTGAGGAGGAGAGATAGAGTAAGTGGGAAATATATAGATTCTAGGAAGAGAGAGAGATAGAGAGAGAGAGCGAGAGAGGGAGAGAGACAGAGAGAGGGAGAGAGATAGATTGAGAGGGTACATTTATAGAAATAGAGGGAGAGCGATCGAAAGAGGGAGGGGGAGAGAGAAAAGGAAGAGGAAAGGAGATAAAGAGAGAGAGAGAGCGTGAGAGGGAGAGATAGAGTGAGTGGGAAATATGTAGAAATAAAGGAAGAGAGATCTTGGAAGAGAGAGAGTGAGAGAGGGAAAGAGAGAGATTGTGAGGGAAGTGTATAGAAATAGAGGGAGAGAAATCCAAAGACGGAAAGGGAAAAAATATAGATTGAGAGTAGAGAGGGAAATATGTAGAGATAGAAGGAGAAGGAAAGATTTAGAGAGAGAAGGAGAGGGAAAACGATAGAGGTGGCATAATAATATATCATAGAACTTTGTCCCACGATCTCGGTTTAATCCGAGAATTTTAATAATTATTATTATAATAATATGTGGCATTCATACTGTTTCATTTTCGGTACGTTATGACTTAGCGACCGATATCGGAAGCTAACTAATGTACAGGCTGTCGCCCCAGTACCAGATGCTAACTATGATGACACAATAATAATATGCACAAACCTTTCAAATAGCTACCTATAGGTGTTGTACGTGTAACGCGGGTGAAACCGCGGGGCGCCGCTAGTAGATACATAAATAAACTCTTTACTGAACACTCGGTAGAAAACAAATGATAAAAATGGCGGGCTAACACTAGTAATAGATAATAAGTTATCATTATACCACGTATATATGAATTATACGAGTATATACCAACGAGTCGGTCGCTTAATAAGTATATAGGACAAGAAGAACGGTTAATTTATCAACCCGGCACGTCATACCCCATTGTGAGATCAATCCATCCATCTCTTGATACTGTGTGATTGATTGAGAAGCTCCCGGTGTTTGCGGAAAACGGCGATGGGGGAACCATACAAATAAACCGCTAACTTGCCTACGCGACTTCGCCCACGCGAAAACAATAACTTTGGATAGGAATATAAAGCATCCTATGTACTTTATTTCCATTGATCAAACTATATCCATACCAATTTTTATCAAGATATGTAAAGCCGTGAAAAGGTGCAAACAGCCAGAGTAACATTATTACGCTTTTGTAATATTAAATAGGATTATATTGTATTATGGTCATGTCAAGTTCTCGTACAGGTTTTGACAACAATTTAGTTAGTCATTGATGTGTACAGCTACACATACTCGTAGTAAAACAAAACCAATTCTTATAAGACTGTATGTTCTTGTTATTATCATCTGTTTCTTGCGTTTTTGTCTATAGAAATACAATGTAGAATCTGCCAAATGTCGACTAAACGAAATAAAGTTTCCAAGTAAGAAGTTTGTATACTATCCTACATTACACGAGTAGGTTCATCGATGTAGGTAGGTACGCAGACAAACAAAATAGTCTAGAGATAATTTAGTTTTCTACAAACATACTTGTACTAAATTAATATGTTATTAATGAATATGAAACATGTACCTATAATATTTTTGTTACAAAAGAATATAATTACCTATTATGTTTGTTACATGGGCTTCTAATTTTTATAATCTGAATTATGTTTTACTAAACATTTTTGGTAACTAACAAAACGTTACCAAAGATTTCCTGCTATCAAAGAACAAAGTTGGTACCTACTTACAAAGTAATTATCAAAGTTACTTGGCAAAATCAACTCGTTTATTGATAGTTTTCGTGGAGAAGATTAGGAAATTTTCTTGGAGTAATCTGGGAATAACCCATAGCCGTGTGCCTCTAACTTTGATATAAATATTCTAAGATAGTGAGCATGTATGTGTCATACTGTAAGCTTACTATTATGAACTGGATCAATAAATAAATGAACCCGGTGACGTTGTAATCACATCGTTTGCCCGAGAATTTTCCGTGGGTTTATCTCAAAATGCTAAAAAATCACCTGACGTAAACCATAGGCCCTAGAGCATGACCACAGTTACAAAACAGTGGGTAATTATGTAAGGAGCAGCTGATTTTTTTTTCTATCACTTACCCAGGCCCTAACCCCTAGGGTTATAAACAACGAAGACCATGGTCTCGCACACCCTTACTTAGATAAAATACCTACCTGTATTTCGATAATTATTTTTCATAATTACAACATAGCAAAAGTAGTACGTACATGTTCTATGGTAATTATCATGTCGCCGCGTACAGTGACGCAGACGCTGACGATGCCAACCCTGACGCTAGAGACGCCAACGCTGATGACGGTGACGCAAACACTGATGATGCCAACGCTGAGAACGACGACGCTGACGACGCTGACGCTACGGACGCCGACGCTGGCGCTAAGGACGCTGACGCTGACGATGCTGACGCTCAGGACGCCGACGCTGACGCTAAGAACGCTGACGTTGACGATGCTGACGCTCAGGGTGTCGATGCTGACGACGCTGACGCTGATAACGCCAACTATGTCGACGGCGTGCCGCTATAAGCGACCAATGACTTTTTATAGAAGGACTTACTATATTTTTGCACTGTGGTCAGTTCTTTCCACTTGGTACCCCACAGACTGATTAGACAAGGGATGGAGTTCAAAGGGAATTTTACGCAGAATTGCTAAACGCTATCCGAATTCAGCGCGGGTGTTATTTTGTTTCCAACGACAGATGTTTTTGTTAGAAATATACTCTTTGCTGAAAAATTATACAGGCGGCTTAATTTTAGGTAGAGAGGTAGAATTTAATGGTGTCACGTGAATGATGTGGGTACGAAGAGGTATATTTCATTCCTTGAGTGGCTATTACTGGCAACTTCGTTTTTTGAGGTATTTTTCTGTTTATTTATTTACGCAGTTTGTAATTCTGTAGTACACAATATCTTTGATATTCCGCATTATGCAGAATACCTATATTAATATCAGAATCAGAATCAGAATATTTATTATTGTATAAAATTGTGTACATAAGTTGTTATTAGGTAGGTATACAGTTAGTTCCAACAATTTGGCAATTTCGGGCGAAAAATAATGAATTACTTAAAGAATAAATAAAATTGGAAAACAAAACAATAGGGTAACCATTTTTAAATAATTAGGAATCTAGGAATTTAGGTCTATTTTGAAAAATATTATTTTATGTTATAAAAACGTTGCACAAGTAACCAAGATTTCAACTTTTTATTGAAATCTGGTCCTCTTTCCATTAGGTATAAGTTCTAAAGGTAGATTGTTATAAATTTTAATAGCTGTAAAGTAAGAGTTCTTATGATACAAGGAATTATTGGCCTGAGGCATATAAATATTATGCTTGTATTTGGCCCTTAGAATTTCTGATCGTTTGGATTTTGTTACAAAAAAATAGCCATATTATACCGTATACATAGGATAATACCGTAGAAGAAGGGACAATCTAAATAAAATGAGGGAGTTCCGTATGCCAACCCACCATCAACATCATGATCATGGCTACGAAGATTTTCCTAACATGCCGTACATTTATTAGTTTACTAGCAGACACGGCCACGCGTTGCTGTGGCTAAGGTTTCTGTTATTGCGATATACTCGTATATTGAGATGTTGTAAACTATCCTATCTTTCAAGTTAGATTAAACTGCACACGGTGTGCAAATTTGATTAAAATCGGCTACTTAACCGATTTTAATCAAATTTGTACTTTAGGAGTCCATCAGGGACAAACAACGTGACGCGTAATTTATGTATATGAAGATTAGTCAGACAACATAATTTCCATTTACTTTATATTGTCAAACCTTTTAAGTTACCTAGATCAAAATGTTTCATTATATCTTCGATGTACCTACCGAGTTTCAGTTCTTTACTCCTTTAGCAAATATTCATTCGGAGTTTTCCCCATTAAATATTCATTTTCCAAGTCGTTTCTCTGGAATAGGAAGTGTAACATTTTCCGGGAAAGGAACCTTGGGAAGATTACATCTTGCCGCGACACGGGCCTGTCCGCAGCGGTTTGCGTGATGGATTACCAACCGGCGCCCTTTCCCTAGGACCTTATCTAAACACAGTGAATACAGTACTGTAGGCAGCTGCTAAGATATATCACCAAAACAGCTTTCATTTCCTCGTAGTATTTTGGCAAAAACCGAACGTGTTTCGTCGAATGGTTTGATGTTTCTTTGGTGGAATATATTCTACCATTGTTGATTAGCATATACTTTGTAGTAGGTATAATACACACTCTCATTGCTACCCTGCACGCGTTACCGATCGCAAGATATCGCCGTGATGGGGCTTAAGGTATCATCACAGGATGATACCAGCCTTCTATAACATGAGGATGTCGACTTCCTGGCGGATTTGACGGAGGAAACGGCTTGTGGCGGCTCAGTTTGATGTGCGTAATGCTAATGACTGTAGTTTTAATATACTATATTTGTAGTTTGAAAAAACATGTCAGTAATTTTAGGTGTGCATTTCTTCGTTTTGTTATTAGGTACTTCGTCGAAAAATTCACCAGTCACGTGTAATCTATTTGTATAGGTTTTTATCATGTAAGTTCATCAGTGCTCTTATTGTTTCAGACATAGAGAAGCAGTTCTTAGTGCATCCTACCAATGCTACGGCCTGGCGCGGGCAGCCACATGTCCTGACTTGTGACATCTCCTCAGGGCCCCCTGCCAGGGTGACGTGGTTGCGAGATGGAGCGCCATTACCCGAGAACAGCAGGTGAGAAACCAAGTTGTGATAAACTGGTTTGGGAAGACCGTAGTCCTGACTCGTGGCATGTCATCAGAGCCCCTTGTCTTGCTTGATTTCTTGGCAGCAGCTCTAGTTTTAGTGAGCCAGTAATGTGATAGGTAGGGTTGGAAAACCGTCTTGGTCCGTTGCCATGATGTACTTGTAGCGAAATGGGGCCTCTGTACTCGTATATGAAGGGCCTATTCTTAATTACCTGTTTGCAACGTGACGAGTTTAAGTGTTTCACCACCGTTCAATTGGTCTGACGTGCAGGAGTTGCGAATTATGCTTGCTTTAAGACTCAGGCTATTTCACCATAAGTGACACAGGCAGCAAAACCTGAAAGCTGACCTGAAAGATGGGTATCAATTATCGTCAATCAAAACAATAGAAGTTTATGTTTGTGAGTTTTAAAAGATGAAATCAAGTTCCTAAACTATTGATCAGATTCTGAATTTGTGTTCACATAATAATGTTTTTTCGGCGGCTGAAACTGCGCAACGCAACTAGCTTTTCATCGTTCGTCATAGTGGTCAGACCTTTCTGCCGCATTATTAGCTTTTTCTTTTGTACCCCAACAAGTCTACATAATAAAATTGTGGTTTATATAACGGGCACAAAGCTCCATCGTGTTTGTGGAATAAAGTGACCCTGTAACTTCTAAAGTGACCGTATGTATGTAATTCGGAGGTCAGTGTCCTGGCGAGGTAACAAAGCCTACGGGTCAAAGTCAAACAAAGTCAGCAGATAGTTTTGATTATATTAGCATAATAATATCAGGTCTTTGCTTTTATGACAAGTTTTGAATGTCGTTTGCGCGTTCAAAGATAGTACTTACCATATAAAATGGATAGAAATTTTTAATCTGCCTAATAGCAAATTAATATTATTGAAATAAAATTTTGCGTAAGTAATTATAATAAATAGTTTAAAAGAACTAAAATAATGTAGTAAAAGTGCTATCACTAAATATATACATTCTTCATTCTTATATATACATACATTCTTAGTTAAAGATAATATTATTATCAAAGTAAGTACCTATAAGTTAATATTAAATTATTTATATAACCATATTCAAGGCTTGGTATTTTATCTTCCTCACGTTTTTTTTCATTACTGGGAGGGTTTTTAGTATTACTGAGTTTCAATTCGATCAAGTCTTGCTACTGCTAATAATTGCTGCGCCTGCTCACAATAACAGTACAACCTAGACTGCATTGTAAAAAAGAGAAAATAAGATTAGGGCGATTCTCGCCACAGTGCGAAACGCAACCCCCCTGGTTTACAATTTTTCTTTAACATGGCATAGATACGAGTTTTTACACTATCATTACATTACACTACATACATTACATTACATACTATGGCATTTGACCGTAGGCATTATAAATATACCTGATTACGTTTGTTGTTACTTTACTTCCGTCATACATAGATAGATAGATAACTCTTTGACTCCAAAATGTACAGGAGGATAAACTTAACACAGGTAAAATGGTCGGCCTTAAAGCTCTGCTCAAAGCGATCTCTACCAGACAACCTTTTTGGATAAACAAGATACACAGCACGAATAGGGTTGACATTAGTGTCAAGTTATGAATACATACATACTAATAATTACACAAATAAGGGTTTTATAATAACTATTAATTTTTGGCGCACTTACGCTAGCATTACGTAGCTATTTATTTAATTATAATTGCTATGTCTGCTACAGATACCACGTGCTGAATAATGAGCTAATCATCTCAGAGGTGAAAGACGAAGACACCGGATTATACAAGTAAGTTCCAGGAATAATTATTAATGTATAAGATGAAACATGAACTGTGGCATTCTGTAGATGCGGGAATGGTATTAAGAAACCTTATTAATGACTGTATTGCTATTTTTGCCTAGGTACTTCCATCTATCTCCATCTAGATTTCTACACCAATAAAATTTAGAGGCGACAGCTCAGTTAGTACCTACCACGATTCAGGTTCCATAATTTTCAACTTGAACGAGCGCTGCAATGCCTTTGTCATGCAATGCCAACATCGCAAAATGCCAACTGCTAGAGAAGCAAATATATTGAAACCTTCGTAAAAATGAACCTTTGAATAACCTATGATCAGATAGTTTATTTTCCCTTCCCTGTTACCCAGATGTAGAGCTACAAATACGATTGCCAACAAGAACAGGGGTAGCCATATTGGGTGGCTGCAGGTGGAAGACCCACCCGAAGACCTAGAAGTGGCTTTCCTCGCAGTCCATCATGAGAGTTCCATGGTTGTGGCGCGAGGGAGCAGAGTGGTTCTGCCTTGTCCTGTACTGGGAATCCCCAAACCTGTGGTAAGATTTGCTAGAACTAAGAGAGGGAACTATTTTAATGTATCTAAAGGAATTTAAGTCGGGATTGGATCTAGCACCAGTGTGCTTTCAATTAAAGAAAATATTGGTAAAAACCATACGATTGACGTTATTGTATCTGTCTAGTTGCAGCCAGCCCCATAGGCTTGGCATGTCTTCGACCGCATCATCAGAATATTCCTCCGTTCCAGCTCATCTGGGAGATGACTCCGCCTGGCAAGCGGACGGGGGAGCTGGAGGCCACAGATGAGATGCTCGTCATGCCGACCATCGAGCTGGACCAGGAAGGAGTGTACGTGTGCCGGGTGGAAGGCCACCGTCAGCTAGTCAAGGTGAGGAATGGAACATCTCTTCGAAGTGAAACTGCTTGGTCGGCGATTCGGTAATCGATAAAAGTTATTTGTGGCGATATTTTATGTGAACAAGAATTGAGACTACAACAATTTTAAGAACGCGTTACGTTTAGGCACATTTCGTTACATGAGAGAGGTAAAGTTTCTACAGTATATTTCAAGTAGTTTCACTCCTATCGCCTGTATGGTAGTGTACGGGCAATTAAAACTAGTTTTGTTTTGCTTTGACTTTTTTGTACTAATGTGCGCTTATTCTACCCGTGTTGGCTATGATGATGTTGGCGGTTATGATGAAAGTATTGTGTATTTCTCCAAGACTTCAAGCAGTATTGATTCTACATACCTAATGTGCAAATTCTCTCTGCAGCGAGTATTACATTCCTTGAGCAAACATCGAAAACGGTTCAGCCGTTAAAAGGTTGAGTAAATCGCGCAGAATTTCACATATTTATTATGTCCAGACGGTTGAAGCGAGGCTTTAAAATAAAAATAAAATATGGCAGTTTTCGCTGTGATTTTTTTGAAAATGCAACGCGTTGTTGTCTTTTGCAAGGGCATAAAAATTAAACCACGACGCGTGACGTTTTCCAGAAATATATTGCTTGCTGTATTTTGTAGTTACAATAAAATAGCCCTTTGTCATAATTATTCTAAGAGGTCGTACCTATCTCATCTCACTAATATTATAAATGTGAAAGTTTGTGTGTTTGTTAGTTCTTCACTCTCAAACAGCTGGATCGATTTGCATGAAATTTGGTATGCGGATAGCTTATCCCCCAATTTAGCACATAGACTACCAAGACATTGTCATCATCATCACCGTTTTTAAGTGCGATAAAAACTGTGAAACGTTGAAATGGCTGAACCAATTAACATGAAATTTGGTATACAAAAATCTTATCTTCCAACTTCGTAGGTTATAAGTCATCATCATCGTCATCACCGTTTCCCATCAGTGGGATAAAAACGGTAAAACGTTGAAACGGCTGAACCGATTTACGTGAAATTTGGTATACAGAGCTTAACTTCCAACTTAACACGTAGGCTATAAGTCATCATCATCATCACCATAATCAATGTTTTCCATCAGTATGATAAAAGCTGGAACTGTTATTGCTCAAACGGATAGGTAGACTCATCTGTTCAATGTAAATTAGGTCTACATTTTTTGTGGTTAGACGATAAGATCCTCACACTGAGGCCCGTATTAAGAAATCAAACTTAGCTCTGAGAGATATCTTCAGTGTGCACTTGCTCTTTCGTTCCATTTAATATAAATACATCTTAAGTTGTAGACTAGAAACAGAAACTTACATGATATTATTAAATTGATAAATAACACTCAACATGTTAAGTGCTATCCGATTATGACACAATTGACACATACAGGACAGTATCTAGTAGCCAGTGCTACATCTCAGTATCCATTTATTAAATAGCAACCATTTCAAGATGTAGACTACATTTTGAGTGTGGATCAGCTGATAGCGCAATTGGTAGCGCTATTGTGGTTCATTTATGAATACTGCCCTCAGACACAGACACTCACTCAGACACTCATTCAGACACTTTCACACACTCAGACACTCCGAATCAAAGGAAAACTAACGGCTAGATACAAAAGGCCAATTAGAAGTTTTCACAGCTATTAATAGATATTGATAGTCGCGACTAAATGTCGTGACTAAATGTCGTGACTGAATTTCGTGACTGAATATCATGACTAAATATCGTGTCTGAATGTCGTGACTCGACGTCGTGACTGAATGCCTCCACTGAATATCGTGACTAAATATCGTGGCTGAATGTCGTAACCAAATATCGTGACTGAATGTCGTGACTGAATATCATGACTAAATGTCGCCACTAAATGTCGTGACTGAATACCTCCACTGAATATCATGACTGAATATCGTGACTAAATATCGTGATTAAATGTCGCCACTGAATGTCGTGACTAAATGTCGTGACTAAATGTCGTGACTGAATATCGTGACTAAATATCATGACTTAATATCGTGTCTAAATGTCGTGACTAAATATCGTTACTGAATGCCTTGCCTGAATTTCATGACTGAATGTCGTAAATGAATTTCGTAACTGAATGTCATGACTAACTATCGTGACTAAATATCTTGAATGAATATCGTGACTGAATATCATGACTGAATATCGTGACTGAATATCGTGACTAAATATCGTGACTGAATAATTATCGTGTCTGAATGTCGTGACTGAATATCATGACTAAATGTCGCACTGAATGTCGTGACTAAATGTCGTGACTGAATACCTCCACTGAATATCATGACTAAATATCGTGACTGAATATCGTGACTGAATATCGTGACTGAATATCGTGACTAAATATCGTGACTGAATATCGTGACTAAATATCGTGACTGAATATCGTGACTAAATATCGTGACTAAATATCGTGACTGAATATCGTGACTAAATATCGTGACTGAATATCGTGATTGAATGTCGTGACTAAATATTGTGACTAAATGTCGCCTCTGAATGTCGTGACTGAATATCGTCACTAAATATCATGACGAAATATCGTGTCTAAATGTCGTGACTAAATATCGTTACTGAATGCTATGCCTGAATTTCATGACTGAATGTCGTAAATGAATTTCGTAACAATGTCATGACTACCTATCGTGACTGTATATCGTGACTGAATATCTTGACTGAATATCGTAACTAAATATCGTGACTAAATGTCGTGACTGAATATCGTGTCTGAATATCGTGATTAAATATCGTGACTGAATATAGTGTCTGAATGTCGTGACAAAATATCGTGACTAAATGTCGCCACTGAATGTCGTGACTAAATGTCGTGACTGAATGTCATGACTGTTCAGTGATCGTGACTAAATATCATGACTAAATATCGTGTCTAAATGTCGTGACTAAATATCGTTACTGAATGCCTTGCCTGAATTTCATGACTGAATGTCGTTAATGAATTTCGTAACTGAATGTCATGACTTACTATGGTGACTGAATATCTTGACTAAATATCGTGACTGAATATCGTGACTGAATATCGTGACTGAATATCGTAACTAAATATCGTGAAAAAATGTCGTGACTGAATGTCATGACTGAATATCGTGACTAAATATCGTGACTTAATATCGTGACTGAATACCGAGACTAAATATCGTGACTGAATATCGTGTCTGAATGTCGTGACTAAATATCGTGACTAAATGTCGTGACTGAATGTCATGACTGAATATCGTGACTAAATATCATGACTAAATATCGTGTCTAAATGTCGTGACTAAATATTGTTACTGAATGCCTTGCCTGAATTTCATGACTGAATGTCGTAAATGAATTTCATAACTGAATATCGTGACTGAATATCTTGACTAAATATCGTGACTGAATATCGTGACTGAATATCGTAACTGAATGTCGTAACTAAATATCGTGACTACATGTCGTGACTTAATATCGTGACTGAATATCGTGACTAAATATCATGACTGAACATCGTGACTGAATATCGAGACTAAATATCGTGACTGAATATCTTGTCTGAATGTCGTGACTAAATATCGTGACTAAATGTCGCCGCTGAATATCGTGTCTAATTGTCATGACTAAATATCGTTACTGAATATCGTGTCTGAATGTCGTGACTACATGTCTTCTCGCCTGAATTTCATGATTGAATGTCGTAACTGAATTTCGTAACTGAATGTCATGACAATATCGTGACTGAATGTCGTAACTGAATGTCATGACTTAATATCGTGACTGAATGTCGTAACTGAATAATAATGTTTTGACTGAATGTCGGAATTGAATTTCGTCAGTGTCTGACGTGACTGAATGTCGTGGCTAACCATCGTGACTGAATGTCGTGACGAAATATCATGACTGAATGTCGTTACTTAATGTCGTGACTTAATGTCGTGACTGAATGTCGTAACTGAATGTCGTGAGTAAATGTAGTGACTAAAATGTCGTGAACCAAAAATATATTTTATCCAAAAAATGCTGCCCAAAGTCACCATCCCACGCGGACGAAGTCACGGGCACAGCTAGTCATTTATGTTTATAACATACGTAAATGACTAGCTAGTACTAGCAGACACGGCCACACGTTGCTGTGGCTAAGGTTTTTGTTATTGCGACTATAAATTGAGATGTAAGCTACCCTATCTTTCAAGTTAGATCAAACTGCACGCGCTGTGCAAATTTGATTAAAATCGGTCAAGTAGTTTAGGAGTCCATTGAGGACAAACATTGTGACACGAGATTTATATATAATAATATTAAGATTGTCAAATGTGACTTTAAACATAATATAGAATAATAATTAGAGTGCCACGGTAAAAAATACAAAAAAACGCAAATTACATAATGTACATAAATACATAATACAAATACATAATACAATAATAATGTGCTCATAAATCAAATACAAAAATCACAGTAATTTTTTTGTATGTAGGTAAGTACTTTATAGTACGTATATTTTTACAATACACTGGTTGGTGCCCGCGACTTCGTCTGCGCACGATTAGTATTTCGAGTAGGTAGCTTATTATTATTAGCGTGGCGTAGAAAATAACTAACATTATGACATTAAAATTATCAGATCATTTTTATCGTAGTTATGGTTCACTATTATGGCTATAATGGCTTATAAATTTTGGCCATAATGGTTCAGGCTTTTTTGTAGTTCTACATTTCCATCATACATTACAAATGTGTAACTCTAGCGGTTTTGGCAGCGCACGTCGGAATACCTTGCAGATGGTAGATTTTTCCTACTTACTTGACACTTATCGTCACATTTTGGACAATTCACACAATATCTTTAAAAAATGTAGCTTATGTGTTATTCTGATGTATAATGTATTATGATGTATGATGTAGCTATATTATTGTAAAGTTTCATTAAAATCCATTCAGCATTTTGTACGTGAAAGAGTAACAAACATCCATCCATCCATCCATCCATATTGAAGTGTTTAACTTGTAAAAGTGCGATTTTATTGCCTTTACAATAAATGATTTGACTTTGACTTTGACATACATACTTACAAACTTTCGCGTTTATAATACTTATTTAAATTAATTAATGTAGGTAAATATTTTTTTCCAGGCATACAACGTAACGATAACAGTACCGGTGAATATCACTCACCCTCCAGAATCGAAGCAAGCGATTCGAGCCAGCACGATACGTTTCAACTGCACCGCCAGTGGCAGCCCACCCCCGCAGGTCACTTGGTACAAGAACGGGCAGATCTTGAAACGCACTGGGAGGGTAAGTTACCACAAGTTGATATAATTTGGGCACGCGTCTTGTGTTTTTTATGTATATATGTTGAATCACTAAAAACGGAAAGAACCTAAGCAATGTTACCTCGTTGCAGATTGACGTGGTGTCATCAGCTGACGACAAGAGACTTCTGCAACTCTTAATTAGGAGCGTCACTTCAGAAGATGCTGGTAATTATTACCGTCGCAATATTAAAACAAAATATTTGCTAATAAAAATGTATAAGTGGCCATTGCGCTAGAAATTGTCATCTTTTCTCGGAACTATGGAAACAATAATTCAGGTATGCGCGCGTCACTGACGCTCCGCAGTGACGCAACAGGTTACCGAACGTGTGTTTTTAATGTACGAGTATAATGTACAGGGAGATCAAATTAAAACGTCTCGTCGAACGTTTATAACTACGTGGTAACTTTAAGTAGACAAGTCTAGCCCTAAAGCACGTAGGTACCTATTAATACCAGAAGAAGGGATACCTACTCACTCTTTTTTTTATAATTTTTGTGCGATACCACGATCGGGACATACAAATACATATATGCCATTTTAAGTGTGTATTGAATACCAACGTAGTAACAACGCGGACGACGCTTTCGTAGCGTAGCGCTAGCGTACGTTACGTTTGCTACGTTTGTCTTTTGTTCGATTTAGCTGTTTGTATGGAGTGTCCGAAGTGCGCAAAGTGTGAGTTTTTTTGTTGTTGTAGTAATGGCTTCGCATGGTTTGTGCATATAGCCAGTGTCAAGTATTTTATTTTAATAAATATTTTTTTAATTTCACATTAAGAAAGTCACAGTAATATAGCAATCGTGGTCAAGTACTCAAGTCAATTATTTACATCGTCAAAGTCACGATTCAGTAAAGTAGTGGATGCTTTACTGAAACTTCCTGGGAGTTTTGGAAAAAAATGCGATATGACACGTTTTTTGAGTTTATATCATTCGCCCACACTCGTGCACGTTAACGAACACTTAATGATTAATATTCCACCAATATTACACATTAACACTCGAAGAACACACAAGTTTGAGAAAATAATACAAAACCAACAACGTGTCACTATCGAATTCCCGGCAAAACTCCAAAGTGTGAGTTGTTCCAGGCGTGTACCAGTGCTTCGCGCGCAACGCCTTGTCGGTGAGGTCCGCGTGGGCCACGCTGAACGTGACGGGCGGCGAGGCGGCCGCGCCGGGCGCCGTGCGGTGCTGGCCGGCCGGCGCGCGCGACGTGTTCGTGCGCTGGACTCGCGTGCCGGACAACGTCGTCGCCTACACTGTACAGAACACGGGGCCCGGTATGTATGCTAGTGATGCAAGACTGGCTGTATAAGTTGAGTGTCTTTTACCGCGTTTTTTTCTTGTTGGTCTGTCGTTCTCTCAACTTTTGGAATCTCGCAACTTTTTCGAGCTCTCCGATTATTCATCCGACCGAAACTTTCAGTGTAGCTCACAACTCGATTAGAAAATGTATTTTAAAAACGTGGTTATTATACGTTATGTTTATATTTCAATTGTATTCTTATGTGATGGTTTTCATTTCAGATGGAGTTTCCTTACCTGTACAACCAGTGACTAACACGGAGAAGCTTATTACCGTAAGGTCTCCGTTGACTCCTTACAGCTTCCAAGTAAGTGTTTCTCTGAACCTATATAAACATAACGTAGTCTATGTTTCAATTATGTGCCTTAAAAGCGGCTGTTGGTCGAATAGTTGTCGCGACGTCTCGTCTCGTCTATGGTTCAAATTAGTTATGAAACAACTGCGAAGCCAAAGTTACCGCGTTCGGAATACCCCAATTAGGGTTATGAGGATATTTCTAGTATGAGTTTTAAACATTCCGTTTTTCTGTTTCCCAGGTACGAGCGTACATCCAGTCTTCTACGGGGAAGAAGCACACGGCCGGTTTGGTCAGCGATTTGTCCGAGAGCGTCACATGTCAGGGCCAAGGAGGTAAGAACTTGCGTCCCAAGCTACCCCATCTACATGCCTACCCCTAATACCAAGTTACCCCATATCCCAAAGTACCCAATATCAAAGGTTACCCAATTATGTACGCAGATACCCGAAATTACCACATATACCTATTTGTTGTTTCCTCTGTGCTGTAGAAACTTTTATTACTATGAATTCAGTGGGATTTTGGTGGGTAACAAAAATGTGATTTTGTATTTTCTTCTCCAACTTTTGTTATATTAGTGGAACATTAGCTTTGACGTTTTTGTTGTGCAAATTTGGATCTGGATCTGGATGAAAATGTATCTGCATAATACATCATAATTAATATTCTCGAGAAAGACAGTATAATTTTTATTGTGCCAAAGTGTTGTTCGCGCAGACAACATCTTGGACAAAAGCTTGCACTTTTTGGTTGTGTAGCGATTTTACCTATATACGGCAATTGTTTAACTTCCACATTGGCATCGCTCCCCCAGTGCCCATCAAACTGGCTAAGGTTGGAGACGACTCCATCCTCGTCTCCTGGCAAGGATACTTCGACGATTACGACGAGGTGGTGCAGTGGATACTCCAACACAAGACCGAGAATAGTTCTGATGTACACAACGTCACCCTGGATGGGGATGTTTATAACTACACCTTGAAAGGTAAGTCATGTTCGTTTCCAGGTATATTGTATCGTCGGCAAATTGTATTATACTTGGTAATTTTACAAACGGTACCGTCTAGACAAATGCTAACTGCATTATTCGTCATTTTACAAACGGCGCCGTCATTTCATATATAATCAACAGAAAATTCAACTATTTTAGAGATGTATATTCAAAACCGGTTTTATCAAGCATATGCCCAGCTCTGTTTCCACGTGGCGAAAGCAAATAGAATCTTTAACTAAGTTTTTCTTAAGCTTACAAACTAGAGAGCGTTTGTAAACAAACGACGCCATTTGTAAAATAGTGTATTACAATATGTCGTTATTGTTTTATTTATATATTTTTATTTCACTTACAAGTTTATTTAATTTTCACCTCGCATGCAATTGTCTTCTACTTGAGATTCATTTCCACAGTCCTCCTTAAGAAAGTGAAGTGAGACTCTTACTTAGCAGTGGGCGGATTTAGGTCATCATGATGATGATGATGATGCTCAACATGTCTCCTTCACGTGTCCAACAGGCCCGCTCCAGGTGCGAGTGCTGGGCACCAGGTCCTTACCCTGGCTGCAGCAGAACCTGACGCTGGTGCCGTGGACATCCAGCTCGACAGCTGGCCACTACTTCGGATCCGGGTGAGGTTATGTCCGTCTCCTTTGACGAGTAATCATTATTCAGCTCTGGAACTGGTAGATGTATACGTAGATAAACTCTTTATTGTAACACCGCGGCTAACAGACCAGTGGAATTTGTATTAACTTCGAAATGTTGAAGCAAATAACCTATTTACAGTGATATTTGTGATATAGTGAGGTGCGAGCCGTGCCTGAAGATGTGGAGGTGACGGAGGTGAACCCGCGGAACTTCACCGTCAGGTGGCGCTGTGAGGAAGAGGCGCTTCCGAAGAAATACTCCTTCATGGTCTGCACCAGAAGGGTGGGGGGGAACGAAAGGTGTCTCGAGAGGTGAGTGAGTGTAAAAGAGGAAATAGGAAGTAAGGAGCCAGGAAAACTCTTGGGGTGCACATCAAAGTGCGTTTTGTGTCTCTAACTAAGTACGTGTGAAAATGTGTATGAGTGTAGATATCTTTCTATCGTGGGAATCCACGATAGAAAGCAAAAAAAAAACGTCTCATGTCGTGTTCTATTCTCAACTCCAGATAGTTTCAGTGAAGCGTCCACCACCTTACTGGATCGTGAGTTGACTATGACTTGACTAGAGTACAGTCACTGACTACCTGGGAGATAGCGGTACGACGTATTGGCTATCATGAAATAGTTTATCGCTTGAGACTGGCTGAATGCAGAAATTGTGGAAATCCTTGGTTTCTCAACTCCAGTAAGCCTGATCACAGCTTTATTCTTCCCAGTAACGAGAACTCGCTCCAAGTTGTGGACCTTCAGCCAGACACGGAGTACGACGTGCGAGTGCAGGCGCGGCTGAAGGGGCAGACCTTGGGGGGAGACTTCAGCCCCTCTATACACATCAGCACTCCCTCCGAAGGTTAGTGTAACTACTAAACAGTATCCTACTAATATTATAATGGCGAAAATATGTGAGTGTCTGTCTGTTTTTGTTATTAACGCTCAAACGGCTAGACTAATTTTGGTGGAGTTTAGTACGTAGGCAGCTAACACCCTGGACTAACACCGAATACTTTTTGTTTAGAAGCGGGTAACACCGCGTGGCGCTACAAGTTACCAATAAAAGACCAAATTTTGTCTAAACCCGAATCTGACTTGTTATTACAAACAGAACGAGGCTCAAAATCAAAGTTCTCGCATTCACAGGCCAGCAAAACTTCAGGGACTTGACTTACAAGTACATAAATACAACGACAATACGAGTGTCGTGGAACAGCGAGCTCAGGGACTACACGGTACGTCACTCCAGCGACTACAACCTCCCGCTCAACCAGTGGACGGCGGCGGAGGCCGTCGGCAACACTGTGCTGGTGAGTGACACAAGATACTAAGCAACCCTGCCATAGACTAGGTTGCGGCAGCTCTGAGTTTTTGGTGGATGTGACTGGACCCCATCCCGCCTACTGCAAGCGGATCGCCGGCTCACGGAAGGGTTTTAGGGGGTTCAAGTCCCACACCTTCCGCTACCCCCGTGACGGAAGAGATGGCGCGAAGGCATTTCCTCCTTAAAAAAAGGGTACGGCATGTGAGAAAGTAACAGTTAACGTTCAGATAACAACGCGAACGGTACACGTCGTAGCGAGAAGTGTTCTAGTGAGTACACCACTCAGTTTTGGTGCTTCAATCGACTGTTCGCGAAGAATCGCTTCATACATCTTCCACTAGGAAGATGTACGAAGCGATTCTATAACTATGTCCTTTGGTTCGTTTCGGCCAAAGAGACGCTTATCAAAACAATTGTTACTTAAAACCCGTCGCGGACTTTTATTTATTTTCTAACAGTTCAAATGGAATATTGGTTGCAGCTGACTGGACTGGACCCTACTAAGAAGCTATACGTGATCGTGGATGGCCACGGGCCCCTAGGATATAGTCCACTGCTGACCGTGCCTGCTCAAATGGCTGGTATGTCCCGCATTTACACAAATATCATATTACAGTGTATTCCAGCGGTACTCTAAGTGTGTTCCGCGGAACCCTAGGGTTCCGCGGTACCCCTGTAGGGGAGGGGTTCCGCAAGAATTTAGAAAAAAAATCAAAACACCTGTCTCTGGTCACTGGTCGAACGTTTTGACTCCGCCCGCCGCGCGTATACTTAGCTCTGAATTAGACGCTATAGTTGTGAACAAGCGACTTTCGGCTCTATCTTCAAAAACATAAAGTCGAGATTGTTAAGGAATACACTTTTAAAAACTATTGTTTTATTGTAGGGTTCTGTCAAGTATTTTGCTTGTCAAAAGGGTTCCGTAACCAAAAAAGTTTGAGAACCGCTGGTGTATTCTATTAGAGTCTGAATTAGGTTGATACACGTTAGTTGACCATTAATGTTTGATCCACCAATCTCGACACCGTGGTGGAAAGGACTGACTTTCCGCACCACATTAAAGTGAGACCAGTAGGGTGAGCAGGAACCTCTATCGAGAAAGTATTCGATACGTTAACTGTCAAATTTGTTTTAGATTTGATCAGCGCCTTGCAATACCGACAAGATGTGTACGCGAACGGTTACTTTGATCGATATGTTAACGATACGAACCGTTAAAATATTCGCGCTTGCCCTATTTTAGGAGTACAGATTAAATCTAAAACAAAAATTCCTCCTCGCCCTACCGTGCTCAGTCGGGGGTGGATGTAGGTTAATATGATAAAGATAATCTAAGTAACTTAAAAGAATAAAACATAGAAATCAAGTATTCGCTAGCACCGTGTACCCATTTTTATTGAGACTTTTTGGACCTAGTTTGGACTTTGACTCGTAAATATTTATTAATGTTCCTGCTTTTGGACTTACCAACACGCATGTGACATTTCCATTGCGCTTGCGTGCGTTTTAGAGAACATAATCACATGACACTCACGCATTGATTGATTGATTGGCTTCACTGAGACTGAAACTACGCATGGAACTATCTTTATCTGCGTTATTATTCTAAGGTAAGATATTTCTATCACGTAAATGTCTCATCTTGTTCGTTAACAGAAGTGAATAACCTCCAATACTCGTACATCCGAGGCGGAGTGACGGTGAGCTGGGCGGGCGGCGGGCCGCGCGTGGTGCGATACTCGCAGAACCTCACGCAGCCGCTGGACTCCTGGCCCATCATCAACGTCACGCAGCCTACTGTCCAGGTACTTAACTGTCTGACCGTAATGAGCAATGGTGGCGGAGTTACTTGTGCGCTTTACAATTCAGCGATACTAGGTGTGATCCTTCGACCCGCACCGACAACTGTCTTAATTTAGACTAGCTGCGCCCCGCGGTTTCACCCGCGTTACATAAACAACACCAATAGCTATTTGAAAGGTGGGCGTAACTTTTTTATTTACGAACCGATTGACATGAAACAAACACTAAATGTTAAGTTAAGCTTACCACAATATATTGATCAAAACCACATCTAAATCGGAAAAGCCTTTTCTGAGATTAACGTGCACAAACGCACATACAAACAGACACACAGACAAAAATTCTAACAATCATTGTTTTGGGTGCAATTTGCTATGATAAATTCCCCAATAATATTGTTTCTCATACAATTACATTTTTATTACAATATGTATAGATAGAATAGATACAGAAGATAGAAGATACATTTCCATTGATCGTTAACCATGACAAAATTTCACCGTCTCTTTCCCCCCCTTTCTCTCTCGCTCCTCCCCCGCTATACATTTTATAAGCTTAACGAGTTTATGGAAATGCGTCTGACAGAATCATCATTCTTATATAAGGATTGACAATACAAGTTTAAATAGCTACGTTTGTAATTATAATATAGAAACCTAACATTTACTTACTAGTCCCTCAAATTTTAATTTTAATTGGACATTCTTTAGTCTATAATACTTATGTTAAAGATAAACTCACTGTTTTGGATGTTTGTGATATTATTGTTATTATGTACCGACTTGCCTTGTGTAACTGACTGAGTTATATGGCCAATAAAATATTCTATTCTATTCTAAGTATAATGTTCTCCGACAGATCACAGGCCTGGATCCAGCTTTGCGCACGTTCGTGATGGTGTCACCTCCCGGTCCCAGCTCGCGCAGCCAGGTCCTCACCATCATGCCTCCGCCTATCGACAACTCTAACATATACCTAGGTAAGAACTATTCACAGCCTTTGCAGTGAAAAACATATTTAATTACTAGCTGCACCCCGCGGTTTCACCCGCGTTACATACACAACATCTATAGCTATTTTAAAGGTAGGCGTAACTTTTTTATTTATGAACCGATTTATATTAACATCCGTTTTTCAAACTCAAACCATAATCAATTACTGTTTGATTTAATTTATCACACGTTTTATGTTCCTTTTTGTTAACGAGAATTTTAGCTGTTTGACTTGTAAAAGTGCGATTTTATTGCCTATTTACAATAAATGCTTAGATTTTGACTTTGAAACAAACACTTAATGTTGAGTGAAGCTTATCACAATATATTAGACAAAACTACATGTAAAACGGAAAAGCCGTTTCTGAGATTAACGTGCACAAACGCACAGATAAACAAAAAACAGACAAACATTCTAACAATCATTGTTTTGGGCCGCTATTTGCGTTGTTGAAGTTCCCATAAATATTGTTTCTCATAATTATATCTTCCATGTACAGATAACGATCCGTTTCATTTTTATGATACTATGTAAATATTATACCTAGTACATAGTCCATGTACTGTATAATCATCATCCACAGCCTCTATCTTCCCACAGGAAAACCAGTAAAGCATTAGAATTAGAACTATTTTTAGACTTTTGTAAAATAATTCACGTACCTAATGTATTCAGGCAAAATACTTTTCACATCTCATGCTCTAAAAGTGTATCATATTAGCGCCTTAGTGGAACTAAACGAGATTGTTTTTTTTTTTTTTTTGTTTTAGTTATGGCTTCGCACGGTTTGTGCATATAGCCAGTGTCAAGTATGTATTTTATTTTAAGTATTTCTTAATTTCACAAGAAAGTCACAGCAATGTTATAGCAATCGTGGTCAAGTAGTCAAGTCAATTATTTACATCGTCAGTCACGATTCAGTAAAGTAGTGGATGCTTTACTGAAACTTCCTGGGAGTTTTGGAAAAAATGCGAAATGACACGCTTTTTGAGTTTATATCATTCACCTACACTCGTGCACGTTAACGAACACTTAATGGTTAATATTCCACCAATATTACACATTAACACTCGAAGAAACACAAGTTTGAGCTAATAATACAAAACCAACAACGTCTCACTATCGGATTCCCGCCAAAACTCAACGAGATTGTTACTAGTGAATGAAAGTAGTTTTTTTTTTATTTGTTCTCGTTATTATCAACAGGCTAAAGATTCGACATTTCAAATTTCCATTTTGACATAATTACTTAGAAAAATAGAAAGGGTATTTTAATGCACAAACCATGCAAAGCCTAAACATTTTTAAATGGAACTGTAATTTTCATAGACGTATATAATCTGAGGTAATTTTGGTATACATTTTTGGCGATCACTGGATGTATGCGTACGTGTGCGTTTGCAAACATTAGAATAAATACAAAAAGTTTGTACTTATTGCCACTATTTATAGTCTGTAGAATTTTTACATCAATGCAAATTGGATTTAAAAGATTTGATTAGGTAGATATTTGTTTTATTTGAAACTGAACGTTACTAATAAATAGTTAAATATTATTAGCGTTTTTTAATTGTACACCTACCTTATTTAATTTCTCGCTATCTCGATGTGAAAACGTTTGTGTTTTACGTGGATCTCAAACAATCCACTCATACTTGATTCTATGCTAAACTTGCTCCGCTAGTGAGGCAAAACTTCGAGTATGAATGAGTCGTTTTCGTCCCTTGTAAAACAAACTAGCTACTATTGTTACCGCGTCTTAAGAATGACCAAATTGCAAGTATTTTCACTAGGGAAAAAGCTATTCACGGCGGGTCATTATAATTTATGTAGTAAACAAATGCCAATTCAAGGACAGAAAAGACAATGTTCTTGTCTGTCGAACGAACTATGGAGTTATCATTGTGTAGAGTTGCAGTTGGAGCAGCATATTTTATTATAATAGTTTGTGTATACAGACCCCCATCAGCTGATTTCAATGCATTTGAGTCCATTATGGAAGATGTTTTGAGAAAATCATTGAATACCTTAAAATAAATAGTTGTTTGTTGCGATTTTAATGTTTATATTCTTGATAAGTACTTACCCATTAGTGATAAATTACGAAATCTATATTAGTGCTTTGACTTAAAAATATTTTTAATCGGGCAACTAGAATCACAACCTTCTCTGCACCTTGCTTAGGCAATGATTTTTGTAAAACACAAAGCAGTCTATAATATGTGACAAGATTAGCTCGGATCATTGTGGACAAAGCGCTGTTTCCATGCAGATAAAAATAAAGTCTCCCCGGAGTTTACTTACAGACCCATTACCACCAACCGTATGGAACAGTTTTCAGAAAGCATTGATAAGCAAGTTACTTATTTACCGTTCGTTGAGAATTCAGATGACCTTTGAATTCCTTGTTCAATATGGTAGCTAAACAGTTTAATACTATATGTATTTAAATTGAAAACATGTAGAGGTAACATTAAGGCGAGATTTGATGGCGACTGGGTTACACCTGGTATCTATAAAAGCAAGAAACAAATTGTATGACTTATATTCACAAAAGTGTGTAAATGCACTTGACATTTTAGACTAGGTATGTTAAACAATACTCAAAGACTTTCAAATCTATATGCCGTAGGTACCGCGAAGTCTTCACTTGAGTAGAAAAATAAGTGTAGTAAGTAAAAACAAAATCAAATCGACGTGGAAAATAATCAACACTGAAACTGGCAAACTAAACCCCCACAAATTCATGTAATTTTAAATAATATTGAGCCCATAGACCAGGTAGAGTCAACTACATTCCTGGGAACTAATTAAGATTTGAAATTACAATGGGGTCCTCACATATCATCTTTAACTGGAATATTATTGAGCTCTGAGGTTCTCAATTCGAGTGTATGTTTTTTTTTTTAATTTATCACATTTTATGTTATATTTTATGATTCTCTTTGCTAAGGAGTTGTTTGACTTGTAAAAGTGCGTTTTTATTACCTACACATCAAAAATGTCTAAGCAACATGTACTAATTTGCCAAGTATTCACTGGTTTGCCGAGCTGTATGTGGACGCGCATTGTCATGCATTAACGTAAAATCGGAGCCAAAGGTTTGTGCAGATGGATGGACATAAGGTCCGAGAATATCCTCAACGTAATTTTCAGCGTTCATGTTCCCATTTACAAAAACGAGCTCAGTTCGCCTGTTCTTCATAATACCCGCCCATACCATAACTGTTGAGCCGCTGTATGGATGAACTTCCTGAACGCACCTAAGCCTTTCAGTATTTCCGGGCCGACGGTACACTCGCACCCTTCTTGTATCAGGCCTAAACCCGAATCGCGACTCATCGGAAAACATAATTTTATCCCATTGCTCCTGGGTCCATGTGATGCATGCATGTTGCTTAGACTTTTTTGATGTGTATACTTTAATTTTCATAAATGCTTTGACTTTGACTGCTAGGTACAGCGGACTCTCTTTCCAGCTATTCGCTTTAGTTTAATGCCAATCAGATCCAGATCCGCCCCTCGATATAGCGGATATCGTCGACTCGTGTTGCTGCTGGGCGAACGACGCTTCTAAACCTACTATATCTGATCTATCCTGGTCTCATATCTGATCCTGTCAATCTTCCAGGAATAGGTTTAGGATGCGGCGTGCTGCTGCTCTGCCTGCTGGCAGTTGCTGCCATCTGCATCTGGCAGAAGAGGAAGCGCGCCAGGTCTCCCATCAGGTCGCGGCGGAGGCACTCCTTGCCTAACAGCGCTGAAGGAGAAGGCTCCGAGATGAAGGTAAGAGAATGTGATTTGGGGGGTTTTTTTTATTTTTGCTTCGCTCTGTTTGTGCATTGAGCCAGTCTCCAAGTGCAATTGTTATACTTCTAATATTTCATTTATTTACAATAGGAAAGTCATAGCATTATAGCAATCCTCTTGGTAAATTTAGTGGTCATTTATGTTCATTCGGTCAAAGTAATTAATTTTGGTACACATGCGAAATGGCATGTTCTTTGGGTACATATCAATTGCCCATACTCGTGCACGTTAACGTCACCAATATTACACATTAAAACTCGAAGAGACCAGCAACGTCTCACTTTCGGATTCCCGCCAAAACAAAATTTCGAGGTTTAAATTCCAAGATTTCTTATCATCCTATTATTTCACAGAACGTTGGCGGTCGCCTGGCCAACGGCGGTGGCTCTAAAGACGCGGGCGAACCTCTACTGAATGGGCACGTCCATATTACGGAAAATCCTACTGTAAGTTTGCAGTCCTATGAAATAGATAGCATTTGTTTTCTCGTAAGTCTATAGGGTAGTAGTTCGAGACAGGGTAGTTAGATTGGGTAGTACAAAAAGTCCATCCCTAACTCTCGAAGTTTTTTTCTATCTTTGGATTTAGAAAAGTATAGTCAATAAGACAAAATAACATTCTCACGTTCCGTATCGTGTACATTGCAGCAATCGAAAGCACCGAACGGCAAAATCCGCATGGGGCCGCGCTACGACGCCGCGTTCGACGTGACGCGCTACGACGACGCCGACGCTACCCTGGAGACCGTCCTGGAGCCGGACACTTCCGCCTCCACCGCCTACAATCTGCTCGACGCGTCGCGCCACGCCGAGTTCGGCTCCCCCCGCGGCCTACCCGCCGTCTACTCCTACGGCAAACTCCCCGACGACAACATGAACTCTGAGCTCACGAGAAGCGCGGACTTCCAACGCGACTACAGTAAAGTTCTCCCCACACTACAGCCGAACGGTTGATCGCGCCCACCGCGCACTCCCCAGAACTACACTAGGGGTAGGCGGCCCCTATCGGTCCCCGGTTTTGCGTCAATTCGAGTCTTGAAATAGTTAAGGAAAGATTGAGATTTTGTACAGTTTATTAGACGGAGGATATACGACTAAAATAAGAGGGTACGTAGAGTTGTTTAATAGATAATAATGAGGCTTGAACGATCCGGTGCGGTGTCGGTTCGCGCGAGGATAGCTTGGCGGGGCTCGTTCCTAATTATAGACTTTATTTTTAATGACGTAAGGCTGATTTTTGGTAAACAATAGTACGGGTACGTAATAATTTTAAGTGAAAAAAAAATCAGGTCGTAAATAATTCTCGTTTGACGCGCGTGAGGGTATTCTCGCCGAGCCGAGGCCGACCACTCCGGCCTCTTGTTGTTGAAATGTAAATATATACATTTTATTGTCAGTTTAGACGAAAGCACTTTGTATATAGCGTTATCGATCCGATCGGCCTGACGGTTTAGAGCGTCGAGACAATAATTATAGCGTGGGCGCGGCGATTTTAAACTCGAGCATTTTGTGCCGATGCAAGAGTGCATAAACTCATACAAACTACATTGAATATTATATAAAAGTACACAGTGCTTCAGAAAATTACACCTAGTAAAACCTATACTAAATAGTTTTCACCATTAGTGCAACGTTATCGTACAAAACATAGACCAAAACAATTTCCAAACACCAATATAATTAGATTACCAAAATTCGTAAATGTACATAAAAGTATTTATCGATGTTGAGAATTATGATTTTTTTCGTAATTATTTTTATAGCAGTTCTTAGACAAAGCCTCAGACGCTATATCGGTTACCTTGCATAACATTCCATTCTTGATTTAAAATACTTTTACGCGGCGTGAAGCATAAATAACATCAGTACCGAATTTAACAACCGAATTTCAACGCACATTTACATAATACTAGCGATTACCTCGGACTTTGTTCGTGGTTGCATTTTTTTTATCAACAAATTATATTAATGCTCCCCATGAAAACGGCTTACCATGCTGGCGAGGCGAATACAAACAGACTTTTTTCAGCAATAGCTCGCCTTTTTCTTTTTTGATTTAGTGCAGCTTTAAATTGAATTCAAATCCACGAAACGGTGAAAACAGCACTACAATCGGTTGAGTAGGTTTTAGCGATGCACCAAACAAGACAGACTAACCTTCAAAAATGTTAAATTCTTCAGTGCTTAGCTTATTTTAAGTCTCCTAGACTATTTTTTACCATCTTCAACGTACAGACATTTTATGCGTTACTGCTTTATTATAAAGAAATATCACCCATAATGATTGATTTATCTGTTGTTTATCCATTTTAGTAAAGAGCCAGGTTCTTAAAGGCCCCCAAATAATATGACAAAGGTAGCGCGATATTTTGAACGTATTTATTTTTCGACCATAATCAATATTTTATTAGTTCTTTCTTTGATAAACCAATGGAGTTGTTCCGTAGGTTAGGCTGATGTACGAAATAATTACTCAGCCAATTTGCATATAACTTTCACTACACCAACGGTGATTTCCATTAAAAAACAAAAAGTCATCACAGAGTAGCCAATCGTAAAGCTACACAACAACGATGTATAGATCGATAACCACTTGTTTGAAGTCATTTAGATCACTTAAACATCATTTAGATACTTTAAAAACAATTAGATAGTTTAAAGTATTTGTAATAAAAAAAACTAAAGTTATGTATTTATGAGTAAAATAATTTATAACAACGAATTACTGATATTGAAACTATATGAATAGTTGAAAAATCTAAACTTATGATACAATTATTTGCGTTGATAGCTTATAATCTGCTTTCCTTATAATCGAACTAGGATTTATCCAACGTATTTTGTATTAATCCGTAGTTCATATTCCATATCACAATGTGTATCTACCTCATATTATTCTTTATTTATAAGATTCTTTTAGATGGTATTTTTTGATGTTGTTTGAGACAGTTTTCTTGAATAATACTACCCCCTCCCCCATCGAGCTCTTAATTAGGACTACCCTGGTTGTCTATCTGGCACCTACTGGATAACTAAGTTATAATTATTTTATTCAATGGTAGTACTCGTATTTTCATAAATATTAGTTATTTGTTGCATGCATTGTTTTGGTTACGTATTGAGCATATTTAAGTTACCAGCAAATTAGATATTATATCCCACAAATTCTAAATTTAATTATTTGTCAGTTGTATAATGTTATGAAGATTATTTTGAAAATATTCAATATGTGCTGGTTAAACATTGAAAGTTAGTTTTTTCATTCTGTATTTTTTATTTTTGTTGCGTTTTGCAATTTCTATTCTAATTTTATTGATTTTGTTTTCGTTCAATTTGTATTATTTTACACAGGTTTTTTTATTATTTTGCTTTTACCATTACTGCAGTGCTATTTGCAGTTTTGTTTTTGCTGAAGTCAACTACATAGTGATCCCTGGTCTGTTCTTGACTTATTCTTATGATTAGTTGCAAATTAGTATTATACAATACATAATTTCCGCCTAGTTTACTTGTAGTCTTCGAGTAAAGTGTTATCTTATGCAGTTTTACAGCACTTTTACCAATTTTTCAAATATTTATTGTATTTAAAGTTCTGAACTAAAAAAAACGAATTCATTACAACATGTAATCCAAATAATTCCTTTATTACGAAGTTATAGCAGCACCTAGGTACAATAATAATATATTAATGTAGTAAGGTTTTGGGACAGCTGTGTGTTATAATATAAAGGAAAAAAATATATAAAATATTGAATAAAAAAAGATAATTATAGTTCTTGCGAAAAGTTAGCTTGTAAATTATTTAAATTCTACAAATTATGGTAAAAAAAATGAATCGCCGACAATTTGTTATTGTAAATATTGAAAGTGTAAAACTCAGTTAAGAATGTAAATTGGAAGGGAGGAGCAGACTACCTATGTACCTGAAACTTCAATTACACTAAGTTATTTTAGACTTAGATGTAGAGTTAGACGAGGTAAAGTTTTAGAATTCTATCTTCGAAGCTAGGTTTGTCACAGGGTTTAAGCTTCTATTCTGTAACCGATTACCACCATCGAAACAAAGACATAATATTATAATCGCAGTTTGCTTCGTTACTCAAAACCTTTAAATCTTTGTATTTATCAGAGTGTATTATATTTGGCAGAACACTATGAATGGATTAGCGCGCTTCAGCTGTGCTGGGTCTACCTTCAGTTCTACTAATAATTATTATAAAGCTAACCTATTTAAAATCTTATCTATATCTGGCTACAGTGTGCCTAGTGTGAGTTTTAGGCGCTCGACATAGTACGCGTCAACGCGCGCTTTGTATAAAGGTCTTTCGTTCAACGCGCCGGTTGGGGCGCTGTAAGGGATCTTCATACAAAGCGCACGATAACGCGTACTATGTCGAGCGCGTAAGCTGGCTGCAAAAACTCACGCTCAGGGTACTGGTTGGTTACGTGTGTCGATTGTTTATTATTTTGTAGTATTTACGTATTTAATGCGGGGAGAATTTTGCTGTACCTTCTAAGTTTGACTAACTCCGGATATTATTTGTTCTTTGTGCGAGCAAAATATGAATGTCCACAGTAAAATTTTACAAAGTAACAAGAAATGTTGTGTAAAATTGAAAAATTAACTTGAAAAAAAACAATGCAAAAGTATAATATTGTACCGATATGTTCAAAATAGACCGTAGTATTTTAGTTAAATTTCATAAATTATGATAGGTAGTGTTTACAGTAAGATACCTAATACTTTATGCATTTAATTATACTATAATTTATTTAATTCTTAATACACAGTTCGCTCAAGGTTGTGTTTTAAAATGCATTACTTTTATGAAAACTATTTAGTTTTTTTTTTGTTCTGACATTGTTATCACTTTTTTAACTTACATTAAGATACCAAAATGTTATTTGTTCATCGCAATAATAGATACCTGAATGATGTACAATATTTTATATGACTTATTTTTTATTTATAGTAATACTAATAATATAATTAAGGTAGTGTATTTTAAAACAACTTCAATAGTTAGGAAATGTTACATTTTTCAATAGTTGCATAGTTTTACGATTTGGTGCAAAAGTCTTTTTACTTAATATTTGATAATATTCAGGCTTAACTAAATTTAAAATTTACCTATAATTAACATTATTGATATTTGAAATATTATGTTAACTTAAATTATTATTCCAAAAGTTGAAAAACCCAAACAATATAGGTTGGCTTGTCCGTCCTTGGAATAAAAATTTAAGAAATATAAATATAAAGCCTGATATTGTGCCTCCGATTGTTTGGAAACTTATTTCGCAATTTTTTCATTAACTAACACTGACTGAATTTAAATGGGGATAACCGTATCTGTAAATTTTTAATATGCAATAAATTGACTTTCTGAACGAAACCGAGTTAACACACTTTTTGAACGAATACGTAAAAACGGGTACAACCTACCATTCCACATTTATACACATTATACTATACAATAGTTGTCTTTGTTTTTCCATAACCCACACATTCCATATGTACCTACTGCAATAGTTTCTTACCAAACAAATTATTTATTTAATTAATATTATTATATTTGTATTGTAAGTGTAATATTATGTTATTAGTTATTAAGTTAACCACGAAATATTATCTTCATAGTAGAAGTTACGCGATACAGAAACACAAAGCAATAGAAATAAAATTTTTATATCATTTCTGTTATATACTATTACATGAATTATTATTATATCCTACCTGTTGTTTAAAAACCTGTTCAAAATGTTAACCTGTCTTTTTACGATAGTCGTGTAAAATAAAATTTAAGAAGTATGTACTTTTACGAGTAGGTATTGATTTCTGTAAATACTTATAGCTTAGTTACTATTGACAGTTTTTATAAAAACGTAAATGGAAAATAATTTATGGATTGTTAAAAATCTGTTTAACGTTTTTAAAGAAATTTATTTCATTTTCGCACCAGCACCATTTTTGTCTAGTAGTTTTCTATTTTACCACATTATTTTGTGTTATCAATTAAACGTTACGCGTGTCTGCGATTTATTGCATGTACTTATGAATAAGGGCGTCCAAAATATAGTTTTATTTAATTAATTTGAGTAACTAAACGCAAGTTTTATGTTGTTTAAGTTTTTATAACTCTGCTTGGATATTTTATTTATTGTTCGATCGCATTTTATGGAACGACGATTGACGCTGACGTAAAGAGTTGTACTTATGACCGATACAGATTTTTACAAGTTAAATAAACACGCAATTATTATTACCTATAGCTTAAAAGGTTAATGATATTCAGGGGACCAAATCGACCTCTGTAGTTGCATTCACAGTTTCCTCACTTTATTCGATTCGATTCTAACCCTTTCAATCTTAATAATTTTACGGAATAAAAACTCGTTGCAAAGCACCAATCGCGCACGATTCTCGTAGTACCAACTTTAAAAATGGTAGACACCTTTACAACTAAGGAATTAAACGAGTGTAAATGAAACTATACTAAGTGACCAGCGAATTAATGGCTCAATTTCAGATAATATTATTAGAAGGTACACCCATGTAGCCACACACCATGCTTACATTTATTTTAAACTACTTATAAAAAATTGGACATTGGAGCTGAAATTGAATATTTTAACATATTGTTGAGAAATGGACTTGAAGTTCAGACCATGAAGTATAATAGTCCGTGTTTACGGGATAATTACTAATACTTACTAATAAAGAATTTATTCAAAGTATATTGTGGGAATACGAATAAATCTTATGAAAATATAAACTTATTGCAGTGGAATAATTAACTGAAACTGAACAGATTAACGTTTTAAAGCGTACACATGACATTTTTACTTATAAACGAATAACTTTCGAACGTTGTTAATCGCGAAATAAACTTGAATGAATAATTCACGGATTGGTTGAATTGAAGGCAAAACACGCGCGAAACCCGCTGATTGGTCGAGCTCCAATTCACGTATTTTAGAAGCAGGCTTCGCGGGAGATTTTTATTTGTAACGTATTCCCACAATAAATTAAAATATTAGTTAATAAAAATATGAATCTACCTCAACCAAATTACCCATTAATGTTGTTTGTAAGTGTTCTTTTGAGTCTTATTATTACTAATAAATTACTGAACTGTAGTGTTTTTATAATAAAAATAATTATTAGTTCCAGCATCCCCTTTTGATATGGTAATTATTGTTACCAAAAATATTGAATGTGGCTGATGAAATGTTGATACGGTATTGTCAAGTTTGAAATGATATTAAATTTTAAAAATAAAGATCGACCATTATGTTTCATTGCATTATCCCTTAACTTAGGCATTCTCAAGAATAAATGGCCGACATCCGACATTTCGGATTAAATTACCAGGAAGTGCTAGTAAAGTGCAAGTTATTGTCAATATTGTGTTAAATATATGTGTTATGTCCCAATGCCTGCCTATGAATGTCATGAAATAACATGATCATATTATGCCCCGGAGTCAACAATGACGAGTGAATGTTGAAGAAAACACCATACTCTAGGCTCCGTCATTACCGCTATTTACTACTATCTTAGGGCACGTCCAGACATCGCATTGGCAATTGGACATACACTTGGACAATGGAAGTCAAATAGCCTTGAAAGAATGACAGCTAAGATGAGTAGGTACCGACTGAACCTACACATACAATCGAAGCGTTAGACGCGCACCTATCTGTACAAGTGAGGGGTAAATACAAAAACACCATGATTATGAATAAAGTTAAATGTATTACCTACTGCTTATTAATTAACTGCACGAGCAAGCTCTGACGGCAGAGCCGGGAGACTGCGCTCTCGTCCTTGCGGCGTAGCTTGGCCGCGAGCCGAGCGAGGCTGAAGCGGGACCGCGCGCGAGGCTCCCGCCGCCGACCTCCTGGGAACAAAGGAATAGATAGATAAATAAACACTTTACTCGCTGGGTCTACACTGGACGATCCATTGTGGATCAGCGCTTCGTTACACACGCCCCAGGACGAGTGGATCGCTCGAGGCTAAGAGCGCGCTCCAATTCGTCCGTTTGGATCGCGCGAGGCACGTCGCATACCGACCGCGCCTGCTAGAGCCTACTGTTGTCGCGCGCGATCGAAGCGCAGTTGATCGTCCAGTGTGGACTCGGATAATAATGATTGAACACCACAAAAACAAAGCAAAATAGGCGTTCTTATCGTTCAGAATACTAGCTGTTACGCGCGACTTAATTCACAGTGGTAATTTTATATATCGATATTAGAAGACACTTTCTGGCCAAAACATGGTAACCATGTCAGCGCGTTCCATCTAGTAAACAGTTTTTTTACCATACGCTACGTTTATGATCATTAGATTTAGGTACAACGATAACTACATTGCAGATTTTAGATTATCTTGCTACGCTAGCTGAAAACGAAATTAAAATCGGACAAAAAACTACACACTTTTGACGTCTTATTATTATTTTACAAAGATATAATCGTCATACCCTGTGTTTAAGAAATCTACGGAAACTGGATTCTTGACTTTACCTTCAGCCACTCTTTGCCAGGCCTCTCTCTCCACGTTAACCATGCCGGTGGAGGCACTGCGGCCCAGACTAGGCTCCTGGCTGCTGGAGCTCTGGGGTTCAGCTACGTCACTGTCACAGCTGATCCTGCTAGACCTGGAGGGATAGAAAATCATAGAGATTTTGCTCTCGAAACACCCACTTTCAAGATCTTAGCTGAATCACGTACCTATCGCCAGGTCTTAAGTCGCTAGCAGAGCTGGTGCCTTCTCGTCTCATTGGAACCGTGGAAGATAAGAACTTCTCTCTAGCTGCTCGTAGCCTAGCAGCTCTTTCCGAAAGTTTAGCAGCAGACACTTCTGACTCTGCAGCAAATACTGGGGCTTCCACAGTGGAAACTGACCTTCCGTAGTAACTAGGGTTTTCAAAAATCAGTCTAGATATAGTTGGGACTACGGTATCTGACATCTGTCTCAAGACAGGTAAAGACTGGACAGACTGAGCAGTTGTAGTGCTAGGAAAATTTTGAAGGTTCCTAGTTACGTCTGGGACTATTGTATCAGTGCTGACAGTGGAAGCCCCTACTATAGTTTCTTGGCTGTCTTCGATCTTTGTCTGCGTTGCTGATGGGGATTTGGCTCTCTTTTTTTCAGGGTGTAAAGCATTAGCGCTGTGAGATTTTAGTACTCCGTCAAGGGTGGTTGAAGGTGTCGGCGTCAAGCGTTTTTCAGCTGACGTCTGGTCTCGTCTAGATAATTGACAAGCGCTCGCCGATTTTTGGACTTCCCTCTCAAGAAATGGGTTGTTTCTGAAAAATTATAATAGGAAGAATAATATCATAGGGAACCATCAAGTTAGCATGCATAAAACTTAATATTATAATTACCTGATATTAACCCCAACGGGCATATCGGGAGGTCGTCGCCTTTCAGCAGTAGGTGATCTCCAAGCTGGTGATGATGCACCACTGTTTTCTCCTGAAGTATGCCCTGTACACGAAACAAAATATAAAGCAACAAAATAGTAATTTATTGCGGCCATGAAGATTATATATTATTTGGTTCCACACCTTCTTCGTTTATTTTCTTATTATATCTTTGTATCATGATCCGAATAGATGGTGCTGGCTCCTTAACTTGTGGTTTTCTCTGAGAAGAAGGTGATGATGGAAGAGGAGGTCTAGACCTCTTTCTTTGCTCTTCTCCGTCTTGGAAATCACCAGATCCTTTTGCCCGAGAGATTTCTTTTTCAGACTTTTCTTCTTTCTTTTTATCAGTATACTTGTAGTGATGATGGTAGTCAGGTCTGACGCCATCTAAGTCTTCGACGTCCACTGGTATAACTGCTCTAGGCACTGACTCGCCGCAACGAACTATGGGGGAGAATATTTTGCGAGTAGTTTTTACTATAACTTCTGGGGAGCCATGTCGCATCTCAGGTGCTTTAATTTTAAGGACGTAGACCTGAAAAGTAAAGGTAATGTTATAACTAGAGTTGATAGTGTTTGGTATGTTTATCGGGGAAAATAAAATTTGATTTCACGAATTTCTAGGATTTGATAAAATAATATTTATTGAATACGTACGTCTCCTTCGGAATCGGAATGCAGTGATGTAGGTGGCGTCCTAGGTTTTTCTGAAGCTCGCCGAAGTCTTTTCTTCCGCCTAGGAATCTCTACTGTAACCGTATCTACTTCTGGATCTGTATCAGTTTCAGAAGGTTTTGATTGTTCTCTTTCCAATCTAGCCCTCGATTTTGTTTTCTTTTTTCCATTGTTTTTATCTGCGTCTCGCCGTTTATCTTTATCGTCTCTCAGGTCATCGATACTGTTCCTTTCTTTTAGTAAATCTTTGACATTGTTTAATTTTGAAGACTTCTGGATAGCAACTTTGCTATTTGGCGGTGATTCTCTCTGGAAATCATTTGCAAAACTTTGTTGTTCAGATTCCGTCGTTGCGGCTTCTTCTTCTCTTAATCGACTAGAACAGCCTCTTTCTATTTCTTCAATAGTTTTTCTAATAAACTTGGCATCTTCTTCAATGCTAGTTTGTCTGCTTATTCTTCGTCTAGTTCTTTCTGAAGCTTTTGTCTGCAAGTTAAAATTTATTTATTTAAGTAAACTGCTAATAGTTCAGTGTGTCAGACTTATTGTTTTGGTGCTACCTGTTCACGAGTTGTTTTTGGCCTTGCTCCAGTTTCCTTTGGTTTAGCTGCTTCTTTTGGGCGGGATTCTGAAACCACAACTATTTGGATTTGGTTATTATTATTTTCCAAATGGTTAAAATCTTTATCTTATTGGGCAGACATCACAAGGTGTAAAACATCATGCACAACGTTTAATGAACTTTAAGCTAGCTGTAAAAACTCCCCAGTACCATTAGGCTGGAGGATGGCAGTTCCAGTGACAGCGGAGCTGGTCTCGCACAGTAGCCGTGCCTCGGCCTGACCGTACGTGTATATCGGCTTCTGAGGCGTGTGGCGTGGAGAGACAGCCATGAGAGGTGAGGCTGTGCACACCTCCTCATCTTCCACTTCCACGAGAATTGCTCCGCGCGTGTTGCCGCCCATATCTTCAGTGCCGTCAAGCTGAATGGAGGCAGGGATATTATTAGTTACTCGTTACAGAGTAATAGAGGGCTCGCATTGTCCCACTATTGCTCCCAGCCAGCATTCTTGATGCCATACCTTATATGGTTACCAACTGTTTATAAATATTTAAGGTTAGTTTTTTATATTCCAAGCAGATTGTCGGAAAAAATCATTCTTACCGAATGTTCACCATACTCGGAATCAAAATCATCGACATCATTGACGCTGAGGCTCGAAGCGTGGAGTCTCCCGGAGCCGGCTCCAGATGCGGCCACGCTGCCGTCAGACTGGGTCCTGGTCAGCGTCGCTTGAGGCATCTTCCCTCGGGCCCTGGCGGCTTGGAGCAGTGCCGACGTGGAGGCTTCAGGAGCGATGCCTCGAGACTTCTCCCACTCGTGGAGCTTGCGCGTGAAGGAACGGGATATACCTGGAAAGTAATAGCATCCATAATTATTGTCTAAGTGAGGCGTAGACAGTGTTTTTCTGGTTGTAAGCCATACGAACCGCAAATAGCATTAAAAGCCCAAATATTTATCGTCATCCCTTGTCTTCCCACTGCTAGGTATACCTATTATATAATAGATATTTATAAACCTATATAATATATAATAGATATTTATATATGATACCTTGAAACTTGAAGAGCCCAGTAGAAGTCTGCACGAGGACCTCATCAGGCTTGGCTTCCTCTTCCCAGGCAGGTACCGAGTTCGTCTCTTTCATGCGTTTCCATTCATCTGGAGACATAAGGAAGATTTTATTAGAAATGGAATATTTATCATGTACCTAGGTATTCTGAAGAAAATGTTGATTAAAATAAGTGTATAACAATTTTTTCTCCTCCTTCTGGTAAGTAAAATCCTGGCACTGTTCTCAGCCAAATACCTGGGCAATACGTGAGACTAAAATACCAAACACCTAAGGATGACAAACGTAGTGTAGCGACGCGATAGAGTTTGTAACGTAAAATACTGAGTTGTACGGCCACTGTAATGACGAGGCGTTATCATTACATATACGAACTGTTCGTCTATTTACTCTTTAGGATAAAAAAAAATTGCCGTGCAAGAATAACCGTGCACCGTTAGAAGTAGAATATAGCCTACCCATGTAATCTCCCAATCTCCCTTATGTTACTGACAAATTTATTGAGTACAAGAGATCAAATTCTTACCCCATCTCTTGAGGAAGTCTTCACTGAGGTCCTGTCTCGCAGGCACAGGAAGCGGCTGTTTGACACCCTTCTTCAGTTGCCATTCTGCTAGCTTTTTGCGAAAGTCTGCAGACAGTTGCTCTTCCGTCGCCACTGGTCGCGTTGCTGCAATTATAAAGCTAAAGCTAAAGTTATACAAGCAAGATAGGTAGGTACGTAAAAGCTTGTGAATTGGATACTTATACGATTTGAACGACGAGAAACGAGCACTTGGCGCATCTGATGATAGCATCATACCATAATATGTTAGCATCATAACATCGTTTCGACTGATGATACGCACAGCTTCTCGGAGATAGATGATGAGGCATAATTGTTTGCAATTATGTTCGACCCATCATCATGTCAGTTCTTACCAGCATGCAGTTTCCCTCTCCGGTCCGAGAACTCCCTACCAAGCCTCGACTGCAGCGCAGCATAGTCTCTCGCTATCTCCTCTCTCACTCCACACGCCTCACACCCGCTGCTCAAGCCTTCCGTGTCTGAAAAGAAGAGTAACATTTTAAGTAGGCCTAAGGGACTCCTAATGATTTATCAATTAATGATATTTATCAAACCCTTGGCTCTCCAACCAGTAAACTGTAATAAACCTTTTGGCTGTGCAGTTGAGATACGAAAGAAGTTCTAATAGGTACTAAACCATAAAAAGTGCCATGGCCAATTTGATTAATAAAAATACTTTGACATCTTTCCATCATCCCTACGTTCTGTCACAATATTTTCACAACAGTGTCTTAACATCTAAATCAAGGTGTGCACGATTACAAAATGAAGTAAACATTTTAAGACCTAGTAGACTAGAAGTGGAAACGTTAAAAAATGTAAGAACTAATGCCACATACTACTGCCGATTTAGTAGCAACATGTTGGTTCCCAAGAGATATCATTAGCTCGCTGCTTCCATTACTAGACCTGCAGACCAGCAGACACCATCAGCTCTCACTGCTGAGTTGGCTCAATTTGTGCATATCCATGATGCAGCTCCAGTGGTGGTAGGTACTGTGTCTGATTCGCCAATCATTATAAGAGAACAGGAAAAAGAGGCAAGAGTGTAAGAGTGTCAAGAGTTTTTACTAGTTATTAATAATTAATCCATTAGAACTCTACTATCAGATTAATAAATACATTAATTTGCTAACTTTCGTGGTGCTCTCTGAGGGCTCGTGTAAGAATACATTCATGAATCTTGATTACATTCTAGGTGGCCACCGGCTACAACCAAATGCCTCCAGACTATGTGATCATTATTATTTTTGGTGCTGCATTATACTATTATGTTCACGTAAGTATTAATTTTTACCCTATCTCGCTTCATTTTACAACATCGCGCATTGTGACAATCTTTGTTACCTATTATAATGTTTCCGTTTTTAGACCAGCGCGGACAGGCCTCTGATCTCCCAGATATTTGACGACTGTCGGCAGCAATGTGTATCTTCTACACACAGCAATGTAAGCGGGTTGAGTGGTCTACAGAGCACGAGCCGATCGCCCACGTCTAGTAATCCAGACCCCGCTCAAGCATGTCGTTGCTCGTCATGCCCTTGCGCTTTCATTAGAAATGTCATTGCGTAAGTATTATCTTCATATGCCTTTAGTTGGGTAACGCTATATTACGGCGGGGTAACGGTCCATTACGTTAGGGTAACGTTCCATTACTTAATGGTCACGTTACATTTCGTTACGTTACCTACAGTATTAAATAACATTTTATTAATAAATACGCAGGAAAGATATTATAGCAGTGCCGCTGCGTAACGATACTTTGCACCGTCACGACCACCCAGAGCATATTTCAGATTTATAATGCTTATAAATATGATATTTATAACAGTATAATTTGACCTATATTATTATTACACACAGTCCGGTGGCCGAAATGTACACACTTATCATCGGAACCATGTTGCAGCTCTACAATAGTGTCAAAGAATCGGTAAATATTTTAATCTATGAACTTACACAATAATTGGGAATTAATCTAAAACATTAATTAAAGTGAAGATGCGAGCAAAAGTAGGTTATTTGATGGTACCTACTGAATATAAAGACGAGTAAGTCTTTCACGTGGCAGTAGGTTAGGTGCTGAATGACTGCTAGTGAAACACTCAGATAGTGTTTTGGTGACAGGTTTTCTTCTTGAAAGTGGTAGACGAAGACAAAGGTTTTAACGATGTTTTCTTTCATCGGGTGCTCATGTTCAGTTTGCTGCTGGTTTCGAACCTATGCCCTATGGCGTGCGGTCGGCAAACGTAACCAACTGAGCTATCGTTGCCTCAACAAACAGATAGTAACAGTGTCCGTAGAACAAATTTTAGGAAACTCTAGTTTTACTAACAGCTTTTCTAAAAGAAGTTTTCAGAGCGCAGCTGGTTTGCATCTTCTAATGAAAATGACCAGTGATGATCTACATTAAATAAACTGGTCTAGACGTAAAAAATATTAAAAAAAAAACTGGACTAGTTCCAATTGTCGGCTTCGTAATGTTTAGGTGGTAAATCAACGGGGTATTTATGAAATGTCTTGTTAGTTTAATTATTTATGTCTGAGAGATAATGGAATGATAATCTCATGGTAACTCGATGTATCATTTCGACACTTTGCTCTTAGTTGCTAATTAATCACAAATTATGATAAAAACCCTTCATTGGTCTCATAGTCTGACACCCAATAAAGTAAATTGGAGACGAGTGGACATTATTTAATTCCTCATATAATCAGTTCATAATTATAATAATATTTGTGAATTCCATATTTTAAAGTCATTCTCAGTTACAATCGTCTAAAAATGTCTCACAAGCAAAAACAATGTTTCTCGGAGTAAGGTTAAGTGACCGTTACCAATGTAACGTTATCGATTTTCAGGTGGAGGAAATCCAAGCACATGTTTCTAATGTGCTGAACTGTGCCGCTTCATGCCAGAGGCAACCTCAGGTAATAATAATGTACGTACACTTTATTTATCTATATTTATTTGGTGTTTTTTTTAATCAACAGATGTAGGTATATTTATATTTTTTTAGAAAACTGCAATTTTGGCCTTGTGACGAAAAGTAGCATACAAAAATATCATCTGTTGGACCTTTTGACTTTTTGCTTTATCGTCTTGAGGTTCCTGTTCACGTCAATCTTGCGGCTTCTATAGATTTATTTATGTCCATACAGTGGTCAGAAATGCTTTCCAGTTCTAGACAGATAAGTATTAAAAATGTAAGCAAATTTTATACTTATCTACTTTACTATTCAACCGTCTAAGGGTACCGGTCCACTAAGCCGAAGCGAAGCGGTCGAATCGAGAGCGGGCCAGAGCGATGCCAGGTGGAAAATGGGAGCAGACATTTTCCGTATACCGGAAACTAGCAAAGGAGCGGAACCGAGCAACGTAGCCGAACTCCGAGCGCTCTCCGAAGCGGAGAGGAAGATAGCCAATTGGAATGGTTTTTTAAAGTGTGTGTGTCCAAAACAGAGCGGAACAGCGGTTAGTTATATGCAATACGGATTACAGATACGGAGCAACTGCTGTAACGTCTTGACGCCAAAAAACCTTAACATATCCGCTGCAAAGGATACTGTATACGCGCCTTTTGAGGTTTTCTTCTGATAGCCCACACCGCTCTAGCCTTATTTTTAGACCTTACACAGCGCAAGAGTGTCTATTAAATTATGGGTCACCAACTGGAGCAGGAGCCCGGACACGCGTAATCCAGTTGATTAAACAAAAACTAGATAGGTATCACTTGATTGTTGTCCAGATAGTGAATCTTAAATCGTCTACCTACTAAAAATGTCATCTATTATTTTCCATTGTGTTTAATTTTGTTTGTATACCTAAAAAGCCGTACTTATTTTTAATAGTCATTAACAGATAGTTTTGTTGTTTTATTTACAGATGCTTGGACCAAGCATCGTTGGTGCAAAGGAGAACTTCCTCCATGAGCGCAAGCCTGTTAAAGCAGACGGTGAAGACAAAATACCCCAGGCCCCTTCTAAACTAGTACTGCTTCCGAAGAAATCTCTTCAAAAACTGCATCAGCTGCTTAAACCCAAAGACAAAAGCAAGGAACAGAGCGACGAGCCACAGTCTGTGGGTACAGGCGCTTCTTCAGAAAGCGATTCGAAGTCCAGAGTGAGCTGTCCGAAATGTGTGGAGAAAAATAAAGTTTGCCTAGGTGAATGTCCTAAAGCCAAGAAATAAAATACTGAGTCTTGAAACTAGATTTGCAATTTTTTTGCATGTTGTTTTTGTAGCTTCATATCGAGTGGTCATCATGGAAGTGGTCAATGCGGGAAGTAGTGATAAAGGGAAGTTATGGGGGTAGTTCGTTTAGGAATATAGCATAATGGGTATTGGAATTACGGGCGTAGTCGTTGCAGGAGGAAGTGGTAATTTCTTGATAATTTTGAGCTTTGTGGGATGAAGCGGGATTTTCCAAAATTTTTTTCGTAATATTTATGCAGGTGCTAAAATTATTAATTGTTCTATGAAGGTACAACGGTTTCTGGGTGCACATTAAAATATTTATTCCGAGCAAAGATTATATTTTATACAAACCGGGTTCTGAATCCAGTGAATTCGAATCAATAACACGTAGAAACACAAGTGAGAAAAACATGCAAGCAAAACAAGTCGGAAGAAAACTTTTTTCTATACGAGTTCAATGAACCCTCTTTATTACCTACCTACCAGATTCTATCAACATGACGTACGTACCGCTGACTTACTACAAGTTATTTTCTCTATGGCGTTGACAATCAGAATTAAAACGTGACCGCTTGCGCAATATAAAAATCACCAAATAATCTATTTCGGCCACAAAATTATGCGAAATTAAAAGTGTACGCCCAAGACAAAATAATTTGCAAGATTGCATAACACAGTGTGTCTCCGGTGAAGTAGTTTATGAATAGATTTTAGTTCAAAATGGAACGCAACAGAACCACAACCGAGCATGGTGAGTTTGACCGACCAAATGTTTATTTTGTACTAGCTGCGCCCCGCGGTTTCACCCGCGTTTGGATAATATACGATATATCTTTATGAATTGTAGCCTATGTGTTATTCTGATGTATAAGCTATATTATTGTGAAGTTTCATCAAAATCCATTCAGTAGTTTTTGCGTGAAAGAGTAACAAACATCCATCCATACAGACAAACTTTCGCGTTTATAATATTAGTAGGAATAGTAGGATAATAATCATATTTTAGTATATAACTAGCAGACACGGCCTCGCGTTGCTGTGGCTAAGGTTTTTGTTATTGCGACTATAAATTGAGATGTAAGCTATCCTATCTTTCAAGTTAGATCAAACTGCATACGGTGAACAAATTTGATTACAATCGGTTAAGTAATTTAGGAGTACATCGCGGACAAACAACGTGACGCGTATTTTATATATATTAAGATGATAATTGTAAAAAACATCGCAAGCAGATGGATCAAGTGGTGGAGGCGAAACGACTAGAATTTTAACTAGAGTTTCGTCTATTTACCCACTGCTGAAGAAGGATAATGTTTATCATAGAAATTCTTAGATGTTTATAATATACTCGTAACATAATGAGTTCGCGTTTGAACAGCGACCCCTATCTTATCTGATGCTAAGCGACGCTGCAGTCTACGACGGAGAACACTTACCTAGGAGGCCTATTCACTCTTAACTTGAATACTCCCAGGCTGTAACTATCAGAAAATAGGTTCAGGAGAGTTTCAACTCCTTAGTTGCGTTCCGTGTAAATGTAGGATTTAAGCAATTGTCGCATTGCAAATAGCTATACCTACGTAGTTTTTACGTCATCCAAAATCAGACTGACATCGTTTAACTCTTCAATAAACAGTTCTTCGACGCCTTTCCTGCTACAGTATAAGCGCCTATTTATATTCATTCTTCATAATTACATTGAACGAATTTTACTTGCAGTTGGTGACTGTCCATTGTTAAGCATTACAAAAGCAGCTCTATTCCTCATCGTAACAACGTTTGTTTTGGTGAGAATAAAATTAGTAATTAGTAATATTCCGTTGTTATAGTATTTGTGCTACGCGACATTATCGTTTAAGCGATTCTGACGACTTTACGAACTAATCGTATCTTACTACATCATCATCCATCATCGCAATCTAAGTGTGCCCACTGTTGTACGGGTCTGCCCTTACTTTCGTGGGGAGCATTAAGCCATAATCCACCACGGGGACCAGACCGGGTGGTCCATATTGGTCTGTGTACACTTGTACAGTCAACACTACTAATTTAGAAGAAAGTAAACTTTGTGCGTTTGTAGCACCTATACCTTCTTACGTATTTACGGAACTACTGATCCGATTTTGTAAATCCATTCGGTATATTGTTACAAACTCATACTATTTCACGTGTGCTATTCTTTGTTTTACTCAAAAAAGGCAAAGTTCTTTCAGAAAACCGGTAAATACGAGGTGGAATCGTGTGGTTATACAAATTTTCTATATATTTGTTTTTTTTTCAGTACCTACCCTTGGGAGATCCTTCCAAGATGCAATGGGACAATGACTTTGTCCCTGTGTGCTGTCTGTCTGACCTATACGCATTCATGGTTCGGTAAGTAGCTTTACTAACTTTTAAGTTCACAACTCAAAGTAGAGAAAGGAGGAGAAAAGAGAAACCTTAGAAGGAAAAAGGAAAGCGAGAGGGAGACTGAGCGAGTGGGTATCTTACCTTTTTAAGACGTTTTTTCAACGCAATTATTAATATTATGTAGATGACATATTATTGCGTAATGGGCGTATTGCAAGCTGTAAGTAGACATATTTTGGTGTAAGGTACAATCTGCAACAACTGAGCTATAATGCTTGCCTCTACAATACAAACAACATAATTAGACAGTAGACTAAGCCCCATTCAACGTTACACAGTTGTATATTTGCTATTAAAATAATTATACACTATAATATGTCATTGTTATTCCTATAATAATATACCTACATAATAAATAAACTCGAACAATTCATTACGAATCGTGTTATCCAGCTTTGCAATAGGTAGATTTTAGTTTCACATACTTTTAACAAACTAAATATACGAGTTATTTTGGCATCGCGCCTTTTCGTTGATTTTATTGTGGAACAAGCAATAACTTCTGCGAATCGCGTTTAAATGAAGCGGAGAGAATATATTATGATACTAGCTGTTGCCAGTGGCTTCGTCCACGCGGACTACATTTTATCGCGATATAAAGTATCATCCTATGTTCTTCTCCTAGATCCAATATAATAGTATTATACCAAGTTGTACACTCATACCATGTTGTAGTGGCTTTTCTGTAAGATTCCAACTGGTGAACTACCACACTGCCATCAGGTATTCATCCGGCAAGCGATAAGCAAAAGCAGTATTGAAAAAAAAATATTTTTATCTTTTTTATTTTACAAGTTACATTTTTTTTAAAAGTAATTTTTTTTTAAAAGCACTGTTTTCTACGAAATTACTGGGTTTTATACGACTTTAGCACCTATGTATTAGGGTTCCAAGCTCAGTAAATATTAGGTAAAATCTTGCTACTTTTTGAGCTAGTTTTCTCTTTTTAATTTTGTATGCCTGCCGATAACAAGAATATTGGAGCGACAGCGAGCTGATTTGACGATAGAGACTGAAGACATCCCAATTATGGTTCAGTGACCAATTGATGGCACGTTTGGCGTAGTGGCTGAGCAATAGGACTGTTGCGTTTGGTGTCGCGGGTTCGATTCCCGCCTGGAACAAATATTTGTGCGATCCACAAATATTTGTTTCTGGTGTGGGTGTGATGTGCCTGCGAAATTATATTATTAAGTCTGTAAGCGGTACCCACGATACAGGAGCAATCATAGTGAGGGGCTACGTTTAAAAAAAATGTAAATTAAATAGTATTTGAGCTCATTCCAGGTCAACTTGCGACTGGATATAATGTGTAGAAAAAATCTTTTGTACCAGCAAACTTATTTGCATTCCAATAAGTAGTGTTATTTTGTCTACAGAATGGTGATTATTTCTTCGGACATGATCCAGTGTGCCTTATTCGGGATCCGGGACGGTGTTCATGAAGCTAAAATATTGGTGAGTTGTTATGGAATAAAAAAAAAAAATGTTTTTACCAAAAACGCAAAATAGCGTTATGACTTTATTATCCTACTAGCTGCGCCCCGCGGTTTCACCCGCGTTTCACATTATAAAACCTATAGGGCGGTGGCTGGTTGATACGACTTGTAACATTGTGTCAGAGAAAATACAGAGTTTAGGTAGTTTTACCCCTCCACTCCACCATCTACTCCCCCCCCACTCTCTCCTTTCCCCCCACTCTCCTCCTTTCTTCTTCTCCCCTCCCCGCACTCTCCCCCCTTTCCTCCCATCGCACTCTCCCTCTTTAAATAACCATCCGTTTAGCCGTTTATTGTGGTCCGTTGGGGGTGCATCTAAAGAATACCTAATAATTTCAACCCCCTTGCTTTTCCCCCTTTAGGGATGATTTTGCAAAAAAGCTGAAACCCGTATTTATTTATTTATTAATTACCAAAAGCCTAAATAAGAATTGTCAGATCCCTAACTTGAAGAATTATGGATTCCCCATACAAACTTTCAACCCCTATTTCATCCCCTTCGAGATTATTTTTTGAGACAAAAGATAGCCTATGTCCGTCTCATAGGTCCAATCTACCCCAATACCAAATTTCATCGAAATCGGTCCAGCCGTTTGAGCGAGAAGAGGTAACAAACATACACACACACTCACAAACTTTCGGCTTTATAATATTAAATATTAGTAAGATGAAAATTAAATAACACAATCTGACAAAAATGACTAATTGATATTATTGTGTATACAGTTTTATAGCGTGCTGGAGAAGATTGACGGAAAAGACTTGTGTCGAAACATTTGCTGTTACGACGAGTGGGTGAGTTTGTACATAGTTGAGCTGGGGTGGCTTAGGAAGAAGTAAGGTGGTATGGGTAGGCGCTGGAGTGGCTTGGGAAGAAGTAAGGTGGTTTGGGTAGGAGCTTGGGTGGTTTGGGTAGGAGATGGGGTGATTTGGGTAGGTGCATCCAGCCAAAAACTAAGACAGCTTTAGATGCTGGAGTCGCTCGGGTAGAGCTGGGTGGATTGGAGTGCCATACGTAAGAGCTGGGATAGCCTATGTAGGACCTGGAATGACTTGGTTGAGGAAAACTACCCAACCCAGCCCAAAGGCGTATCAGTAAAGATTAGTTTTTATTGAAAAATCGTTGAGAATAATTATTTTGTATATCTTGGAAGTGCAAGATGTTAACATAAATAAAAACCTTTTTACAGGAAGAATACGTACAAGTAGAGAAGATAGATCTCGGGGACGGGGACAAAAAAAGACCACGGCCTGTAACCTGCCGATGTGTTAAAAAGAGATGTCGCATAAAGAAGTAAGCTCTATGACAGCTGTAAGGAGGCTGTAAAACGAGAAACATGGCTACGCTGTAAACATTGAATTTACACGACACGTTGCTCGAAAAAAATTTAGCTTTGCCGTACCGGCAACGCATTTTGTTATGAAACTCATTGATGCAAGGATTTTTAGAATGATTCGCGGTTAAAAGAAAGTATTTTAGAATCGTCGACAAAAGTGAACATTTTGCAATTTTTTTGTTTGTTACTGTTATGTTCGGAACCCCAAAACCAATTTGGATGATTGTTTTTTTTTTTCATTAGTTACGGTTGGTTCTTTTGTTTTCAGTAAACCCTTTTTAATATTTTATTTTGGTTGTAACTAAGTGTGTTGATAATAAATTATTATATATTGTGAGTTATGAACATGTTGGGCGAGTAACAAATGAAATAAACGTGCGGTGTAATATTATCTGGTGCATTTACTTGCCATCACCTCAATCCATATTTCTTATAAAACTTCAAAACGTGCCAGGAACTTCGAAAATAATATCAAAATGGCGAAGGGTGGTTATGCCAGATCCCATACAAGAAAGTTAGAACTCCTATTTACTGTTCCTATGTAGCTGCAAAATGAAGTCGCCCCCGGGTAAGCTCCAACCACCAACCTTTCGGTTAACAGCCGAACGCGCTAACCATTTGCGCCACGGAGACAATGCCTCCAAGTACCGAAGTTAGCGTGTCGTAATTATGCTATAGTGTCGCGAATTAATGTGAATGCTATATTATTTTATTAAGTCATTTAGTAGGTTTGAGGTGTGATCAAATTAATAATAACCAAGTATTCTCTAGGAAAATATCAATCGGTTGTTATATTTATGTGAAATAGTTTATGAATTAATAGTTACCTATGTAAAATTGTAGATAATATTATAGTTGTCGGTAATTCAATGCAACTTCCCCAAATAGCAAAGGTACCTATGGCAAATAAATTCCCCATTCCAAACCAATCATATTATATAAAATTTTATTACATTTCTTATCGTAAACACATCGCCCACTATATTAGTTTCAGTGGTAACGATATAGTGATATTTCTGGAGCGTTTCTATTTGTAAATATAAATTTTTCATCGTGATGAGGAATGTGAAATGTTTAATAGGTGTTTACGCGTTGTCTTCGGTGCTTTTGGTGAGTGTTAAATAGAGTTCTAAACGTTTATCTTCGGTGATTGGTGATAAAGTTATTTGTATTTATTGAGGCAGTAATTTTATTATTGAAATTGTCCACCAGACACATCTGAAAATATTCAGGTTATTGTTTCGGTGATAACAAAATATTGAATGACATAACTACGTAAATTCCGGCACCCATGTCTATGCAGGGAGTAAAACTTTTTCCATATCCACATAACCATACGTACTTAAAATTTTTACATGCATATATGAAGCATATTGTATGAAGCAAAAAAGGTAAATAAGGATCGTCGCATGCGGAAAGATGTAGACTGCCTAAACCGATGGGCAAAAGGCGTGTCTGTATCCTATGTATGTACTTATATATTTTTACAACTATTACCTATTTATTTTTATTTTTAAAAGGTATACTCTCTAGACGTGCCGAAAGAAGAACTTGACAAGGTAATAGAAGACGAGATCACGCAGAAGCTAGGCAACGACCTGATGCAGAGCATCGAGAAGAAGTTTCAGATGGACTTGGAGAAGTATAACTCTTTAAATTGCTAAATGATATTAAAGTTCAAATACTGGATGGAATGAAGCTCTCCAAGAATCTTCTAGCAGCAGCTATTTGTTGCTAGTCAGCAGGCAGTTCAGGGTTATGAATTATAAGAGGTTACATGATAAAATATAATGTAAATTATACCTACCTTATACCATAACAAATGAATGCAAGGTAAAAAGAGGCATATTAACAGCAGTGGGTAGGTTAGGGCCGAAAATGATGATGATAATGAAAATGCGATCAGAAATCTATTTTGAAACAGTTGATTAAAAGCGCTGCTGATTTTAAAGATAAACATTTCTTTGATCTTAACCGTAGATCAGTGGAAATGGTGCTAGTAAAAATCAAGATGCTTCTGCAAAACGGAACAATTCACATTCAAGACAAGCTGCTTCAGCTTCAGGGTATACTTGACATAATCAAGAACGAGGGCGAATCTGAGGTAAACCATACTTTTTAGCATTCATTTCAACACTGAGCAACACAGATTATAGGATACAAGTATCCGGACAACGCATGTTTGCTTGCTAAGAGGAAACCGTTGCACTTATGGTTGATAATGATAATTTTAAGCTTTCACTTGTCCGTTAACTTTGTATATCAAGCTGTTTGTAATTTCAAGAAAATAAGTTTTTACTTTAATTGGGTATTCCAGAAGTGATCCTTTTTCAGCTCATTTATGAAGTTCTGAGGATTGGGAATCCTGCGCCTGGACCATGTTATCCACTCATGTTTGTTTTGTAGTTTGACCGTTGTCTACAAGACCGCCACAATGAGACCACTGCGCTAGCAGAGAAGGCTCTCCATCAAATGGTAGTCTGCGGCTATGCCCTGATTGGACACGATCCTGCACAGGCTGTGACCAGGGTGGTGGAACTGAAGACCATGATCAGTCAGGGGATCAAGCCGGTGAGCCCAGAACTGCTTTTGAATCTGGCGACTCTCAATCCAAAAGTTTGCAATGCCGCTGTTACTATTTGCAATGCAGATATTGAACCGAGCTGTAGTTTCTACACTCAATGATTAAAGTACAATGAAATAATGTCCCATTATAGTACTGTGTGTAGTACCTTTGTGGTTTTCAACTATAATTATTGGTGAAGTGTAAGAGAAAAAATTTTGAAACTCTTATGTGTCACTAAAATATTCAATAAGTGCGGTATAATAGTGCCCAGTAACAAAGCGCTGGCTGTTGTTCCTCATCATCATAATTAGCCATTACTCCCCTCCAAAACATTCAGCCAGGAATAGCACTCACGAAAAGATTACAAAGTAGGATAACTGCGCACGCGCCGCCCGCGTTAATTTTACAATCCCATTTCGATACGCGATTCAACGAAAATAGACCAGATTACAGTAACAATAAATCTCCCGCTTCAATTTATCTGATGTTTAACGCAAATTGATTACTCTGTCGAAATATCTCAGATATTCCTCGATATTCTAAATATTAGACGTGGCGCCGGCCTTGTAACCGTTGGCACTAAAATACATCAAAAGCTCCCACCAGGTGGTTAAGAGTACATTAAAACTTACAGATATATGAGGAAAAGAAAGAAATTTACGATCTGCTCAAAGTGTGCGGTCATGACCACGAGACGTTGAAGAAGGTCGTCAAATGCGTCATATCGAAGGTGAGAGACAAGCTTTTAGCGAAACTCCACTACTAATCTACGAAGCTGCAAGCGAGTTAAAAGTTTCAGTAGGTATCTAAGTGCTTTGGTCAGAAGCGGAGCGTTAACATTTCATAATAATCTATTAGAACATTTATAATAGAAATAATATATTCAAACAATAATTTAAATACAGCAAAAGAGCCTGATCTATGAGTAGGCGGACGCGCTGGTGATGACGATGATTATGATGTGTGTGAAAGATGTATTAACAACCAGAAAACATCAACTTACATTAAGCAGTCATTAGCTATCATAAATAATATCAGTATCGTAATACAAATTATTAATAAACATAATGTTTGAATCAGAAACACGCGTGTCACTGTAACGAATGGTTTCTTCAGATCGTTCGGAAACATTGACAAATTCCGGAAACTATAATTTCAATAGCCGCGGCGTGGATTTGGGACGAGATCAGTGAAAATATTCCAAAATTCCACGGAATCGTTAGTCACATCCGGTGTGGAAACATGCCTCGGTGAAATGCAATTCATGAAGTTTTACAAGTCGAGATTGCTTTAGAAAAAAATATATAGTCCAATAAAATCTATTAGTTCTATGATCTAGTGTTTGATGAGTGTTTTTGAATGTATCTGTTAAATTCATGTATGTATAGTCTGGGACGTTCATGTTTATTGTACAAAACTTTTCCAGTGTGTAATAGGTTTATCATAAATTCTTAATAATTATTTCTGAAACCGAAAACTTTCTAAAAAGATGACAAAAGATATCATTTAGGTATGTAATTAGCTGTGTTTATAAAAAAATTGAAACCTTTTTTATATATTTATAATAATATGTATTATAAAAATTAAATAATAATCAATTATTTCAGTCTCCAACAATAAAATCAGCTATGATGGATATTACTAGCCGTCTTATCGAAGGTGTAGTAGACTTAACGAAATTAATGGCTCACGGAGCGATGCACGAAGCCTGTCTCATTGAAGTTATCAAAACTACTGAAGACGAAGCATTTGAAATGGTCAAAAAAGTTAAGGTCTGTGCTCACGGAGGGAACGACACTCCAAGCGGTGAAGTTGAGAAATACATTGCAGATAATAATGCCACAATCCTCGACATCAACCTGAAACGAGATAAAACTATAAATGATGCTGAAGCTAAGGCAACAAATGTGAACTCTTTGATCAGAAGAATGCTTTCTGAAAATAAAGCTCTAGACTTAGATGAAAAATTTAAAAAGAAGCTCAAGAAAATGCAAATAGATTTGGGATCTATCGACAACGATCTCATTTCCGGTGCTAGTAAGCCTAAAGAGTAAAAAAAAATTAATGTCGATATTGTTTTATTGAACCATAATGTAAACGCCACCATAAAAACCAGTCGTAGTTGTAAAACTAGTGTTGAAGTTAATTCAAAGATCGAGGTTGGGCATGATAAAACTAATAACGTGCTAGTTTACATTGTGGCATAATAACATTTTTTGTTTTATTTGGCTCAAGATATGACCCGAAATTAGATAGACAGAGCTTTTTATATGTCTCTAAATAGAGCGTGCTTGCGAAACACCAAGTGTAAACGATGAGGTTATACATAGCCGTACTGTTTACTTTGCTCTTTTTGTTTACGGTATCGTAAATATACTGTGTACGGCGCGGATTGATCCGACGAATTAATGTTGATGATAAAACTTGGGATCCTAGAGAATGATGAATTGGGAATGGCTGATAGCGCACGTATTTGGGGTTTTGAAGATAATAAGGAAACCAATTGGCTTCATGACGTGGTAATAATAATATTATTGTGTGAAGTAAAACAGCAATTGGTTAAATTAGTTGCCGTGGGAATTCGGTAAAAAAAAACAAAAGCATATGCGCATAATACTCAAAAACCTGACACCAGTCCGTAAATAATGATGAAGCTCTTTATAAATGCAAAATTTCGTATAATAGATAATTGTGGTTTCCGTAGCGGACGTGGCAAAGCTCAGCACAGCCGTGCATGAATAAAATTTCAACCTTGTATCCATGATGATGACCAAATGATCTTTACTGTATACAGGTATCCGTTTTCCAATATATATTTACAATAATCTTCCTTTCCCATTCTAACAGATAGATTAATGTGGCGTCCATTGAGGTGAATACCCTTTTTTCATACTTGTTTAATTATCTTTTTTTTTTCTTTATCTGGCTCGATGCCAAGCTTTATGGACGTACATACAGACAGGCAGACGAATTTCAATGGAAGTGTCCTCGAGATTGGTTTTCCGTTTGTGGATCTGACCACAGATTAGCGATGGTTGGATTTATAAATAATCGAATTAGTCGCATTCAGCTAAAATTACAATGAGTCTATTTATAAAAATCTCGCTGGCCTCATGGATCATCGAAACGTTTCTCGGCTTGACTGGCTCGCTGCTTACGATCTTCACTCCCTCTCTCTCCATCTCCCTTTCTCTCCCTCTCCCTCTCTCTCCCTCTCCCTTTCCCTCCCTCTCCCTCTCCCTTTCCCTCTCTCTCCCTCTCCCTCTCCCTCTCTCTCTATTTTAAAAAGTTTTGGGGAGGATTTCCGGATAGGGGAGATTTTAGTGTCAATTGACGGTATTTGCTCGGAGTTTGGGTGTTTGTAAACACTGGTTCCTTATTAAAGAGTCCAGTGATAATAATAAATGGGACTTCATTTTCCCTCATCATCATTCGTTAAACATATAATCGTAATATATAATATAAATTACGCGTCCCGTTGTTTGTCCGCGATGGACTCCTAAACTACTTATCCGATTTTAATCAAATTTGCACAAAGTGTGCAGTTTGATCTAACTTGAAAGATAGGGTAGCTTACATCTCAATTAATAGTCGCAATAACAAAAAATTTAGCCACAGCAACGCGTGGCCGTGTCTGCTAGTATGATATAAACGTCGAAACTGACCCCAATGAACGAATGTTTAGTAAATAACTAGGTATACCAGATCTTGCATTATTTATAAATGTTACCTACGCTGCTCTGGACAGACGGATATTCTTGTATATAAATATGGCTTTTCGAGGAAATTGTATGCAAAAGCAAAACAATGTTTGGTAAACACTTAACCATTCAGATATGGAGGAAAATTCGGTTTATTATTATTAAACATAATATTTGTACATCGGCTGGTGATGCTCCTGCAGCTTTGCTCGGCTATGACGTGCTTGCTTATGCCAGGAAAACATCAGGAGGAATTCTGATGGCACCTTGTATGAGATAAATTAGAAAGCCCCGTATGACTGTGATGTTATTTATGTATTTTTGGTTAAATAATATTCAATGCAGTAGAAATAAAACGGAAGTCGAGAAAAATCACATTCATGTAGAATTTTGATTCCATCATGTTTTCAAACGGAATTGGTCCAGGCAATAAAATTTATATTTTAGAAAAAAAAAAACATAACAAGAACATGACGTTATGTAATCAATATAATATAATATTTATTAATTCTCAGCCTGTATTGTCCCACAGCTGGGCAAAGGCCTCCCCTCACTTTCGTGAGGAGGATTACGCCATATTCCACGAGGGCCCGGTGCAGATAGGTGGATATGCCTCCGAAATAATTCTCGGGCATGTTGGTTTCCTCACAATGTTTTCCTTCACCGAAAAGCGAGTGATAATTACGTAGGTACTCAAGAAACACGTAGTTACGTGCCCGCACTGGGATTTGAACTCGCCATCTTTTGTATTGGCAGGCGGACGTCTGCCCACTAGGCCACTACTGCGTTGACATCATAATATTTTCTATACTAAGAGGAAAGATTTAATTGCTTGTTTTCCTTGAATAGGCTCCGAGACTACTGAAGCGATTTGAAAAATTATTTCAGTGTTGGGAAGCTACACTATCCCCGGGTGCCATAGGCTACTTTTTATCCCGTAAAAATTAACGGTTCCCGCGGTGTAGTAGTTAACGCGGGTGAAACCGCGAGGCTCTTCTAGTAGTAAAGTATAATAAGTTCAAGTCTACGGTTAAGGCGCTAATATAGGAGCGATTCATGTATTTTAGAAGATGAAAGTTACCTGGCCAGGCCGCGCGCCACGCTGGCTCCGCGCTCACGGCAAGTCGAAAACGCTAATTCATAATTATTATACTCTTACTAACGGCATCACGTGGCCTTAGCACAGATTACTAGATAGTTACTACGTAGGCTTTAGTCTGAAGCATTCAATTATTTCGACACTGTAATGACATGTCAGATTGGCCGAGCGGTCTGAGATGCTACGTTCCGTTCCTAAAGACGTAGTTTCGAAGTTTCAAAACCTGCTGCCGGGAAACTTTTTGTGTATGATTTTTGTTTTGGTGTATGTATATAAGTAGTTTGTTACAATGAAAAATAAACACAATCTGTAGTAGGTAAATAATGTATTAATTAAATGTTTTATCTTTGTTGGCGTACGCACCAAGCACCAACATTACCGCCAGAATTACATAAATGATTACCTCCTTGACTATAATCCTATCAAATTTAGAATGCCACACGAATTATTGGAGTCACACCTAAATAAGTTGTATTAAATTTATTTAGTGTTGGTCCTTTCTGGTATGCACGTTTGTCAAGTCCATTTGATACATCCTCTTTAGTCCACTTCCATAATTTTCTTTTTGATATATATTTTGACAATGACAATGACGGAGTAAAAGATTTGTGCATTTAGCCAGTGTCAGGCATCCGTACTAAGATCATATAAATGCGAAACTGTGTGTGTGTTTGTTGGTTTTTTTTTAGTTTTTGCCATCCTTTCACGTCTAAACAGCTGAATCAATCTTGACCAAGATTGGACCTATGAGATGGGTATAGGCTATTTTTCGTCAGAAAAAATAGGGATCTTAGAATCCAAATAAATAGGAGTTGAAAATTTATATGGGCAATTCATAATTTCTCAAGTAGGTGATCTGACACTTCATTATTTTAGGCTCTTGATAAAATATAAAGGTTAAGACTAAGGATAGGGAAAAGGAAAGGGACAGGGACAGGGATAGAGATACAAAGACTTCAATATTTATTTTCTAAACAGTTGCTTTTTCATATACGGATGAAGTCGCGCGTAAAAGCTAGTTTCAGTAAAGTTTACTGAATCGTGTCTCTCTATACCTAATTTCATCGAAATCGGTTCAGCCGTTTAGCCATAAAAAGTAACAAACAAACAAACATACAAATAAACGGACAAACAGAGAAACAGAGTTACTTTCGAATTTACATTATAATATTTGACAATGACTAAATGCACAAATCGTGCGAAGCAAAAACATTGAAAAAACTGGCTCATAGCTGAGCAGAAAGATTACTGGAAGTGTGCTAAAAATAAAACGTCAGAATATGCATCCGCCAGATCCGCCATTATGGAAAACGGAAGTTCACTACATCTTCATTTTAATATACAATCATAATCTGCTCCTTTGATTAACTCCAAACTATCATAAGAAATCCCAGTTTTATTTAAGTGAACAATCTAAAAACGCGTTTTTGCTGCTAATTTCAGTTACAGGTGGTGCAAGAATAGTCATATTAGCCATTATTCTTTACACACAATGGAGAATAAATACAAAGTATTATAGGTTATAATAAAAGTTTAGTAATCGTCGAAGGAAGTAATTTACGGCAACTAAGTAAATAAACCAGTTGTATACCATGTAGAGATTCTGTTTGCATTATGTTTTTGGAGAACAAACAGTAAATTCGACGAGAAAATTTTGAGGAACAGCGACATACGTCCTCTCTCTGAAACGCCGTAGCGGGTACTGAGTCGCCTAGTACGCGCTCAAACTGATCATATTCTCGTCGTTTTTATTAATTTAGAAGAACGGAATCGATTCAGTTCATTGGAAAATTCAAATTTCATTGGAAAATAAAATTGCCTTTTTTATGGTTCCAAAAAATATGATAGTTGTCGCTGAAAATGTTGAGCATTATGTGACGAAAGATTTTTTTCGGGTCTTTTCTCGTGAATTTTTTTCTCAAGATACTAGACAACTTTAGTCCAATATTATTGATTTATTAGCTAACTGAAACACTTGGCTATACACTGTATTTTTTCTGGCTTATAAATATTTGTAATTACGGCTTAACTTTTTGACAAAAAACCGCCCATTTTACGGAAGCTCGCTGCCTACAGGTCCTTAACCAATTTTGCTTTGTGCCCACCCCTATCCATCATTGGCTCGGTCTTCTATGACTCGCTCAGCTCTTTTATCTTAGTGCACAGCCATCTTCCCTAGTGGTTCTAAAAGTTAAAAGTGGTTCTAGTATTTGAAACCACTAATAAATCCTTAATATTCATCAATCGGTGCCAAGGCTCGCGATGACGTGCGGTCGACGGCAATACCGACATAGATCCCACCTTAAACACCGTGAGTAACGGGTCCGAAATACTAAAATGTGGTTAATAGTCTAAACTAGCTTCTCTTCGTGACTTTCAGTTGTTTTATTTGTGGTTCTTCCTAAAACAATGTGGCTTAGGAAACGCTCGATTCGCCGAAAAGTTCATTTTTTGCTGATTGAGACTGTGTGCTTTATCGCCAAAAACTAAATATACAAAATTCACTAAATGAAAACAAACTATTCACCAAATTAATACAAACTAAAGCTGAATTTTCAAATCACAAACTTAGTTAAAAATATTATTGTCGATTTTTCTACCACATTAAAAAAGATATAAAGTAATATTCATCATCATCATCATCATCAACAACATTACCCATAATAACCACCCACTACGGAGCACGGGTACCACTTGACTGGTGTGCTAACACGGGGCGTATCCAGATTGGTAGACAACACACCTGCATAATTAATTCTCGAACATAATATGCGTTATAATGATACTACAAAGTACTCGTAAAGCCCAATCTACAATAAAGGTAGCATATTTATAATAGGTACAAGGCTCAAAAACTTTTAGGTTTTAATACTACGGTCGGAATTACACCAGCTTGTGCTTATTTTAGGAGTATTCTACGGAATAACATCGAGTCCCAACCCCTATCGATCGAGCCCTAAGTAACTTTAGTGATAGACGGCTGCATCCGAGCTGGAATTAGTTCACAAAGAGATGCCAATTTCATGAGAACTGCTCGCCAAACTCCTGGCAACGCGCGGCGTCCACCAACACTAGTTATTATAGTGAGGTGCGGACTGACGGGCGCGGCGAGACGTACTAATTTTGTACTTGAATATGTTTAGCTTTACAATGTATTATCTACTGGAAGAGTTACTGATATAACCTGTAACATAATGCTGCTTCGAATAATATGTAACTGAGGTATCTGCCCTACTAATATGCTTAGTGGTTGCCCGAAAGAAACACCTCGCTGCGTTGTGTTTACATATTTTGTGACGGTTGCCGTTGGTGACGAGCTGGCTGCAAAGCGTGAGGGTGCAGGTTTTTTTTGTTTCTTTTTTTTGTTTTTTTTTTTTTCTTTTTTTTTACGTAGCCCCACACTAGGATTTCTCCTGTATCGTGGGTACCGCTTACAGACATATAATTTCACATACACATCACAACCAGACCAGAAACAAATATTTGTGGATCGCACAAATATTCGTTCCAGGCGGGAGTCGAACCCGCGACACCTAGGGCAGCAGTCCGATTGCTCAGCCACTACGCCAAACGTGCCGTCAATTTAGTCAGGTACTATCCCAGCACTGAGCTAATATTTGTGTAAACGAATATTATTATTATCTTTGTTCATTACTCAAAAACTACAAGGTCCAAAATTGAATTAAATAATCTTTATTATCAAACGAAGCCCATTATTTTGACTTCGTATTTTACTTAATAGCCTCATTTTGAAACACTTATAATTGTAAGCTCTTATAAAATCCCATAAAATTATCATAAAATCTTACAAACAAACAGATGATTTTGTCAGCCAGTAGCATAGAATACCTCTGAATATCCACGAACTAATGTGTAGGTATGTTGTTGTGGAAAAGTCCCTTTTCTCAGAAGTTCAACAACAACATGGAGGTGGAAAATAATTCACATCTTTAAAATTACAGTCATCTATTGCTTCATGGTCAATAATCGTGAACGTCAATCGTAGATTGCTAAGAAATAGTATCAAAATATTATTATATCTTTTCAAATCCATTCCACTTTCCACGTTTCTGGGAATCCCATTAAGAATGAGATCAAAATACTATTTTGTTCAGAAAACTACGTTGTGATATATCTGTAAATAACAATAGAAGTGGAACAATGACCAAGACATATTTTATTTAGCGTCCAACAATATGATACGTCAGTGCCGTGATTATGAGTTATTACTAGCTCGACATAGTACGCGTCAACTAGCTCTTTGTATGAAGATTTTTCGTTCATGTACGCGCCGGTAGAGGCGCTGTATAGGATCTTCATACAAATGCGCTAATCGACGCGTATACTATGTCGAAATCGTAAAAACTCATATAGGGTATATACATACAGTTGTATGTTTGTATGAGGTTATGCTAGCATCTAGTATCAGAGTTTGTCAGGCTTTCCAAGGGCCTCTGACGCGACCCAGTACACCGCGTTACAATGCAATGCAAAAAAATAACATAGGTACTGAATTTCTAATTCGATGTCTGATTACTTACTCTGCGCTCTGTAAGGTCTCTCCTTGTCACTATACCCAGTTATAACCTATTGCTGTAAACAGTCCTACCTGCGTCAGTGAAGAACGCGGAATGGCGGTTGGGGCTGGAGGGCACTGACGCGGACGCCGACGTCAGGAAGGCCCGCTTCACCTTGGTCCACTTGGAGGCCCGCGGGGGCCGGTGCTGCGGAGGCCTGGCCCCGAGCTCTAAGGAGCGCTGCTTGCGGAGGATCGGGTGAGGTTCCGATTCTAGAACAAACGTGAGGTTTTACTCATCTACTTAGTCTACTTTTTACTCTGTCTAGTTTGGGTCTCGCCGATAATTCGTCTCAATTGTAAAACGTTTGTTTCTCTATAATTTGTAACGCATTGTAAAGTTTTTGGTAATAAAACTCATTCATTCATTCATTCATTAATTCATTTATTCATCACAACTATTGGTAAGCAGCATCCAAAACAGTGCATTGCCAAATCTGGCGCGGCACTCTGCTCATCTCTCTGAGACATCTCATATTTTGCCAGAAACAGTGCGTTACAGATTAACGTCTGACATACCACTACAAAATACATAAAAACTGACGAAGTGGTCAAAGATTGTGAAGAGCTTTTTGCTATAAGAAAAAAATTAAAAAAGAAGAAAAGTATGGAACTGACTTTCAAAGACTGCAATTGCTTGGCAGATAAATATCATTACCAATACAAAGACCAGTTAACTTCTTGAACCCAACGTACCTAATTCTTCAGAAGAAGGTATAGTAAGCGTCAAGGCAGGTGGCGCGTCGCTGTCTCCGCCATCACTGAAAGACCTTCTCCTCATGGGCACCACGTCGGGAGAACTCTTGGACCCTCGGCTGGACTTCTTCTTGACAGAATCCCGGTGGGTTTGGAGGATGTCTCGCATCTTGCTCCACGGGGTCTTATGCAGCTTGTTGGGAGAGGGAGATGTTGAACTGTCATCCTAGAAATCAAACAATACATTAACACCTTTTATCAGACCATCTAGCAGAAATTCAAGGTTCCAAAGAACAGATTTTAATTTAAATCCTTTTAGTGGTACGCCTCTTCTGCAAGAGGAGACTAAGGAAGCGGCACGCCTTTGCTAGATATTCAACTGCCAAGCAGTATCTAATGTGCCAACATTACTGTTACACGGTTTGAATGGCACTGCTTCCAGTAAAATTACTCTCAGTAGGTAAGTTTGTATAATAAATCAGTCTCGCAGCTCAGGAACATAAAATCAATTAGTACCTGAACCACGCAGCTGCATAGAAAACCAGCAATGTGTTAGATTTTGCTGTCGAAATATGAAATCTGTTTAATTTCAAAATCAACCGGATATTATACAATTATACATACATATCTACAAGCAGCTCTACGCAAAGCATTTTCTCAATTTGTAGTTTTCGAGTTGTGTACTTAAAGCCTAAATTTCTATTGTGAAATTATTGCTCTTAACACGTTTCATGTTGGTGCAGATCTTCGATCTTTGGGATTAGATTCTGAATGAATACTATTAGAATAGATGGTATTTTAGAAGTGGCATGCGATTACCTGCGTGGGTGCGTGTAGGAATGTGTTGTCGTTCTCATCGCATCGGAGCTGACTCTTGCGGGTTATACCTGCAAGTATTTAATTGATTATAACATCTACCAAAGCATGTCTATTAGTTTTACCTACAGGGGGCTTACCATGATCTCTTATTGCGATCATGATTGGAAACAGAATCCTTTTACTATACTTATTTGTACCATGATGTCTTGTTGTGACATCTTGACGCTCAATAATTTAGGTTGATTTAAATCGGGATTGGCGTCTACCTAAATGATATCGAAAGCCATACATGTACTATTATTTAAATAAAGCGAACGTCATGGTAATCCCCCTGTTATCTTCAGGCTGTTAGCTTGAGCCTTCATCAATGCGGTGCTTTGAAATTATGAGATTGTTTGTTCTTTACGTAAAATTAAACCGACACAATATTAATTATTGTCACTGAATTACTGAATATGCACACTCTCAATTATCATACACCATTATTATAATACTATAGTCTGATAGTGTGCACATTTATCCACAAACCAGATAAACATAGATTCCTAGATCAAGTATTCACTCCACAATAAAGATTGGTTAAAAACGAAAGCGCTAGGTACCTACAATAACGATAATTTTCACTATTTTTTCGTTGAAACCTGTTTGATACGATCCTGACGCATGTCAATAACCACCACTGGGCTTATTACACGCAGATACCAATGAAAGGAACTCCTAAGTAGGGAGAAATTCAGTTAACAAAATATTCACCTGCGTCTATCCTCAACTCCTCACAAGAAGAGTTGGGAGTCAGCGATATGAGACTCCCTGGCGTCAGACTGGCTGAGTCTCGGGGTTCAGGGTTCGCTAAGGTTGCTGAAGATGGCGAAGATCCAGCCAGGCCCAGGGTGGCTGACGATGGGGAGGGGCTAGCCAGTCCCAGGGTAGCTGATGATGGAGTGGAGCCTGCCAAGGCCACGGCGCCGACCATGGCACCGGCCACGACGGCGCCAGCAGCGCCTCCCATGGTACCTATGGCGGGAGGCCATTGGGCTTTCTCCCATCTGAATAAATATATTATTTATTTTGGAACCGCACGAGAAGTTACACAATAAGACGTATCAATGTTGACCGGTGGCTCAAAAATGCACTTATATTACTTGTTCAGAGGCGATTCAAGCTAAGAATAAGGACCGGAAGTGCTACTTAGACATCGTTTTCAGAAGCAACGTAACAACCGCACATACTTGGATAAGTGACTGTTTATCACTTCCGGTTGTTATCGTGATTGGTAGCAGTCGTAGGGACTTGGGTGGCCTGAAAAACTGTGACATCAGAGGTCGGAACCTACCTCATTTGACAGAAACTCCTGAAATCTGCGCCTGTCTGGGGTAGGCTTTATTAATTCCGTGACTTCGCCTCAGATAAAGAAAGGTGCAAATATTTTGCTTGACCGATTTAGCTTGAGCTAATGTTAAACAATGGAGCAGATGTGAGGTACGCGTCGCAGGCATGCAGCGGAATTTAATTGAATCACATTATTTTGGAACTTTCAAACGATTTGGCAAACGAACTGGGATTGTTGGTATTGAAATGGGTCATGAAATTAAATGATTTTAATATTGCTGTTGATTTTACTTATTTTCATTTGTAGAGTACCGTACCCAAAGGGTAAAACGGGACCATATTACTAAGACTCCGCTGTCCGTCCGTCCGTCTGTCTGTCTGTACTGTCTGACCGTCTGTCACCAGACTGTATCTCATGAACCGTGATAGCTACATAATTAAAATTTTCACAGATGATGTATTTCTGTTGCCGCTATAACAACAAAACTAAAAAAAAAAATCGGGGGGCCCCATACAACAAACGTTATTTTTTACGATTTTATATATAATGGTACGGAACCCTTCGTGCGCGAGTCCGACTCGCACTTGGCCGGTTTTTTACATAGATCCTGGTGCTATTTTAAGTACCATGGGTTCTAACCCTGACCTGAAACTAGTATTCCCTGTATTTAGGAAGTAAATAACCATCAGGACCAAGATTCCATAGATATTCAGACTCAAAACAAATATAAAATAAGTAGGTACAAATTGTCGTTCACACAAATCTTTTCCTTGTGCGGAAATCGAACGCGCAACCTCACTTTACGCAGTCATCTCATCATGAACCACGGAGTTTGTATAGGTATTTAAAATATGCTAACATGTTATATTTTATCGAGTACCTACTTATATGATTATACTCAAGAATATTTAAGCTCAATATAAGCTTATATAAAGCTTATATTGAGCTTATAGCTTAATATAAAGCTCTTTGATTGTCATGATTACATTTTACAAATAAATGATTAATAACAAGAAAAAGGCTACCAATTTCATTCTCCACCAAATTACTGACCTGAAAGCAGCCTTCACTCTCGTCCACTTCGACACCTTAGACTTCTCCACCTCCTTCAAAAACACGCCCTCTGACCGTCTCCTCAACGGCGATCCTGGACTGACGTCGCTATCATCACCCCCGGCCGACCTTGACCTCTGCTTCCTCAGAAGGGAGCCCCCGAACCTCGCGTGATGCTTCCACTTGGACCCTGTTCGCTTCATGTTTCTCCCACTCATCATCGAGTCAAACATCATCTGCCCATACTCACACTCATACTCAGCTTCCAGCGCTTCGTTGATCTCCTCTATCTCTTTAGTCTCGTTTTTAAGCCTCTCATTCTCACTCTCTATCCTCTTGTACGCTCCGTGTAACCTCTTCAAATGCGTCACGTCTTTTATCTTTCGGAGGAGACGAGCGTTATATTCTTTCAACGTAACGAACTGGTCTAACAGGTCTAGGAGTTTTTCCAGCTGATCCAGCGCTTGGACCGTTTCTTTTGTGCATTGGGCGCTAGCTTTACCACGATTAGAGAGAGCGTCGTCGCGGTCTTTTAGCCGCTGCAGCATTGATTCGCATATAGCCTGCGGGTCTGGGCATTCACTCTCGTTCCAGTATTCTGGAGTCGGTGCCGCTGTACAAGGAGAAGAGCCTTCAGCGTCGGAAGGCGTGTGAGGAGATTTGACTGACAGAGAAGCTGGGGGCTCTCCTCTTCTTCGTTTATGAAGAGAAGTCCCGCTAGGAGGCAGGTCGGCCAGGTCTTTTTGTTCTCTGCTTTCGTGGCCGCTGTCTGTGACGTCACCGCTTTCTTTAAGTGACGTCATCGTGCGGCCGGTGTCGTCAACTGTCTACGCTATTTATAAATGAAAATAAACACACGTGCTGTCGCCGCGATGTGACCAATTTTCACGGAATGCATTATATTTTATTATTATACTTAGGTACGAGTTTATAAGTTCAGTGGAATATTATAGAAGTATAAATATTTTTATAAGTATAAGCGGCACTATCACATTTCACTTTCACAGTCACGTAGATTTTGTTCTACAGCCACTTTTGATCTTTCGAACGGTAGACTATTTGAAAGCTTTTAACATAGCTACGTTTCGATTTGGTACACTTATATAAACATGTAGGCGAGAAGTTTCACTGCATTCAATTCCATTTCACAACAATTGTTTTATTTTATGAATTGTAATTCATGAAAAGTAGATTAACAGATTGGGTTTGTGTTATAGTGCTGAATTTTTAGATCCGCCCAAGGCGCGTACGCATGTCGGATAGGGCGGGCGGGCGGCCGCGTACTGGCGAGATTTCACGAACTTGGGCGGAAATAATCGAACGCTTCCGAAGTCGTATTTTTAACTTCCATATTATAAGCGCCGAATTTTATTCGATAGCCTTTACCGCATTGAAAGAGGGTTGAAAATGCAACATTTAAATGTGTATTTTAAAATACTTTCTTAATGTTAAGACATAGCTTCGGAACTGATCCCATTAACCTATTTACGAAAACGGGTGTTAAGTTTTCGTGTTTCACGTCATTCATGATTTTTAGGTGCCGTATGTTTTGGTCGATAAAATCTAATTTTGAAATTATCAACTTTTGTAAAAAAATATAATAAAGCAATCGCTAGGCTTGGTGTGGTAACTGTTTCCAATTATTATAAATTATTTTACTCCTTCCAGTCGATTACTACTTAAACTTACCTAAATGAAAACAACCAAAAACTAGACATCTCACTGCAAAAACTTTCTTTTATTTAGTCTAAATAGATCCGTGGATAAATGACAAATACCTACCTACTTTTTGTCTTTTCATCAAATCTTCTTGCAGGTAGGCACCAATATTTTTTTTCAAAATCTCGCTGGCAGTTTATAACATCACAATCTGACACCATTTCAAAACCAGAACAGAGTTTTCAATTGTTCAGTGGCCGACAAAAATTTGGTTTATTTTATCTATTTAAAATTTTTACAAGTATTTTTAAGCAAATCTTTCTAATGTTTTTTTGAACAAAGTGGTAACCTTCTGTCAGCAGCAGCGGCTCGATGGAGCCCGATGAAGAAAGAAAGAAGAAGGTGAATGATGATGTGGTGGTGTTCTTGAGCAAGCAGAGTGAAAACGAGTCCCCGCGGTATACGGCTCGCTTCAAGAACTACGTCGAGCTGCAGAAGTAAGCTTATTTCCGTAGTAGATTCACCTATAATAGGTAAGTAAGGTAGTCACCGTTACGATGACGTTTTATGACATCTTCAGATGTGCAATTTACCGAATCAAAACGTAAGTAGCGACCTCAGATTAATCAATCTAAGGTTTCAACGTTCAATAATTCAAAACCTTTCATTATGGAATAATTTTTGCTGTATTTAGTTGAAATTTGGAGATGGAAACTGGGTGACTTTGAGATGGACCCTCGGTATAATCAGCTAAGGTGTAAGCCCCTTATTTCGGAGAGCGTTGTTTACGGGGCTATTGCTTGAAGACAGTTCAGGCAAGCTATGTATGAGCTGGATTGCTGCATAGCAGCCGAAACTGTCACTTCAGGTCTTCGTCCCGAACTACCAAAATACACTGGCCGATTTCCGTACATGCGACGTGCTTCTGAGTCAGCAGACGCCTCTCTGCTGCATGCTATTATTTTTTGATCAGGCGTCGTCGCGCCGCCGCCGCGAGACGCAGTTCGGAGAACGGCCGTGAAAAGAAGGGCTCGTCCAGCAAGAAGAACGAGGGAGAACTGAAAAGGGACCCAGCTGACCCCACGTGAGCCACTTTGTCTTGTCTGTCTGTTGAATGCGTGAGATAGGCTATTTGGACCCTTCCGATTGTAACGGCCTCTCTCCGTGGAATGAGTGAGTCAACTGCCAAGCGTGAGGTTGCGAGTTAAATTTCTGCACAAAGATGTGATGTGAGAGTAGGCGTTTGCTCTGAGTCTGGGTGTTGCGGGACTATAGTTATTATTATATTACTTAGTTCTTGTAGTTCCTAGTACAGACGGATAACTACTTCAGGTTTTTTTATTTTATATTTTATAACTATACTAGGTACTTTTTTATTATAAGGGGTCGTAAAGCTTTGGTAGCCTAGTGGGCGAACGCCAGCCTTCCCAAACGGAGGTAGCGCGTTCAAATCCCAGTGCGGGCCTGTACCAATGTGTTTATTGTTAAACATAATATGTAGGTAGGTACATACCTACCTACATATGACTGTGTTAGTTATAATTACATAATTATAACTCGCTTTTCGGTGTTGTTTTGTATTAACTATTGTTGTTTGTTTTTAGTGATTACCAAGGAGATGAAGACCGAAGCAGAAAGTAGGTTTTGCAAGCTTTCACTAAGATTTTAGTAGTCTAGTTAGTAGGGTATAATACGACAGTAGAAAATCTGTCGCCAAATCCTCTCAGCCCCATTCTAGGCTGAGCACGTTTACCACCTACGATCTTTATCATCACCTTTATCATCTACGATCACATCGCCGCTTAGATCAGAAGAGATGTGATAGTTTTTTTTTAATAATTTTAATTTTTAAGGAAGCTTACAACAAACATATACGTAATTGCAGAAATGGTGCCAACGATCAGAAGTGCTCACACCACAGGTCGTTTTCGAGATCCGGGTCGCAAGACCCCTCCGATCGGTGCTGCCGCCGCCGCAAGAGACGTTCTGTAAGTAACCTCTGTCGTGTAGAAGTTAGAACAATAACGTAGAGAAGGATAGTTCCAAGTTTCACTCAAATGTGAAGCCACTTTTTTGTCGATGTGTCCGTGAGCGCCATGCAATTATCTTCTCCAAAACGCACACAAGCGCAATGAAAATGTCGCGTGCGCTGGTATTCAGTTCAAAAGTAGGCAAAATTAATACTCATTTACCATAAAAGTTTTCATTTCGAGCAATAGCGAGTCAAAGGCCGAACTAGGTCCAAAGAGTCTCAGTGAAAATGGCTACACGGCGCTAACGAGTATTTGGTTTCTATGTGTTATTCTTCTAAGGTGCAGAAGTTCCCCAGTTTAGACTTAGTTGCTGCTCCTCCCGCTGCCGGCAGTACATCCCTTATGAGAAGCGTGTCACCTTTTGCCATTCATCTTCTTTTGCCGGGAGCACGAGGAGCTGTGGCAGGGGCATGAGAAGTGTTTACATTCTCTACTATCTGTTTCACCAGGCTGTATCTCATGAACCGTAATAGCTAGACAGTTGAAATGTTCACCGATGATGTTTTTCTGTTACCTATCGCTTTATTTTCACAGATGATTGTATTTTTGTTACCGCTATAACAACAAATACTACAACACAAAACAATAAATATTTAACTTCCCATACATACAACAAACGTGATTTATTGCCGTTTTTATAAATAATGGTACGGAACCCTTTGTGCGCGAGAACGACACGCACTTGACCAGTTTTTACTTGTGGAATTGCTTGTAGAAAGCAGTTGGTCATGTGTTGTTGGTTACTGGCCACTAATGTTGATATAATAACATTGTTTCAATAGCGTCCTCGCCGACGCCGCCGCAGCTGTCGGCGGCGTCGCCGTCGCAGCTGCCGCCGCCGTCGCCGACGTAGCTGCAGCCGTCGCCGACGCCGCCGCAGCTGTCGGCGCCGACGACGCACCTGTCGTCGCCGCCGCCGTCGCCGCTGCTGATGCTGCATCGCCGGACATCTAAATCCCAGTCCCTCCGAAAACGAACATGTTTTGTCTTCAAGTGAAAATCACAGATGTTTTATTCTTATATTTATTTCAGAATTCGTTTGTCGCAACTGAAATTTTGTAAATTTTTTTGTTGTTTTCCAAATAAAACTACTATTGTAGAAATCTGTCTTTTTATTGAGCACTAGCTGATACCCGCGAGTTCCTCTGTTTTTATATGTATAGGTAACAGCACATCGTGGTCACATCCAAAGAGTAAACTAATATATAGGTCACATCTTTGACTCCGTTTATTCCCAGAAGAACTCTAGTTCCATAACATAACTATTGAGACCCCTTCTCTCAATAGTCCGGTGGAAGTACGAGACTTTCGCTACTTAAAACTATCAGTAAATCATTGGTATCACAGCTTTATCATATTCTGATCAATATTTCCTCCAAAGTCTTCCTGTGAAGGTCAGGGACCGTGGCGTCGCGGTGAGGCCTGCCCACGGGAAGCAGCAGTTCCAGGCGCTCGTGAGCTGGCCTGGCGAGGAGGTCGCGGAGGCGAGCGCTGCAGTTGAGAGGGGTGGAGGTTAGCGCCACCAGGCCACAGTACTGGAAAATGAGAACTGGTGAAAGATATTAGCCGATGTCATGAGATGACATACCAATTAAAAAGCTGAAGACTCTGTATTTACTAGAAAATGATGTCTGGGGAAAACGGGGTTTTATACCATGCCACATGATATTGGTAGATAATATAGTTTCCAACGAGAAATTTGTGTATAATAATATGTTAATTTGAGGATTAAACAAGAAGCCAACTTTTGTTGGCTTTGTGATGCTGATTTAGCTAAGATTTTTTTGAATGAGTTATATTTACACCAAGCGGTAATGTGAACTAATGAATTACCTGAATAGCTGCAAGTAAAATTCCAGCTGCTATCGCTGTGCTGATCTCACTGTAGTAGTGCATCCTCTTCTTCCCATCATCTCTCCAGGAGTGCGTCTGTCTGAAGACGAGCAGCAGCGCTGGTGCTTCCGACAAGTATGGCTTCACCGGCCTCGTGGCGAAAGGCTTCAGGTCCGTCACCCACTGCCTGGACATCCTCTGATTGTAGTTAAGCACTTCTTCTTGTTCCACTATTTCTCTGATAGCCTCTTTAGTGGCTTTGTCTTGGACGACCACGAAGGTCCAAGGCTCTGTGTGGGCCCCTGAAGGGGCGGTGCCTGGAAATGGAAACATAATAAAACCATAAATGGCTGTGGTTTTTAGATTAGTCACGAGAAAACGCCACCAAGTAGTGACCTTATCTTCACAGTTTAGACAAAAAATATTCTGATTCTTATGAAAAGTCCTATGCCAAAAGCATGCCGAAAGAAAGGTAGCTAGTACCCAACTTATAAGGCGCGTCGTGAATCTTCGTTCGCGCAGAAAAGAAAGTATGGTCCGAAGATTAACGAAAGAATGCTTAAAACTTACAATCAACCTAAGATCACTATTATAAGGTTCATAATACACTGCAGCTGTTAGTTCCATCTCACTCATGCCACGCGGCGATCGCTAAGATGGCGGCGGCTGCCGACCAAATAGCGGTCAATAGCATTTCCAGCACTTTGAAAATTCATCTTCTGCGCAGGTACATCGGTAAGCCATATCAGTTGGGTACTACTTATACCTTTTGGTTGGTTGGTAGAGATCGCTTTTGGTGATACGACAGTCCATTGCACCTATTAATAGGTAAGTTTGTCCTTTCTGTGTTCTATAAAAAGTTATCCATCTATTTAATTCTATTTATGCTGCTTCTCATGCTACATAGCTATTGTACTTTATCTCACAATCGTTATAATGGAATTCATGGAGCAACATCAGCAACATTAGGTAGGTATATAATACTGTTCATTGTGTAGAGCTGCTGTAGTATCTACTATTAAATATAATTGTGTTTTAGCTTTGATATAATTATGGTTATTAAAATATCGTTTTTGCCATGGTCCCAGAAAACAGTTTTTGCAATGATGGTCTTACGTATAGTATTTATTTCCTCTGGTATCATTTAATCTGTGATATCCTCTATGAATTTCTCATTGCATGACGTTGTATATCCAAATATTGTTATGAAAATTACCAAAGGATAAGTGTTGATAAATTAAAATTGCAATAAAGAATAACTCATAAAATAAAGCAAACATTTTGAAACTGCGATGTGAGTTGTATGTTGATGTTGATGTAAAATGAATTGCAGTCACAGCATCTTGACTAAACTCCCTTGCAGGATGTTACTAATGTCTCTCGCCATCACATCGCTCGTGCTTATAACTTTCAATAAAATTAACAAAATTTGGAAGAATAACATAGATTCGTTCAATGATGATGCCTCGTTATATGGCTACTATGATGATACCATACTCGAAAATGTCGCAACATCCGACGAGAACCATATCAAGTACATCAAGCGAAACGTTAAGTCCATAAACGAGGCTCAAGTCATTCACAACCAGCACCGCTTCGGAAAAGTCAAGCCTACTACGTACATTATCGTCATACAGGTGCACTCTAACATAATTTACCTAAAATCCCTACTACGATCTCTCAAGTTCACCATGGGAATAACCAATTCTCTACTAATATTCTCGCATGATTATTACGACGATGACATTAACAGGTTTATTCGGAATATAAGCTTTGCAAAATTCACTCAGATATTCTATCCGTACAGCACTCAGCTATTCCCAAACGCTTTTCCAGGGAATGATGGACATTTATGTACGCATGATTACGAATGTGAGAAGTCAGCAATGAGGGTGGAATCTTTGGCCCAGAAGAAACATTTCTGGTGGTGGCAAACGAATCATGTCTTCGACCGCTTGAAGGCAACAGAGAACTTCAACGGCACTGTGGTATTTTTGGAAGAAGATCAATATGTCCTCAAAGATTTTATATTCATGCTCAAAGTTTTAGAATCTACTATGGAGAACAACTATCCTCAATGTGAAATTATAGTCTTGGGAGCCCACACTCCTGTCAAGATACAATTTCACACCAGCGATGCCAACTTGACTGTTTCTTCCTGGGATTCCCTTCCATATGACATGGGCATTGCTTTCAATAGAATCGTTTGGAACACCATCAAGGAGTACCGCAACCATTATTGCAATTTTAAAGATTATAGGTGGGCTGCGTCCCTCAAGTCTATGGACTCCAAAAGACGTCGAGGAAAGTTTATGGTGCTCTCCACCGACGGTCCGAGAGTACTACGATATAAAAAATGCGTTGATTGTGTCTTTGGAACTTTCGAAAAATATATAAATGACGCGGATCAATTTGCTAATACAATCCGTCGAGGTTTGTTTCCCAGACATGTGAACATTAAGATCGACGGTGAATCTGATGGGGAAGTTACTCCTGCCGGTTATTGGGAAGACGTACGAGACCGAGGATTGTGTATGCACTTTGTGGAAACGTAATTTATACAGTTCCATTTTACAAATTATACCTTTTGACTATTATGTACTATTGTTTCGTATAGGTACATACACCATTAGACATTATGCTGGAAAACGCAACAAGATAGAGGTTGCTTAAATCATCTGAGCGTGATTTTAATATCGCTTTTAGATTACTAACCGTTACTACACAGTCTAAGCTTTAGTAAAGCCATAGATAAGCCAAAAGAAACATCCAAAATTAGTTTTCGGTCTGCGTTCCTTTCGGTATTTAGGTGGGCGGTCAATTGTATATTCATTGTACTCGTATGTGCTAGTTTTGTTAAATGAGTAACCAGCTTGCAAGCTTGTGAATACAAATTGTTACATTTACCTTTTTAATTTTATATGCCAGTATTTGACTTGGTGTTATTGAAGATATTGCCGAAGGTGGTAAACATGATCTAGATTAACATTTCCCGAGGGCTGAATCGTACTTAGCCGTTTGTTTACTCTACCACCCAAAACTATAGTACTTAATTAGAACTAAAAAGCTGGCAACCCTAGCTACGGTCCCACAAACACCTAGACTCAAAGCCAACACCTGGTTACTCACACAAAATAATATATAAATTCTTACCGGCAGTCTTGATTATATTATCCAAAACCTCCTGAGGGATCGCTTCTTCGCTGAACCTTCTCACAGTTCTCCTCTTGGCCATCAGGTCGTAGTACTCCTGGGACCTCCGCAGCACCTCCTCGTCAGACCTCCTCGGAGGCTGGTACGGCACTTGAGGAGTGTCTTCCGGGATGGCAGGGATGAGGCAGTCGGGGTCGTCGTCATCATTTCTATATTCTCGTTCTGAAATAGGTAAAAAATATGAAGTGCCCTTATGAAAAATGATTAGGTAGGTACTTGTCTTTATCCTCCTCATAGAAGTGAAGGGAGACCCGTGTTCAGTATTGGGCGGATAGGGCGATTATGATGAAAAAAATCGAACTCAACAGATTAAGAATGAAGTGAAGTGACATTGCAGTGAAATGTTGAAATGCCTTTGACTTTTCACTCTCCTAAATCAAAAGTATATAAATACCTACGAGTATTGTTTGAATCTTCTCAGATTTTTTTTTAAATATAAATGAACTGTAATTATTAAGAGCAGGCTCAGTGATTCCAATCAAGGGAATGACCTCGATTCATCAGAGTTCTCGATCCGATGGTCAACAGAACAGAGAAATAAGAGAGCATCTCGCGACTTCGAGTGAAGGGCCACAGATCACGCTATATCGCGTGATTAGCAATGAACGTTTTCAATAAAATTGTTGTAGTTTGCTACATTGTGTTGGGTGCACTTATAGGTGTGTGTAAGTTATTCGTACTTATACAAATCAAGCGTACGTCTGGATTCTATAGCATTGGTAGAGACTTCACTTTTAATGGTCTTATTATTTTCCTGTCCAAGATTATTTATGAAAGAGCATTATATAAGGAAAACTTATTTTTTCAAATTAACCATAATCACTCATGAAACAGCATTTTATTTACGTTCCTATTCTAGGTACTTCATATTTATTTCTACTCTTTATTAACTATCGGCCGGGTTGAATTTGAATACGTCATTCCGCGTCAGATACGTCCGTACTTAGTTGCAACTACTTAGCTTTCTTTTTCATAAAATTCAGCTGCTTTTGCTGACCATACCTGGAAGAATAGTTGTTTAAGCGTGTAGGTTTCTGAACAGGTTTTTATATGGATTCCTAGGGTCTAAGGGCTATTTTATCCAAACGGGTTCTTAAGTTATTCGGACCAGTGCGCTCGAGCGAGACAGTAAACTTTACATTTTATCTTCCTATGGTGCTATATATCCTTCCTAGAAGTAACCTATTCGTGACTTGAACACACTCAGGCTATAGCTAGGAGAGACACTAGCACAGTCAAGGATTTAGTTTAGTAATAAAAAATCTTTCAAATCTGTAGGTGATATTATTCAATTAAAAATACAAAAATGACTAATTCTATGTAACATAACACGGTTTATTCCCAACAACCACCCCTGATTCTGCCCCCAGTGGTGGTCGTTGCAACAGCTTAATAATTTTTGGCCCAACCACCCCCAGTGGTGGTCGTTGGAACAGCTTAATATTTTTTGTCCCAACCACCACCAGTGGTGGTGGTTGGGACATGAAAAAATGTTTGGGTGCAACAAACCCCACTAATCCTGCCTCCACTGGTGGTAGTTAAGACGCAATCTACAATAGTTGAAATATCACAAAGATTCTGCAAAGATTAATAATAACTATGTAAATACTTATAAATATCGATATATAAACACTTCATTGAAACCATCACAGAATAAAAGCATCTATGAAGATGTGAAGATGGAAGAAGAACATACGATACAATACAATAACACTTTATTCAACACCATACAAGAAAATGAAAATGAGCCAAAGAAAAGACAAAGGAAAGAGTGAAAACAATAATATGAGATAACAAAATATCATACAAAAATAAGTCTAATTGACCACCTTCACCGTTTTAAAGTCAGGTCATGAATATTAAATTAGTAGGTATCTAATGTTAGCTAACATACTCACATGGAATAATTTGTATTGTTCACTGATTCATTTATTTAACAAATCAAATGCATTGCCTACACCCAGCCTACGCCGGTGGATTTCATCAACTGCGCCCGGTTCGACGAACCCTGGAGTATCGAGAGAGATAGTTTGCTTGACCGATCGCATTTTAATTGATTACTATTACAATACTATATTACTAGGTGTTGCGCGTGGCTTGGTCCGCGCAGGCTAAATTTTTTCACTATATTATGTAGGTATACTTATATATTATTATGCCCTTCAACATGGCCGAACCTATCTCTTATCCTACTTCCTACTAATATTATAAAGGCGAAAGTTTGTGCGTTTGTATGTTTGTCACTTCTTCACGCTGAAACGGTTGGACCAATTTTGTTGAAAGTTGATTAACACATAGGTTACTTTTTATTTCGAAAACAGAGGGTCACAGCGCGGGGCGCAGCTAGTAGCTATACCTATTATATAAATATGAGTTCTAGGCAATGAAGGACAAACATAGTGGATTAAACAGAATTCCACACAATAGGTAACACGATAAACTTATCAGTGTTTCATAAGCGAATAAACACCTTACATATTTCTAGTCACAATGTTCGTCACACTTCTAAAATGTGTCGCAGCCTTGATAAGAAACGAGAACTGAGTCGCATAGTAATTTATCACCGTTTTGTATGACCCAAGCCTTGGGGTCAGTAGAGTGATTGCTGTCAGTTAATGAGGGCACAGCCTAGTTAATTTTTGTTCGACATTGTCGCTTGCGGGATGCTCTACGTTTGATAGCGATTGCAGTTCCACCCTGACCTATCTCTGTGGTGTATCGGTCGCTAAATTCCAATCGGGGTGCTCCGGCGGTGGTCTAGGCTGAGCATGTTGACCACCTTCGATCACATCGTCACTTAAGACCAGGTGAGATAATGCTCAAATGCTACCATATGAAGTATTAAATAAAATAAAAAATATATATCGTATTAGTATCTAGGTAGTACTATCTAATACCTATGTGATTACACCAAAACCTTTGCAACAAATTAGGTGTTATAACTTGTTGCCTTGCCCATGTAGACTACAGTAATTGCTGTTTATTGCAATTGAAATATTCGATGTTCTGCCCCAAGGTTCAAAGTACTTCCAAACCAAATTTCATAAAAGTCGGTTCAGCCGCTTAGCCGTGAAACTGGAGCAAACTTTACACTTAACTAAAACTGATACTATGTAGTTGTAACAACAAACACCGGCCATGTGCAAGTCGGACTCATTCACGAAGGGTTCCGTACAATTCGTAAAATACTTATACAATTCGCAAGTAATACATAAAAACGTCAAAAAAACACGTTTGTTTTTTATGGGAACCCCTTAAATATTTATTTTTTTCTTTTTTCAGTATTTTGTTGTTATAGCGGCAACAGAAATACATCATCTGAAAATTTTAACTGTCTAACTATCACGGTTCATGATAGATACAGCCTGGTGACAGACGGACGAACAGACAGACAGACAGACTATTATTACTAAGTAATAGTAATAGGGCCCCGTTTTACCCTTTGGGAACGGAACCCTACAAATGGCATCAATGTCTAACAAACAAGTGAGTCCAACTAAAATCGGTACAATTAGGGTACAATGGATTGACTTGAAAACAATGGCTTCCAGTCAATATTTGAATGGACAGCCAAGCTTATTTTACTATGTAAATTTTTATATTTTGTGTTTATCTTTGCTGCTTTAAATGGAGAACCTTCAATAAACCTTCATTTTGGAGGATTTATACGCTTAAGCGTCAGAATAATTGCGTAATAGTTTGTTTAGAATCCTTGCCTTTACGGATTGCGTAAGTCACTGCGTCGATCGACATTCTCGAGTTTAGCTTGTAGGTTATTTATTTAGTTATTTAACGGTAGGCTTATGTGTGCCTAGTGTGAGTTTTGACAATTTCTTTACGTTCTCGGTCCGGTTAGCGTAAACTTGAAATTGTATGGAATAAGAGCAGCGCCATCTAGTGACTGACTGACTGTCAAAACTCACACTAGGCACACAGATCATCATCATCGTCAGAGCAGTGAGCACGGGTCCTCTCTCACTTCCATGAGGAGGATGATGAAGCTCATCATCAGCCACTACGTGAACCAGGGGGGTGATTTTTGTAAGTCATCGGTGATTTCGAAGTAATATTATTATCACCGTAAAAAAAAGTATAGGTATATGCCTATTGGAGTCTCATACTATTTCTATTACCAATATAAAATAACCTTCCTTCGTCAGTCGGGTAAAAGGAGATACCTTATCAATTTTTTCACTCCGTCGAACTGCTAACGGACTTTACTCTTCCACAGATAAACATCCAGACATGCTTAATGATTCATTATTAGATAATGTTCCGTAATTGTGCTCATAAACTAGGTATGGGTATGCGGAAAACATACATACATAATGGTCTCGGTGCTCGAGCACTGATCACTTGAGTGTTTTTAGTAAGGAAAAAGTTTATACTATTTATTGTTGTTAGTAAATTATTATTATAATTTGTAAAAAACATCTTATCATAATTTAATTAATTCATTATTATTCTTCAGCTAGATCAACATTGTTATTTTGTGTCCGTGGATACCTACTAGCGAACCACAAATTTATGATTTTTTCTGAAATGCTCTCTCAATCCACACGGACACGTTATTTTCATCTACCTAGTGTTGTGCTAAAATGTCGAATTCGGCGAAATTAATTACCTATCGAATGAGGTAATTATGTAGATTAAAATATTTACAAAAAGACCAAAAAAGTTTTAAAAAAGACCAAAGCTGAAATACGACCGAAGATGGTCATAAATGCGATCTTTTTCAGACTACGTTTAGAAGGAAATTATAATCACCAAATGTGTGTTCACTCATTATTTGTTTCGCATAGTGAATATCTATATGGTATAACAACAGCTTACTATTAGTTGGTAAGTACCCTAATTAACGGTGGTCCGAACGAACGAGCTTTACCTAAACAATTAATTAAAAATTAAAAACATACAATATTTTTGTATCATATCGAGGATTGCTCCTGTATCGTGGGTACCGTTTACAGACATACAATTTCACATACACATAACACCCAGACCAGAAACAAATATTACTGGATCACACAAATATTTCTTGTTCCAGTAGGCCTATTCACAAATCTCGGAAAGCTATCGATTCCGAAAAAGCAGAATTCATATCCGATCCGACGCATTCGAAATATGCGATTCAGAGATCCGAGAAGATCCGATCGACAGGCGTTTCCGAAAGATTGCCGTGTCTGAAACATAGACAATACCGGTAATTAAGGAAACTCTTGTTGTTCTATGTAGTTTGACGTTAGTTGTGCGTTTACGAAGACTAAACGGTATGGTAGAAAGTAATTATCTTGGTAGAATTATTTTAGTTGTTAATAAAAACTATGAATCCCATAATTTCACAACAATATTATATGCAGACTTACAATATTATGTGTATGCAAATTTTTAAACATGTATTACATATTTTAAAATCAGCGTTTAACGAAAGAAACAAATAATTTTATAAGATTTGTTTGTAGTGTAAATTCGCTTTGTAAATGTCATGTCAATAGATGTCAAATTGTCACAAACTTGAACTAAAAGAAGCTGGGCTTGGATGTATCGTATTTCTATGCGACTTGTTTTGTTTGTGAACTGTGAGGCGTCTTGAGACACTTCAACTTTTGTTTTGTCTTGTTGGAAGAACTTCGCGCGTAAATAAGATGAGCATAGTGAGTATAATATATCCAAATTAACTGTACGTACATAGGTAAGTATTATACCTCAATGATTATGTCACCCATATATTCTTGTTTACAAATCCTTTGGAGGTAAATAAAGTTCTATTGATTTGTTTAGTATAAATAATTATGTGGTCTCAGTTAACATGTAACTTGTTGTATAAACTCTTAAGTATTTCAGTTTTGCTATCGTAGGTAATTTTGAGAGCTCATTGTTTTTTCTACTTAGTATAGGTACTGTAGTAATAAAATCGAAGACAGATAATAATGGTGATTGGCCATCAGCAACTTACAATAACTTAGTTTTAATACATTATGTTTTATTATATTTACAGGAGGCTTGCAAGTGGCCCGAGAGGAGAAGGTAGAAGCTATTGAGCAAGTGGCTGTAGGTTTACATTAAAAGCCTCCGAGTTGCGTGAAATCGCTAGAGACTTGGGAAATTTGCCAGAACTAAGTAGGTACGGTAAAGTTTTCCTCGTTACTTTTTTTGGTTGGAATGATTGGATCGGGAAAATAATAATATGATGTATTACTTTTATGTTACAATCTTTTTAAACATACTTAATCTATTTATTGCATACAGTCTTATTTCTTAACTATGAACACTTTGTTGCATAAGTTTTGCTAGTTCTCAGTGTCAGCATTTAGAGCTTTGTTGAGGTATATTCCAGCATGTGATGCTTATTATCTAAAGCGTTCAAAACCCTTAAACAATGCTAGATACAATTGTGGGACTGAATGTGCAACTCTGTGTAGTGTGCCTCTGGGCTGTTTGGCTCGCCAGTATTGGTGTGAAAATACTTGGGTCCAAGGGGTACCCTGAATCACCTAAAAAATGAAATATTGTTATTACTTACAACAAGTTAATATATTATTATGAATTGTTCCAGGTAACTTCACTAGTCTGCAACTGTCACAAATCCGTGCCAGACGTGCAAGATCCCTTGGAGTTAATAGTGTTTAGAAACCAAGACAGCAAGATGTGGCCTCCGTAAACCCCTTCATCTTATTTCTTAACAGCCTACTCCTTCAAATGAAGGCGTCATGTGTGCTTCCTGGGTAGCAGGCCAATAAATATAATATAATTATCCAATTGCTGTCACATACCTAAAGCCACAGAGAATAATTTAGATAGGTAGTACTTACTCAAAGAATTTTTTTTATCATCAGCCAATTACTATTTATATGTGATAGATATGGTTTAATTTAAAATGAATAATATACCTATACTTACTTAACATAAATGAACATTGAAGTTTTGTTAATAATATATATTATAATTAGGTACTTACCATAATTTTAATGCTCATGCAGTTTCATTACCAAAATAAATATTTACTGTGAACTCATATACCTTTTATTTAGTACCTAGTATCTACCTAATTACATTGAGAAAGTGAGTTCGGAAATGTAGTACTTATTACTTACCTACCACCTAATATCAAGTAAAGCTGTGTGTTTGATATCATTCATTATTATAATAATAGTAGGTACATATTACTATTTATGTTAGGTACTTATTTAATATAACTTTCATTACCTACTCAATACCTACATCATTTTGTATTATTTGCTAGCTTTCTAACACACCCAGGGCAATAGCGCGACTATAATATCACGCCCCTTCACACCAGTGTGTAGCTGTGTGAACCAATATGAACAATATATAAACAATATATGCACCTACATACTTAATATAATTTCAATAAAATAGCAAATAACTATTTCTTCAAGTATCTACCTCAATCTTTTCCAAGAAAGACGGCTTTCCGTGACTCAATAGCTGTCGGAAGAGTTTTCGATTAGGATCAGCTGTGATCTGTCAAAAGTTATCGATTTCGGATTTGTGAATCGCGATTTCGAATCTAATCGGAAACTTATCGAATCCGATAGTTTCCGAAACTTGTGAATAAGGGTGCTGGGCGAGAATCGAACCAGCGACACCAAGCGCAGCAGTCCGATAACTCAGCCACTACGCCAAAACATGCCGTCGTTTTATCATATGACCCTAGTTAGTTATGTCAAAAAATAAATTATACAAGCTGACAAAACTCAGTATTAATAGTTACAAAAACACATTACACACCTCGTATCAATGTTTTTCTACCTCACGTCTAAGATACAACTACTTAAAGTCAAGTTTTTTGCTGCACTCAAATGACGAGACGAGAAGTTTAACTTTTATCTACCTAGTACCTACTCCTGCCTTGTTTGTATTCACTCTTTTTACACACACGTCGACGTCACAATGGTCCATCCTGCATATTTTAAGTAAGTAGCTCCCTACTCATAATGCACATATAAAATGATGAACTGTCAGAAAAAAATGAGATTAGTCGCAAAACGTCTCACTCGCAAATTATCACGACTTCGCTCAGTGTCATTCTCAAAGGGAGAGGTTTCACACGAATTTTGACTGTCCCAATTCAAATCACATAACTGCCCTTGGGAATTTCATACACTCTATTATTGCCTTAGGGTAATAATGGCTTGCTTTATGTTGAGATTGCTTGATATTATAATTAGACTTCGTCGAGCAGGTGGTACGTATTCACTTAACAAACTGAAATGAATACGGTGCCTATACCTATACTTATACGTATTTTTGGCCCACTCGTAAGAATAAAAATAGAGAAACGAGTATGTACTCGATCTTCTATTTTTAACCTGGCAACTCGCAGGTGCTGTTAATACAACGATAAGAATATCTAGGTTCATCGTGGTTCAACTATAAAATACCTAGGTATGGGTTTAAATGATTGGTGAGTTGTAAAATTATAGTGTTTAATTAAGGCTCCATCTTTCATCCGTGGCATAGATATAAGTATGGAAAATTTAAGTAGTTAATGTATTCGCACGTGAACAATTTTTAATAAGCACCTAAGGCACAATTGACCTAGGGGTCCCTATTTATTCGCATCATATTGTTATCTCTATGATTTAAGGCCGCCCGTTGCACCTATGACATATTTTTACTGATGATTTCCTGTATTGTAACATTGTATTATGGTATCAATTAAGAATTATTGTATTGTATTGAAAGTCGTAATATATTATGTATAATAATATACATTATATGCACCAACCATATCCTAACCTAACATCAAACAAAACACAACTTTAAAAAGTTCAACAGTGTTAATATGTGGAGTAACTTTTATGACGTGTGATATTTATGCGTTGGTAATTTTTGTCGACGACCACAAATATTATTTCAACTTTTGTTCGGTGGCGCGAAGTAGAATCAGTGCATGGACATAACCCGAATGAACAGGAGACCTTATGAAGGTCTGAAAAAGTTTAAAAGGTATAACAAAAGTTTAAAACATCGAGTTACATTACCTATATCGATAGATAAAAGTAACGCATCGAGACGTGAGTCTGTGGTGTTTGTACCTACAATCGCAAATTCATCAGGTAATCGGAAACTCATGTAACCTCGTTACCCAGGAAAACCTGACAACGACACGCAACGGCTGATATCATTGAATTAAGTACATAGATACACACAAATGATAACTTTGAATCGATATGAATATTATTGAACTAGGTTGATACTATTAGCTAAGCGCGCAACTTCGTTTACGCGGCACTTGGACAAATACCACCATAATATACCTACTTCTATTCATATTTTCTTAACTTTACTAGGTACCTATCTAAATCAAACACACTATGTAAAATGTTCGTTGTTTGATTGAGATAAAATTTTAGATAAACAAAATATTTCAATTGCGTCACTTATGTTTTGAATAATGAAGACTAAAATTGTATTTTGAAATCAAAGACTTACACTTCTATTTTATTATTGATAAAGAGTTAAGTAAGTATAGATTATTATTAATAAACAGCACCTGGCCGAATAACCTTATTTTATAAACAACCTTTGTTTTGAAACCATAATAATGTATCAGTATTTACATTTAGGTACAAAAATAATAATTATTATAGGGCTGACATCTCTTATTTATAATCCTGTATGGATACATGGTATTTTATTCTATTTTTCTATATATTCGTATTATGCCAAAAATACGCCAAAATGATGTTGCTTGTAGGTAATTGTATTTTTCACTATTTCCTTTGATTTAAAAGCTTTGCTATTTACTACTAGGTATATAATATAATCTAGCAGCCATAGATTGAATCGGCGAATATTTTTATTATCAAATTATAACCCGGAGTTGACTTGAAGTTATATTATGTTTGTAGATTCATGAATTATTATTATCTCAAATAAATATAATATACTTATCTCAAAACACGTGATTTCGGAATTGTTCCGGTAATGAATCCGACCGACGATATCCTCAAAAATGTTATCCTAGCCTAGTCCATGGTTAATGGTTCTGCGATTCAATTGATTCAGTACCTACCTACCTACTTTTGAATGATGATAATCCAAAGCTTGTTTCTTATTATTTCCTCTATGCTTTTTAAATTCCTTCAAACAACTCTTTTATTAGCATAACGCAGGGCGACCAAGGCTAATGTAAAAACTCATAATAATAATATACTAACCTCTTCTAGTGTTACCGGTTCGCGGCAATTTTTCTTTTTTGTCCTCCGCTCTTCTGTAGTGATTCTCTAGCTTATTTTTGTGGAATAAAGTGAACATAATAAAGCAAACTATAAGGGCGGTGTAAACTATGAAGCAGTTCTTCTCTAGAGTCCACACGGCCAGTGATATCACATTCATGTTTGTTTATTTACTTTTCTAAACCAGCCGGTACAGACATGCGCCGGCATTCGCAGCGCGCGCGATACTGATAGTGTTGCGCTATGTATGAATTGACGCCGAGCTGATTCAGTAACTATAGCTGCATAGTCAATCAGCTGCAGCTCCGGCGATGAGCTAGATTGGATATCTATTTAAAATTAATTGTATGTAGGCTTGTAGCATTTGAGAACGGCTCGACCGAATTTTGGGAAAATCCAGCGGCAAAGTCAGAAATGTCGATCGTATTGTCGTATGAAAGTGTAAAATTTAGTGTGGCAGCTGTCAAACAGCTGCAAACTGCAGTTGCAGTTGTAGAGTTACCGTCCCTAAGACTCCCGTAGAAGTCAACAAACCGCGTTGGCATCTGATAATAAATTTCCTCATAGAAGTTCTTAAACTTTCGCGAACTGAATACATGTTAATTAGTATTTAAACGGGTCTAATTCGCGCACAAACGAATATCAAAATATAGGGTCAGTGCGTTGGTTTCCCGGCCACCTTTGGTTTTCGGCCTTTGGGCTGTGGTGTTACAGTATAATTAAGATTATAGCAATAAATGAAGGTGCCTGAAAAAATAATTTTGATTGAATCATCTGAAATTAGTTGCCTAATATCTGACAATATTTTTGGTCTGACAGCTCTGACCAGGAATTTCTAATTAATTATTCAGTTTGACACCAGCAACAGAGGTGCCACAAGATGTGCAATTGAACGAAAAAAATAGTGGCGCACGTGATGATTAAATCATTTTTTTAGGCTTTTTTATAAGTAAAAAACGATGACATGCATGTTATTCATTAAATAAATGATTGATTATCATACTTCTAGCTTGTTTATTGTCATAATTGATAAAAATACACAATAATTTTGGTGGCCAAATATTAACATGGTAATTTCTTCAAATATTTAGTTTTCGGCCGGGTGGCCGAGAACGAAGTTGTCATAGCTTGTTATACTTTGTCTCTTTTATTTATTTGGTGGCTAACATCATGGGACTACTCTTTTCTCTCATATAGTAACCGTCATGAAAGATCTAATTGTTATTTTTCGGCCGCCAAATTACAGTTGTATGATTAAATTATGGTGCCACTAAGATGACCATTTTTTCGGGGCCGAAAACTAGCACACCATATAAAAATCTAGGTTAGTTTTCGGCCTACCGAAACTTGTATGGAACAAAATGTGGCCGAAAACTGAGTGATGTTCCCACTTATCGGCCATATCATGAAAATAGTGAACAAATTTAGATTAACACTAGTGCAAATCGAACTGGGTTCTCCCTATTTACTGAAACTTGACAGATATCGATTCATGCAGTTTAAGAATGTCTTTCTCCAGGTGGCACCTCCAAAATTTTAACAAAAACACGGCGTTCAGCATTATCACTACGACGAGCCGAAAGAATAAATAGAGCGAGGGCTCGTGTTACGGAGGAGTCGATCAAGCTCTGGTTCCGAGAGCTTGAATAATTCCTGGTGGAAATAAACCACCAAGACATATTGGAAAGACTAGAGCGGATGTTCAATGGTGATCAGAGTGGCTTCGCATTTTGCCCAACAGCTTAATAGCTTCTAGCTAGAAGGCCTTAGTCCAAGAGGGTTCCCCAACCTTTATGTATCAAATAAAAAATAGCAGTGCGTAGGATAACTTAACTGTGCTGAAGCACAAATATCATCATCATTGCTTCAACAACATCATCAGTTTGAAGACGTCCACCTCCGTCCTCCCACTTAGACCGCCACACCGAAGGACAATTTGCCACTTGCAGCCACTGGTTATGCCAGCGACGCTTTTGATGTCGTCGGCCCATTTAGTAGGAGGCCTACCTATGCTGCGTCTTCCAGGTCGTGGTCGCCACTCTAGAACCTTTCATCCCCATCGGTTATAAGTTCTACGAGCGATGTGGCCTGCCCATTGCCACTTCAGCTTGCAAACCCTGAGAGCTATGTCGTAAACTTTAGGTGTTTGGCCAATATCCTCGTCTCGGATTTTATCGCGCAAAGAAACTGCGAGCATATATCTCTCCATTGCCCGCTGTATGACTGAGCTTCTCCAAAAGGCCAACCGTTAGGGACCACGTCTCAGTTTCTTATGCCATCACTAGTAACACACATTGGTTCAAGACCCTTGTCTTTAGGCACTGTGGAATTTTGGACGAGTAAATGTCACGTTACTTTCCAAACACTGCCCATCCGAGTTGGACTCTTCGGGTGACCTCTTTGTTGAAGTTGGATCTGCCTAACTGGACAATCTGCCCAAGGTATATCTGTACTGGTCAACAGCTTCGAGAGTATCGTTCCCAACGATTACCGGCTGTATACATGGACATTTGACATGTAAGTCTTGTCCATGTTAATTTTAGACCACCTGTTGGGAAACGCCACTGAGGTCACTGAGCCTATGCTCAGATATTAAGACCTTCAGCGACTCTGCCATGATGACTATATCATCGGCAAAAAGAGGGTGAGTGATGTATTCACCATTGATGTCGATGCCGAATCCATTCCAGTCCAAGAGCTTGAACTTGAAACGTTGAAACACAAATAATTATGTCCGCCATTAATTATATTTTTATACATTCGCCCACCAAAACGTGTTGTACACATGTCACCAAATTGGGTCTTAGGCAAGTCGGAAAGCAGATGGGTGCGTGATGATGTATTTTTCGAATACATTTTTACCTTTTTATGCAGGGTTTTGATATTAAAGTAATGGCATTTTACCTTTAATATAGCGCGATGTAACGGCCGAAAACTAAACATGATCTGGCCGAGAACTGAAATTTGAGGCCGAAAACTAGCATTTTAGCACTTTGCAGACGTTTCTTTTTTTATAAAAAAAGCTGTAGTATTTAACGTCCTCACATTAACTCCAACATAAACTTCAGTGTTTACACTATCAAAAACAAAAATAAGTACGGCTATACATCAGCCCAATTATTTTAAATGCAATTTTAAAGTTGACGTCTGCGCTAAAAGGCCGAAAACTAACGCAATGACCCTATAATTTTGACATACCTCGACGTTATGAAAACTTTATCAGCAACGTAGAAACGGCCATTATTCGCAACAAGGTGCCACCTGTGGATGCTGAGGCTCTCAGGCAGGATGTTGCTGTAATTTTGAGAAAGGCTAAACTACCTAAAAGTAATATCACTATGGAAGAGCGTGTGGCTCTTAACAATATTCGGAAAAATGAGGATATTTTGGTGTTAAGGGCTGATAAGGGCAACGCCACTGTAGTGATGGACTCGGCTGACTACGACGCTAAAGTGCAGAATTTGTTGAGTGATACCAACATTTATAAACCGGTGTCCTATAACCCGACCGCCCGAGTCACGCGACGCATACGTACCGTTATAAAGGACTATAAGGAACTATTCACGGAAGAAGATTATGAACGCCTGTACAAGCCCAAGATTGTGCAACCACCTAAGTTTTATGGTTTGCCTAAAGTACACAAAGCGAACGTACCTCTGCGGCCCATTGTAAGTCAAATTGACTCACCAACTTATGATCTTGCGAAGTACGTAGCGGGTGTACTGCAGCCATTAGTTGGGAAGACATTTTCTTATGTGAAGGATTCGCGCCATTTCGTTGAGATTGTCAAGAGCATAAGGCTGGAACCGAGTGATATAATGGTGAGTTTTGATGTGGAGTCACTCTTTACCAACGTTCCAGTAAAAGAATGCCTTGATGTAGTCAGACAGAAGCTCAAAGATAATGGTATCTCGGAAAACTATATGGTTTTACTTCGTAACTGCCTGGACGGGAATTTCTTTTTGTATCGCGGGCAGTACTACATTCAGATAGATGGCGTTGCTATGGGCAGCCCAGTGGCACCGGCTTTAGCTAATATCTGGATGGAACATGTGGAGTCTGCTTTAGTGCTGCAGTCGTCGACGGTAAGCTTGTGGAAGCGGTACGTTGACGATATTTTCTGCATATTAAAAGGAGGTCGGCAGGAAGTGGAACAACTTCGACTTCGTTTGGAGTCCGTTCATCCGAAGATCAAATTTTCTTTTGAAATGGAAGTGGACAGAGCTCTGGCGTTTCTTGACGTGAATGTGATGGTGAGTCCGGATGGTTCTTTGGCGCACTCTGTATACAGAAAACCAACTCACACTGACAGATATCTGGATGCTTCTTCTCACCACCATCCCCGCCACTTACGGTCTGTTGTTAATTCTTTGGTGGACCGTGCTCATGATTTGTGTGACCCTGAGCATTTGCAGACGGAGTTGTCGCATGTTCAGGAGGTGCTTAAATGGAACGGCTACAAAGTGGAGAAGAGGTTGCCTAGACGAAGATACCCGAAGAAGGCGGTTGACTTTGAGGTCACCCGGCAAATGGTATACATGCCATATGTGAAAGGGGTAACGGACAAAATTGGAGCAGTACTGAGAAAATACTCCATGAAGACTGTATATACTCCGTTATCCAAAGTAGCACAGCAGGTTAGGACGGCGAAGAATGTGATACCATTCCAGACACCGGGGGTATACAAGGTTGATTGCAGTTGTGGTAGCTCCTACATCGGACAGACGAAGCGTACTATCGCGGAAAGAGTGAAGGAGCATATCGCAGCAGTAAAGAACCGTCAGGTGAACAAGTCAGCCATAGCCGAGCACTTGCTTGATTCAGGACCAAACCATTGGATCGAATTACATGACCCGAAGATCCTTTCCACTGATCGTCATTTCTATCCTAGAATTGTTCGTGAAGCGATTGAAATCAAGAAGTACCGGAATTTCAATCGGGAAGATGGGTTTAGGTTGTCTGGATCATGGAATCCAGTAATTAGCAAGTGTGTACGGCGCAACTTATGTTCAAGTGGGACTTCGGATACTGTTAGTGTTGTATGTCGTGACGATTATGTTTTGCAAGATCAAACGCGGGTAGTTGGAAACAACACCTGCCGCTCCGGACGGTGATACCCGCATTCACCAGTCTTCTCGTGACCACGGCCGATGTAACTTGGTCGAAACGTCGAGGTATGTCAAAATTATATATTTTGATATTCGTTTGTGCGCGAATTAGACCCGTTTAAATACTAATTTCCTCATACAAGACTGTGCCATATTTTTTTCTCTCAGAGTCGTTATTTGTATGAATCACGTATTTTAAGAATCGACTTTTTGACGTAAGCTGGGTATGGTAGCCTACATATACCTAAGGAAAAAGCTTTGTAAAATCTGGATGAGCTCGCAGGCTTCATCCGCGTATGGAAGGAAATATCTTACGTTATTCCAAGATCTATCAATTTCGCTTCTGGTAGTGTCAGAGCTAGACAGGTCGTCGAAGGGCCTGTGGCGTCAAGAATTCAAAGTCAAATCCCTTATTATACCTACTTATAAATATGGTTTGAAGTTCTTAAACTTTCGCGAACTGAATACAGTCATGTTAATTAGTATTTAAACGGGTCTAATTCGAGGTCATCAAAAGAGTCGAGGTATGTCAAAATTATATATTTTGATATTAGTTTGTGCGCGAATTAGACCCGTTTAAATACTAATTAATATGGTTTGAGTTTGAAAAAGGAAGTTACCCTTTCAAGCACTGAGCCAAGATTGAATCTCGGACAGGAAAAGGAAACTCCGTTTGCACCATATTGATAAATGTACTCACTGGCCTTAGAGTAGGTATTACACCACTTTTTTAAAAGGAAGACTTAATTAAATTAATATAAAACTTAATAATAATAATCATTGATAAATTTACAAATAAATTGGGGTTAAAAATAAAATAAGCTGAACAAGCTTTTGATATTTAGGAACTGTAGCAATGAATAAAAATAACTAGGTATATAAAATAGTTAAATACACAAAATATGGTATCAGTAATTAAGAGCTAGATCTAGATTTTATAGAGTAGGTACGCTAGCGCAGAGTGTTTCGAAATGATATTAATTTCCGATTAAGAAATCTGAGGAGCTTTAGATTCTGTGCCAAGGAACTTGTCTCCTTTTACTTAGGTATCTAATATTATCTATACAGTACCAGTACAAGTAGGTACCTACATAACATACTCGTAGGTCCTACTGAAGTTCTGATATAAATAGTCTATTTGATTTCGCATCACCTGAAATTTCTAAACCATTTGCGATGTGGTTTAGTAGCAAAGAGTTTGTCACAAACTGAGCTATTGTTGTGAGATTGTTATAGGAGGCGCGCAGGTATTAGGTAAACCACTGCTGTCTAAAAACACACATTAAATGAAGTCGCATGGAACAGCGAGTTAAAATACAATAAATTATAAATAGTAAGTAGTTACCTATGTACCTACCTACATAAATAATAAAATTCAGCCTGTACTGCGTCAATGCTGAGCAAAGGCTTCCCCTCACTTTCGTCAGAAGGTTTAGGTACGCCATAATCCACCACGGGGACCCAGTCCGCATTGGTGGGTAAATTCCTCCGAAATAATTCTCGGGCATGTTGTTTGCTCACGAGGTTTTCCTTCACCGAAAAGCGGGTGATAATTACGTAGATTATGTTCTACAAGAAACACATTGGTTGAATGAAAACTTCGCAGCAACGTCGTTTTCCGTTTATTGATCACACACTTTTGTAAGGCTTTGTTCATATTAGTATTTTTAGAGATTTTTGCTCGTTTATTTTTCAAAGGATTAGAAAGGATTTTTCATAATATTGAAAAAATAAGTAAGTACCTAAGTATAATAATGTTTTGGAGTGTATTACAGTATATACGAGTAAATCACGGGTACCAGTTACGATGAACAAAAAATACACAGTTCGATTTATTTACCGTACCTATACTCAATTTTACCAGATGTCAAAGCATTGCCATAGAACGTGGCAATTGCAGTAACTATGTAATGTATTAACTCAGGTTGGCGTTATTATTGTTTAGTTTCAGATAAAAAATAACTAAGATTATCTCTTTGCCCTTATTTAAATTCTCATTGTACATCATTTTTCCCGCCTGTATAGTAATATGGTTCCTGTCCCTAACTGGAATACCTGTACCAGGGAGTCAGGAACTACGAGGACCATGGCTTACAAATACTCCTTCTAGGCTGAACATGTTTGGCACCTTCAAACACATCGTCACTAAGACGGTCAACTGATAGACAATAAAGCTCAGAAGCCTGTATGTAGAGTATCGGGAACAGGTACACCCGAAGTCCTGCAAGATACCCACCATATTATTTATACTGTGTGTTCCGTGAATTAAAAATATAGTAATTTCTCTGATAGATACTTTCCTGCAGGTGCTTCCAATCGGCAACAGTGGAAGCGACTGTTTCTCCGAACACCTGCCACCTGCCACCTGTGACCCTGAAACTACAAAACAGTTCTATGAAATCTCCAAATAAATCTTTAGACAACACTATTACGCAAAATAGGAGCAATTAGTAGGTTAAGCACTAGCTTTACCAACAATAAATGAAATCGAAGCGACTGTTTGTTGTGAACAAAATAACAGTTAAAGATATGAAATAGAATTATATTAATATATAAATTACGCGTCACGTTGTTTGTCCGCGATGGACTCCTAAACTACTTAACCGATTTTTGTCAAATTTGTACGCCGTGTGCAGTTTGATTTAATTTAAAAGATAATATACATATCTATTTATGGTCGCAAAAACAAAAACGTTAACCACAACAACGCGTGGCCGTGTCTGCTTGTATATTATATATTTTATAGTACCATAATAATTATAGTCACGCCTTTTTCACGTTGGCGTAGGTAATACTAGATCTTTCCCCATACTACCATCCTGAAACACCTCTTTCGCTTCTTCATTCTTCTTCATTCTTTCATGAGTTACTTTATAAATGCAAAAATAAATTTTAACCTACCTTACATATGACTATAGTATTCATTTTTACCACACTGCCGAAGGAGGGTTATTTATAATTGCTGTCCGTCTGTTTGTTCTAGCTAATCTCCAAAACTTATGGACCGATTTTGACGGGACTTTCACTGGTAGATAGGGTGTCACAAAGAATTTATTTTAGAACTAGGTACATGCACGCGCAATTTAACCCGCAAACGAGATAATTGTCAACGCGGGCAAAGCCGCGGAGCACAGCTGGTTAAAAATAAGTATAATTATTTCTAGGAAGCCGTTTTTAATGGATGTTTATTAGAGGCCAACCCGTCAAATTTATTACAAACGCTCAGACGTGATTACACTGTTTTTGTGACATAATTCTAGGGCTATATCGAAACGAGATTTCAAAATGTTCAGTTATAGCCCCCAACATTAGATCCTTGACGGCGATTGACTGGGAGAGATCGCTTTTAGCGTTCAGTCCGCCCATTGCACTTTTGCTCATTCTCACACCATCGACTGTTAAAGTCAAAGTCAAATCATTTATTATAAATAGGCAATAAAATCGCACTTTTATAAGTCAAACAATTCAATCTAATTAACAAATAGAACCATAAAAGAAAAAAAACATAGCGAATTGATTATGAATTAGCATTGGAGTTAGAAAAATGGATGTTTCCCTTTCAAGCGCTGATCTAAGATTACATCTCAGACAGGAAAAGGAAACTCCGTTGACTCTACCAGTACTTCGGAATACGCCCGTTAGAGAAGACAGCACAAAGAAAGTCTAATTACCAAACATAAGTAGGTATAGGCATACATTTTTATTAATATTTAATCAAATAACCAAATATATCGACACGAACATAATAATAACACTCCATTTAAGTTAAATTCGCATTTTATCGACGCAGATGCTGACGACGACAACGCTGACGACGCCGACGCTGACGACGCCGACGCTGAAGACGCAGACGCTGACGACGCCAACGCTGACGACGCCGACGCTGACGACACCGATGTGATGACGGCGATAGGACGACGCCGACACTGATATGACGTTCATTTTGACATTTTGTTGTTTTATAAATAAGCAACGTTCCGTTTGACACTTCTACGCCAGGTCACCAACAAGCAAGTTATCCAGGGTCTATACTGGTGCTGCCCGTGCGAAGCCAGGGGCGGGTTGCTAATATTTCATAAAAAACTACTTACTTATACTTTTCGTGTTAGGTGAATGAATAATCTGACTCCAAATTTGATTATACTTTGAATTTAATGATGTTCTTTCCAATAATGATAGATCACTCGCTTAAGATAGAAGTAAAAGTATAGAATGTAAGCACACGTATTAACGTAGCGGCGTCGTCCCTGTCTCTGGCGAGCGGGGGCGGTCGCCGGCGGTGCGCAGGCGACGGGGTAGCTTCACACATTCTGGCGTGCTAGTGAAGCGCCGGAACATAATCGGGGGCCTTGGAAGCGTCGGATTCCAAATGGTGGTCATCTGCAGGCTCAAGCAGTGGGCAAAGATACTTGACTCCTCGTCGGTAAGTGCCTGTGGTAGTTTTGACTTCAGCAACTCGAATTATGCCATCCTTCCCTGGAAAGGTTGAAGTTATGCGCCCGAGTTTCCATTGCATAGGAGGAGAGTTATCGTCCTTCAGGAGCACCAAGTCTCCTTCCTGTATTGGCCGGTTGTGAGTGCGCCACTTGTGTTTCTGCTGCAGTTCGGCTGTGTACTCGGTCTGCCACCGTTTCCAAAAATGTTGTCTCAGTTGTTCGAGCCGTTGGAATCGATTCAGTCTGCTCGAACTCACATCATCTAGATCTGGTGACGGAAGCGACATAAGCGGCCTTCCAATAAGGAAATGCCCTGGGGTTAATGGGTTAAGGTCGTTGGGGGAAGAGGATAACGGACAAATGGGTCTGCTGTTGAGGACGGCTTCTACCTGACAAAAGAGGGTTGCCAATTCCTCAAAAGTTAAGTGAGTATTACTAAATATACGTTTTGCCACGCTTTTGGCTGATTTGACAGCTGATTCCCAAAGACCCCCAAAATGTGGTGCATAAGCCGGTTGAAAATTAAATTTGATACCTTCTCCTGATGTGTAGCCTACAATTTCATCAGCATGAGAGGTAAGAAACTCTCCTATCTCCTTTGAGGCGGCAACAAAGTTACGTCCATTGTCGCAGAAAATCTCAACTGGGCGGCCTCTACGAGAGATAAAACGACGAAAGGATATAATACTCGTAAATGCGTCCTTGGATAGTTCGCTAACTGCTTCAAGATGAACACACTTATATCTAAAGCAAACAAATATACATCAATAGCATTTACCAATTTTACAACCTCTGCCTTTTCTATCAGTGATAAGGAAAGGTCCGGCAAAGTCGACACCGGTAGTAGCAAATGGAAAACCTGGATTTACTCGTTCTTTAGGTAACATACCCATCATTGGAGCAGATGTGTTACCACTGGCCCTTCTACACACAACACACTGCCTGGCCGTGGTGCGAGCTAAATCTCTGCCACCTATTGGCCAGACTAATTCTCTGATTGATGACAACAGAAGCTGAGGACCAGCGTGAAGAAATCGAAAATGTTCCTGTTGAAATAATAGCTTAGCAAGTTTGTGTTTTGCATGTAGTAGCATGGGGTGACGTTTATTATAAGGGTAATTAGAGTTGTCTAAACGCCCTCCAACTCGTATAATATTACCTTCAGATTCCAAGAATGGACTTAGCGATAGAATATTGCTCTTAGAGTTGAGCGACTTGTGTGAACGAAGAATGTTCAATTCCTTTTGAAAGGATTCCTCTTGTGACAATTTAACTAAATACCTAAAAGAATTCTAAAGTTCTTCAGGCTGTAACATACCAATGCGCTTGTTACCTTTTCCTTTGCAATTATTGATAAATCTTAAGACGTAAGCAAATGTGCGTTGCAAAAAACTTAATTTTGAATACCTATCGAAATCTATTGCGGGCTGGTTTGTGCCTACCACGCTACTCGTATATACGTTTGTTTTTATTTCAGGCAAATCTTTGAAAATATTAGAAGAATTATTTTTAAACATAGAGGGCCATTCTGACTCAGGCTCCTTTAAAAATGTTGGTCCGTTCCACCATATATCACATTCCTTGATTTTACTTGCGTCTAGACCGCGTGTAGCTAGATCCGCTGGGTTCTGGTCAGTTGGAACGTGACGCCAAACATTGTGTTCTGTAAGCTCTAAAATTGCACTTACTCTGTTAGCTACAAACGTTTTTAATTTGCCATACCTCATACTTAGCCAGGATAGTGCTATAGTGGAGTCCGTCCAAAATATCTTGCGCTGAATGACACATCGCAAAGCGCGACACACGGCGGCCGAGAGTTGAGCTCCAAGCAAACATGCACATAGTTCTAGCCGAGGTATTGTCGTCGGCTTCACAGAGGCTACTCTAGCCTTGGCGCATAAAAGACGAACAGTAGCGTCACCTTGCTCGTTCACGGATTTTACAAAAACAGTGGTGGCCATTGCAGCAAAGGACGCGTCGCAAAATATAATTATGTAGCTCTGTATACACAGATTTCTTACATAGTGCCTGCCTAGGTATGCTAAGAGTGCAAAGGTACTTTAAATTATTGACAAAATTGTTCCAATGTTCCCGTATTTGATCTGGCACTGGTTGGTCCCAGTCCAATTTTTCGAGCCATAATTTCTGAATGAGAATTTTAGGTATAATTGTTAGTAAGCTCAACAAACCGAATGGATCAAATATTTTACAGGAGTCGGATAATATAGTTCGTTTTGTTGGAAATTCCGTTCTGTTTTTATAGTTGCACGGAAAATGAATAATATCATCATTAGGATTCCATCCAACACCTAGTGTGTGAGACGATGAACTTATAGTTAAATCCCTTTGATCGCCTTGAGTGTGATTTGATAAGACTGACGGTAAATTAGATCGGTATTTACGTAGATTGAAACAACCCGAACGCAATGCAGCTTCGACGGACTGCTTAATAAATAATAATTCGTCACCGTCGTCACTTCCGGTCAAGAGGTCATCAACCAGAAAGTCCTTTTGAATGATTTCCTTTATTTTAGTGTCGGTGCACTCATCGCCTATCTGCCACAAACAGCGTGTACTTAAGAAGCTTGAACTAGTATAGCCGTAAGTGACCGTATTCAATCTTAAAAGCTTAAGTGGTTGAGTTACAGAATCGCGCCATAATATTATTTGTAAATTACGATGATCGTCTTGCATCTCTACCTGTCTGTACATTTTTTCTATGTCCCCTGAAATTACATAAGAATACTGTCTGAATCTTAACAAAATGTTGAATAAGTCATCCTGAATATGTGGACCTATTATTTGCAAATCGTTGATTGAATAAGATGATGTTGATTTTGCATTGCCATTGAAAACAACTCTTAAAGCGGTTGATTCACTATTTGGCTTGTAGACTGCATGATGCGGTATAAAATATGACGGTTCTGGCACTTGGCTAATTTCTGATAAATGTCCTAGTTCAGAATATTCCTTTATAAAGTTAGAATATAAACTGTTTAAGCTCTGGATTTTTTGTTAAGCGCTTCTCGGTGGCTAGAAATTGTCTTTTAGCTTGTTTCATTGAATTACCTAAACAATCAGGTTCGGAAATAAGGGGTAACGTCACACAAAACCTACCTTCTTCATTTCTGTATGTATTTGTGACGAAATGAGCCTCACATAAAATCTCCTCTTCAGTTAGTAAATTACTTGGTACAGGAATTTGCTCCAATTCCCAGAACTTTGTGAGGCTTTCATCTAACGATTCATTCGAAATAGAGTCACAACTGGATTTAATGGATATATGATTGCATCTTATTGATTTACTTCTGAATTCATTAACTGTAAAAATTGGGCCTGCCAATATCCAACCTAGCTTAGACTTACGAGCTACTGGCTGGTTGGGGCCAAGAAAGATTTGCTCCGATTCAATAAGATGCCAAAACATGTCAGCACGCAATAGCAAGTCTACTGGTGCTGTACGATAAAACGTTGGATCGGCCAATTTGATATGCTGTGGTAAGTTGATTTGTGAAATATCTATAGACTTGTTAGGTAACCTACCTGAGATTTCTGGCAGCACAAGACACGATAATGAAGATTCGAAACTACTTGTTTTCGATTTTAACTTGACAATACATCTATGTATTGCGTTGGATGCATGAATATTGCCTACACCTATGATATCGACTTCGGTTGGCTGAGAAGTCAGTTTTAATTTGGTTTTCAACCTATCCGTTATTAAAGAAGACTGACTTCCGCTGTCTAGCAAGGCTCGAACTGTAATAATATGTTCGTTTGTATTTGGATTGTATAAATCAACCAGCGCGGTTGATAGTAACACACTACTATTATTGGTGACAGACATACTAACTACATTATCATCAGATATCTGTTCGCTCACGGACTTGTCGACTTGAGATGGTTGCACATTGGATACATTTACAGCCTGAGAAGAAACCCTATGCAATAAAGAATTATGCCTTTTCTTGCACTTAGCACAAGGGCCCAACCTGCACTGATGAGACGGGTGTCCCTTACGAAGACAGTTCATGCACAGCCTCAGCCGCATGACCTCAGCTATCCTTTCTTCAACATTTTTCCCCAGGAACGAAGCACAATCGTATATGCGATGACGGCCATTACATAAGATGCAAACTGGACCATTGGTACTGGCAGCTGAAACCACACATGATTTTGTGCTAGATTTTTCAAACTTACGGGAGTATGAATGGGCTGGATTAACTTGCTTATCAATTTTATTATTGCGAAAGGACTCTAAAATGTTTGCTCGGGAATTCAGAAATTGGAAAAAATCTTTCAAAGACGGGCTTTTATCAAAGGTATTTTTATGTTCTTCCCATTTAAAACTAGAACCAGCATCGAGCTTGGCTGAAACCAAATGAATGACTAGAGAATCCCAGTGCTCCGTTGGTTCGCCTAGTGTGCTCAAAGCACGCATGTTTTTAGAGATATGATCAACTAAAGCTCGTAAATCTTTCGCCGAATCTCGAGGCACAGGCTGTATATTTAACAAAGAATTCAAGTGATTATTGATTAGTTGTTTTTCGTTGTTATACCTCTCGCAAAGAAGACGCCAAGCCTCCTCATAGTTCACAGCACTGACTTCTAAATTGCTGATGACATTGGAAGCCTCCTTCTCGAGATAAGAATTTAGATAGTGAAATTTATGTATTGATTCGATTTTGTTGTTGTCATGGATGAGTGAAGCAAATGTATCCCTGAACTCAAGCCATTTAGAGTATGTTCCATCGAAGGGTGAAATTTTTATAATAGGTAATTTGAAGCTTACGTTGTTATTATTCTGACATGTATGACTGCAACTCGATTTTGCTGAGTTACCATCTTCATTTCCAGATGATTTTTCACGATGTTTCTCGATAAACAACTTGCATTGTGCGATTAATGAAGAGAATTCCAATTCAAATTCTTCACGAGTGTCAATTTCATCATCTAAATTAGAAGAATTTAGTAATTCTATTTGAGATTGCAACTCATCAAAACAAAAAAATAAGTCTTTAAACTTATCGTATCTCTGTGTCAACATACACAGATCGGTTGCAGTTATTGAAGCAGCCGTGAGAAAAGTACTCAAGTAATTTTTAAACTTTGTAATTCGGCCCTTAATTGAACTACGTTTTGTATTAAGATCCTTCAAATTACTTAAAGATGGAACATTTAAACTAATGTTTCCCGTAGGTGACCTTGGCTTTGGTTCCATGTTTGACACAACAATAAATAAAGAAAAATAAGACTCGTAGCTTTGAAAATTAAATAACTATACGTAGCTTTTATCCGGCTTATGCACCCCAATACGATGTCGTCAGGAGATCAGCTGATTGCCACTCGGCAAGAACAATGGATGGAGCGGGTAATGACCTCAAGCGATCAGCTGTTAGGCGATTGCAATGTCGCTGGAATGTAAAGAAGCAGGAAAATATTAAAATGGGTTGCGTTATTTTGTTGCGGGATTAGTAAATTAGAGGTTGGTGCCCTAATCGAGTAGATGTGATGGATAGAAGTCAAATAATAAATAAAAGCAACTAAACGATGAGTAGGTACTCGCAATGTTAAGTAGGTACTTGTCGTACTAACTTTACACTCAAAATAAGCAAAGGAAAGATAAGATGTAAGCTCGTGATTGGTTCACGATATAATAGTAAAAGGATGCTATAAATGTATGAATAAATTGCAGTGGTATGCAGAATAATTGCTCAAAAAACAAAAGCGTTTGAAGCTTGCGTGGCAAAGAAAATGTGCTGCACGAATATAAGCTTAACGTTAAAATGATATGGATTGTAGAAAGACAGAAATTTAGCAACTAGTAGAAAAGAGAGGGCTAGGTAAATGTAGGAAAGAGTGGGCACTTCCCTTATAAAGCTGGGCTGAGGCGCTGAGCTGCGATGTCATGAATATCGTCACGGCACGGCTGGCATTCTTGCCTGCTTGATACAAGGCGGGCTTTGTTAGCAATCTTTGTCCTCTTCTCTTCTCTCCAATACGTAGTGATTGCTTGCAAAACTTTACGATTTCTCAGCAACACGTTTGTAACACCGTTCTAGATTCAAACAAGTCTGTTGCAAGGTCGATCTTTCGGTTTGGGTCCAACGGTCGATGCACAGGATCGATGTTTCAAAATGGCGTGTCCGTTTTAACTGCGTAGAATTTTGCTGTATCACGTCGGGGTCACCATGTTCCTTTTCGTGTTAGGTGAATGAATAATCTGACTCCAAATTTGATTATACTTTGAATTTAATGATGTTCTTTCCAATAATGATAGATCACTCGCTTAAGATAGAAGTAAAAGTATAGAATGTAAGCACACGTATTAACGTAGCGGCGTCGTCCCTGTCTCTGGCGAGCGGGGGCGGTCGCCGGCGGTGCGCAGGCGACGGGGTAGCTTCACACATTCTGGCGTGCTAGTGAAGCGCCGGAACACTTAGTAAGACCTTTTTTTTTTGACAAAATTTTAGTCATTTTCACTTATTTAGTCTGTGACACCAGTCACACCAAACCCTAGCGATAGATAGCGACATCATTGATAATTTATTATCTATTAAAAATAAAATAGATGCCGCAAATATTTGTCTTTGGCATTAATCATAATATTATTATACCTACTCGGCTATAAGAGTCTAAGCTATAAAAAACTGCACGTGCGCACGCGCAGTTTATCCGACGTGCTGGCACAGATTACTAAATAGATACTTTGTGCTGGTCCAGGTACACGTGTTACCCTGTAACGTGCCGCAAGTTTACTCCCCTATATTAATTATAAAGGGTGATATATAATAATAAGCTACTGATGTATTTTGCTCTTTGGTCGCATCGCAAACCTATGGGGTACATTATTTCAAAATTAAACTGCCTTGAGATCAATTTTATGAAAATAAACTTACTTGAGCCGGGAGAACAAAGTTTAAACTAATATAATACAAAAAGGTGAGCTTAAATATTATTTTACTCGCGGATTTTTAGAGTACCTACTAAGTACCTGTCTACCAATCAATATTGTCCATTTTAAAGAAAAGGCCGTCCAATTAAACATTTTATTCACTTTATGATATGACAATAATCTCTTAACTACTTAATTTTTATATTATTTGGCATTTTATTAACTAGATTTAAACGGGTCTAATTTGCACACAAACTAATATGAAAACATTAAACATTAGTTTGTGCGCGAATTGGACCCGTTTAAATCTAGTTAAAATAATGTTTTCTGTTCGCGAAAGTTTAAGAACTTCTATTGGCCCTATTGGTTTAACCAAGAAGTAATCTATTAGAAGTTCTTAAACTTTCGCGAACTGAATACATGTTAATTAGTATTTAAACGGGTCTAATTCGCGCACAAACTAATATCAAAATTATATATTTTGATATTAGTTTGTGCGCGAATTAGACCCGTAAGTAATCTATTGGCGTGCCTTGAAGACGGGAAAACGTAGACTTAGGCAGGGAGTAATAAAATTAAAAAAAAATAGAAAAATGGTGGTGTGAGTAATACGGTTATACATTACATTTGCACTTTACCATCCTTTATATAAAATTACGTACGTTTAACGAACTTTGCACTGACGTAAGATAATTTGATGGTCCGAGAATAAGGTAGGTAGGTATAATTCGCAAGAATATTATCCTCCTTTATGTTACCTACTGCTTTTCGACCGGTCGACGGCGGGCATGGTTAATGGTTATGGTTATACTCGTATTATGATGACTTGACTATTATCCCGCAAAGCCGATAATTGCAGGTGAAACCGCGGGGCGCAGCTAGTTCTAAAATTAAAGTAGTAGTAGTACTGATACAGAGCTGAAAATACAGAGCAGACCAGGGGGCCTACTCCCACCTTATAGCAAACGATTTTCTTTAGGTTCTATCCAGTTTAGGTTCCTAAATGGAATCGACTAATTTCGTACCATCACCTAGAGTCTGTCAAGCGAAAGAAGGCACTCGATTTTTTACGTAACTTTTTACATGGCAATACTAATGTGTTTCCACCTACGGACACTATGTCCTTTAACGGGGTAAAGTCAGGGTGGCATAAAATAATAATTGTTAATAACGAATTTTAACTCACTCTAATGAACTTATGAAATAAACCTTTTTATTATTTTTTTATCCTGAATCGGAAAAATACGCAAACACGTGGGGTACATACATATTTTAGTACATAGACTTTTCCAAAACATTAGGGAAAATTGGTATCGGTGTGTGGCAGTACTGTTCCCCTCAATGTTTATAAGATGGCGGCTTAAAGCATTGTTGGTGTGGTTTGTTTGAGAATACATTTTGAGTTTTTTGCGTGTTAAAATGCCTAAAACAATCAAGAGTGGCGTGCGAAAGTTATTATTCTGTATGATATCCAAGTATCAGGAGAAGCAGCAGGAAAAAGAAGCTGTATTCCTGCAGAAACAGGATTGTTTACGTATTGTGGTCGATTTCTTAGGTTTGTATTGCACAAATATTTTGATACTTTGATAACATTTTTGTGGTTCTCGACTTTTATTTTCTTTTATTAAAATACTGTTGTCTTCTTTTATTACCTATATCTTAATAACATTAATAGCATACTACACATTTGGAAAAATAAACATTGCATTAGGTATAATTTATGAATTATTGTTATTTTACAGCTAATCTGAAGGAAGTAGCAGGAGTTACCGAAATAATGCGTACAATTGAGAAGCTAACTGATTTGGAAAGTAAAGTAAGGATAAAATCCCAGAACGAGTTCTTGGATGAAATATCTTCACTCACTGGTAAGTTTTTACTTAGCTCCACCTGTACCTAACTACTGTTGTGTTTCCAAATGGAAAATATGTTGCTCAGATCTGCCTGACCACTTTCATACATTTATTTTATTGTATTTGCAGAAGTAAGTGTCAGAACATTAAAGAGGATTAAAAATGAAGGTGTGGAGAATGAAGGTGTCTGGAGTACTCCGGGTAAAAAAAGACCTCACCAGTCCACAGTGTCAAACCTGGATAGTTTTGACATGGATGTTATCCGGAATAAACTAAACGAGTTCTACATTGTAAGAAAACAAGTCCCCACATTAAGAACTTTGTTGGCGGAACTAAAAGAAAGCATTGGATTCAGTGGATCTCATGAGACTCTTCGTCAAATACTATTGAAGAGTGGCTATGAATTCAAGAAAAACAAAAATGAACGTTCGTTGTTGATCGAGCGTTATGATATCTCTGCATGGAGACATCGATTTTTACGGACAATATCTTCAAAGCGTTTGGAAGGAAAACCCATCATTTATTTAGATGAGACTTATATCCACAAATCGTACAAGCCCAAGAAGTGTTGGCAAGGCCCATCAACAAGCGGTGTAGTTGAAAATATTTCATCGGGTAAACGCTACATCATTGTCCATGCTGGATCGGAGAGAGGCCCTGTTCCGAATTCATTGTTAGTGTTTAGCACTAAATCGAAAATGGCGGACTACCATCACGATATGAACGCTGCGAATTTCAATAAATGGCTACAAGAAAAACTCCTGCCAAATTTGAATGGGCCAAGTCTGATAGTAATGGATAATGCCTCATATCATTCGGTCATTAATAACAAAACACCTACCGCTCAAACCCGCAAACCAGAAATAAGAGAATGGCTTACGTTGAATGGTGTTGCATTTGAAGAATACCACACCAAAGCAGAACTGCTATGTTTGTAAAACAAAATACACCAGAACGAATTTATGAAGCAGATGAAATTTTAAAACAGCATGGTCATGAGGTATTAAGACTTCCCCCATATCACTGCGACTTGAACCCAATTGAACTCATATGGAGTTTGGCCAAAAGAAAGGTGGCCATGAGAAATGTGAACTTGACTGCGGCACAATTTGAAGAAGTTGTTAAGGAGTCATTTGAAAGCATAACAGCGGATGATTGGAAAAAAATGACTCAACACGTAATCAACATAGAAGCAAAATACAAAGAAAGAGACAGAATTACAGAAGATAATTTAGAATGTTTTATAAAATTAATATGGGAGAAAATAGCAGTGATGATACCAGTGACTCCGATTTATCACTTCAAGTGGAATTTTTAGATTCAGATTTTGATTACGACGAATAAAAAAAAACTTTATAATTGAGCCTTTTTTAATTATTACCTACACTAAGATATTTCTAAGATGCACCCTGGGCGTGTAGGTACTCTGAAGAATATTACTTGTTTATATTGGAGTATATCATCTACTTATTCATCATCATCAAAAAATTATGTAAGTATATTTATTTAGAATAATATTAAAGTATCAAATTATGTAATTCCAAGTTATCCTATTACTTAATGTATTGCCATACTAATATTTTTTGAATTTGCCGCGATTTATCAGGGCCTTCTTTCGCTTGACAGACTCTACTTCTAAAGATAACCGTATTGAGATCGACAACGGGCACTGAAATACTGATATTTTTGAGGTACCTAGGTATCGATATAAAATATCGGTTAAAATACATGAGATGTCAAATTAAGTCACTCCCTCATAGAGTAACCTAACTTGTCTAACCTAACTTGTTTGCCTAAACGAGGCCCCTACTCTAGAACTCCCTACTGCAGCAGTTGTCGGTTCTTCGAGAGATGTGACCGGTCCACTTTAGCTTACAAACCCTTTGAGCTATGTCGTTCACCTTCGTTCTTCTCCATCTAAGAGCTATGTTGTAAACTTTAGCTCTTTGGCGAATATCCTCAATCCAGGTTTTATCGCGCATAGAAACTCGGAATATAGCTCTTTCCATTGCTTGCTGTGTGACTCTGAGCTTCTCCAAGAGGCCAGCAGTTAAAGACCACGTCTCAGTTCCATATGTTATCACTGGTTGAAGACCTTTGTTTTCAAGCTCTGTGGAATTTTGGACGAGAAGATGTCTCGTAACTTCGCGAATGCTGCCCATTCGAGTTGGATTCTTCGGGCGGCCTCATTGTCGAAGTTGGACCTGTCTAACTGGACAATCTGCCCAAGGTGTACTGGTCAACAACTTCGAGAGTATCATTACCAGCGATCAAAGTTCCTTAAGAGTAACTCTCAAAGTGTTTAGCTCTATGTCCATAGCTCGCTGAGCGACTTTAAACTTGTCGACCAGTCTCACCCTGAGTGTCCATGTTTCGGCTCCATAGGTCATGACTGGTAGGTTATGCATTTAAGACTTTCGTTTATAGACACTGTGGTATGGATGACGAAAAGACTCGAAGTTTTTTCTACCCAGCTGCATCATTTGCCTAACAACGACTGGTCTTTATGCGTGAGACGTAGGTACTCGCCATTGACATGCCCATTTCTTTTCGTTTCAGTGTCGTAAACATATCTTCCGGGGCGAGTGAACAATTACAGGGACATAAAAAACCCCTGTCTCACTCCCCTGCGCAGCTGGATTTTATTTAGTCCGCTGGTTCTGTACTTGAACATTGTCGCCGAATCATACACATTTACGCGGTACAAGTTTTAGAGATCATGAAGTACCGGCTTTCCACCTGCTTCTAAGAGCTCCGTTGTAACGCTATCTAGTTGTTTCTATATGTTGGTGTTTATTATCTATCTATCTATTCTATCTATTCAGCCCGTATCCACCCACTGCTGAGTATAGGCCTCCTCTGTCTCACGCCACTTGTTCCGGTCCTGTGCAAGTCTCATCCAGTCTGTTCCCGCGTGCCTGGCGATGTCGTCCGACCATCGGGCTGGTGGTCTGCCTCGTGGTCGCTGCGCTCCTCTAGGCCACCACTCTGTTATTGCCTTCGTCCACCTTTGATCCTCACGCCTTGCCAAGTGTCCTGCCCATCTCCATTTAAGCCTTGCTATCCGTATACCTACATCTTCGACTTTAGTGCGACGTCGAATTTCCACGTTTGGTATGCGGTCTAGCAGATGAATGCCTAGCATGGCGCGCTCCATTGCTCTTTGAGCAACTCTTACTTTATAGATGTGCTCTTGTGTGAGCGGCCATGTTTCGGCACTATATGTTAAAATTGGCAGGATACATTGGTTGAATGCCTTGGTTTTCAGGCACTGCGGGATTTTCGTCGTAAAAATGTCATCGAGCTTTCCAAAGGCTGCCCATCCAAGTTGCACGCGCCTAGATATTTCCTGCACCTGAGAGCCTCGGTCGAAGGATAAACGCTGTCCAAGGTAAATGTATTCATTGACTACCTCTAATGGGCAGTTATCAACGAATACAGCCATCCCTTGCGACGGTTGGTTTGTCATGACTTTAGTCTTGGACTTATTCATCCTCAAACCGACGCTCTCAGACGCTTCATGCAGCTCCGTAAGCATGCACTGGAGATCTGTAGCGGTCTCAGCCACCAGGATCAGGTCATCGGCAAAACGCAGATGCAACATGTATCGGCCGTTTATATTGACACCTTTCTCGCTCCAGTTCAAGGTCTTCATTATGTCCTCTAAGACACTCGTAAACAGCTTGGGCGAGATGGTGTCACCTTGCCGTACGCCCCTTCCAATTGAAATGGGATCAGATAATCTGTGCATGCGCACCTGCATTGTGGCTGTCCTGTAGAGTTCCCGGAGAATTTCGACATATCGCTTGTCAGTACCGCAGCGATGGAGAGATTGAAACACGGCCCAATGTTCGACACTGTCGAATGCCTTTTCGTAGTCGACAAAGGCGAACCACATGGGCCGGTTGTATTCTCTGCATCTCTCCATTAGTTGCCTGACAGCGTGGATGTGATCCATAGTCGAGAATCCACTCCGGAAGCCAGCTTGTTCTACAGGTTGGTTTTCGTCTAGAGAGCGAGATAATCTGTTACACAAGACCTTAGCGAACAACTTATAAACTTGGGAGAGAAGGCTTATTGGACGGTAATTCTGTAATTTTGTTTTGTCACCTTTCTTATGCAGGATCGAGACTGTGGCACTTTTCCACGTTTTAGGTGTGACACCTGTTCCGTATAATTCGGGGAACAAAGAAATACGTTACTATGTATTGAATTTGGTATAATAGTAATTTTACAGTTATTAGTATAAATTTAGATGTAAGATATTTTGTTATAATTAAATAGCGTGGACGTGCTTCCACTGGAACTTGTTGTTGAGTTGTGAGTTGGCATCGTCTTCCACGTCGTCGGCCGGGCCTTGCTGGATATCGCGTGATGTGTAGAGGTATCTATTGGCCAACAGCGAAATGACGTGATGGTTGGGCCCTGCGATTGGTTCAAGCAGAGGGCGTCATAATGTTAGAGGACCCGTAGATGCTATGTAGTATTCTGTGGATAGCTCTTGGAGGGGCCGCGGCGTAGACATCCTCCAGGGCGTTGAAAGCTCTAGCTGGCTTTCAACAGTTGTCTGCTTGTGTAGGTAGTAAGCAGAGACGATTGAGGGCACGCTTGACAATGCCACTGGCGGTGCGAACATCGGCTACTCGAGGAATCCCGTCTGGAGATCCAGGGTACAATCGGCTGACTCGGCCTAGTCGCCAGCGTAAAGGCGGTGTATTGTCATCCTTGATTAACACAAGGTCATCGAGTTTTAGCTCTTTGCATTTGATGCGCCATTTAGTTCGTTGTTGTAGTTCAGAAATGTATTCTGACTGCCACCGCTTCCAGAAGTGTTGTTTTATTTGTTCTATTCGCTGGAACCGGTTGAGGTGGTGAGGGCTGGTGTCCACGTAGCTCGGCGAGGGCAGCGACGTCATGGTCCTACCGATTATAAAGTGAGCAGGAGAAAGGGGTTCATAGTCAAGGGGAGAGGGACTGAGAGGACAAAGGGGACGGCTATTGAGGATAGCTTCAATCTGTGTGAATACAGAGGTCAGTTCTTCAAATGTCAAGTGAGATTGACCCAAGATTTTGTACAATAGAAATTTCGCTGATTTGACACCGGCCTCCGCCAGGCCGTTGAAATGAGGAGCGTATGCCGGGGAGAAGCAAAATTCAATTCCTCGACCAGCAGCAAAGTCACAAATAGAGTCACTATTTGACTTTATGACATTCATGATATCTTTAGCGCTAGATCTATAGTTACCGGCATTATCGCAATAGATTTTCTTGGGATATCCTCTACGAGAGATAAATCTTTTAAGTGTAAGTAAAAATGCATCTTTGGTTAGTTCACTTACAACTTCTAGGTGTAGACACTTATATCTAAAACACACGAAGACACATAAATAGCATTTAGTTATTTTGCATCCTCGTCCTTTACGATCAGTGATCAGAAAGGGACCGGCAAAGTCAGTACCCACAATGCTAAATGGGAAGTCAGGCTCAACTCGGTCATTTGGTAAATCACCCATTATATTTGACATAGTTTCGCCCTTAAATCTGCGACAAGTGTGACAATTGCGGGAGACATCTCGGGCTAACTTCCGACCACCGATAGGCCAATAGCGGTCTCGGATTGAAGCGAGTAAATGCTGAGGCCCTGAATGTAGGAGTAGAATATGCTGATTTTGAAAAATTAATTTAGTTAGATGGTGATTTGACTTTAATACAATGGGGTGCTTTTTCTCGTAGGGGTAAGTTGATTTATTTAGGCGTCCTCCGACACGCAGAATTCCATCTTCATCAAGAAATGGATTAAGAGAGCAAAGAGGATCATTTGTTTTTAGGGGTTTGTTTTTATGTAAGATTTGAATAATATTGGGAAAAGATTCGTTTTGAGCTACTTTGGTCAAAGCTTTCATAGCTTTAGTGAGTTCCACCACTTGAAGAGCAGCTGTCTGTCTGTTAGTGGGATTTTTGCAATTATGCGCGAATCTGAAAACTCTGGCGTAGGTTCTTTGTAGGGAAGATAGTTTAGAAAAATTTTGAAAATGAATTGTGGGGACTAATTCAGCCTGAGCCTCCGCCACTAAAGCGGGATTCGCTTTAATATCAGGCAGTTCAATGTGTTCAGAAGGGGGGAGCGGGGGGAACGAGAACTTGTCTGTTTGAAGAAATGATGGACCATGCCACCATAAATCACAGTCTTCAATATTGTTGGGGTCTAAATACCGTGTGTCTCTCGACGCAAGGTCAGCTGGATTTTTTGATCCCGGCACAAAATGCCAAGATGAAGTATCAGTGTGTTCATGAATGAATTCAGAATAGAGGTGCTTAAGCTCAGGATTTTTCTTGAATCGAGACTCGAGATTTAGGAACCGCTTCTTTGCAGTATAGTAAGAATCGCCGAGGCAATCTCGTTCATCTTTTAGGGGAATTCCTACACAAAAGCGACCATCACTTTCTCTACGTGTGTTAGTCAGATAGTGAAGTTCACAACGTTTTTCTTCGTCAGTGTAGGGTTGAACCTTAGGAACACTTTCTAGTTCCCAAAATTTGGATAATTCGAGTTCTAGTTTAGGCAAGTTGTCTTTCATTAGGAGATTGCAAATTATAGGTTTATTAGGAGATTTTGGTGGTTGTTTTATATGTATGGTAGGTAATGGACCTGCGATGAGCCATCCAAGCTTAGAGCTTCGTAGTTTGGGTTTATTTGAACCTAAAGATTGCTGGTTATTACCGATCAAGTCCCAAAATAAATCCGCACCGATAAGCATGTCAATAGGGGATGGTTCGTTGAAGCTGGGGTCTGCTAACTCGAAGTTAGTTAGGTTTAGGTGAGTTACGTCAAACTGAGCTTTAGGTAGTTTTTCAGTTATTGTCTTCAAGACTAGACAATACATAGTTGCTTTGAATGACGATGTGTTTGACTGTAGTTGAAGAGCACAACGCTCAGGGGTTAGGTTTAGGCTGTTATTACCAATAGCAACAATACTGACATTTGTTGGCTGAGGAACCAAGTTGAGTCTTTGCTTTACACTTTCAGTGATAAAGGACGATTGGCTCCCGCTATCTAGCAAAGCGCGAGCGGTAATGATTTCATTAGTTTGGGGATTGGATAGGCGCACCTTGGCAGTGCAAAGTAGAATTTCTTGCGAAGACAATGCTGACATCGCAACAGAAGTGGTAGGAGTGGGGGGAGATGGGGTATTAGAATTGACATGTAAGAGGGAGTTATGTCTCTTCTTACATACACGGCAGGAACCCGGAAGCTTGCAAGCTTGCGAATAATGGCCGGGTCTTAGGCAGTTGTGACACAACTTGAGGGATGTTACTACAGAAGTTCTATCTTCGGGAGATTTTGCTTTGAACAAAGAGCACTCATAGATGCGATGATTGCACTTGCACACAGGGCATTGATGGTTGGAACTGGTGGAAACATTTTCCACAGAAGTCGCAATAAATGATTTCGCTTGGGTTTTAGGTTGAGGCAATTGATATTGTTTGGGTTTGGCTGACCAATCAATTTTATTCCGATTAACAGTCTCAAGAACGTCGGCACGATTTTTTAGAAAGGTAAAGAAGTTTTCTAATGAAGGTATCTCAGACAATGTATTACGATGCTCTTCCCATTTAAACATTGTGTTGTTGTCCAGCCTTGCCGTTAGGATATGAATAATTAGAACGTCCCATTGGTCGGTAGGTAGTCCTAGTGTGCTGAGGGCACGTAGATTTTTTGTAACATGGTCGATAAGGTATTTTAGAGATTTGTCAATTTCACGGAAAGATTCAACGTTAAACAGAGAATTTAGGTGGTTAGTAATTAATTGTCTCTTGTTATCATAACGGTTGCAGAGGATTGACCAAGCTTCATGATAGTTTTGATCAGAAACTTCTAAGTTACTAAGCACTCGCGCAGCTTCGCCTTCCAAATAGGAATTAAGATAATGAAACTTGTGTATGTTTTTAATTTTACTATTATCGTGAATCAACGACGAATACGTCTCTTTGAATTCCAGCCATTTAAAATAAGTACCATCAAACCGAGGAATGTGAATGACTGGGAGCTTAAAACTCAAAGGTTCACAATCATTATTGTCATGATGATTACAGGCATGGGAATGTGAACAAGTAGAAACACGATTGTCTTCCCGTTGGGAGGGGGCGCTGTTTGACTGAATTATATTTTGAGCTAAAGCGATGCAAGTATCAAATTCTTGTTCGATTAGATCGCGAGTAGTTAACTCAGTTGACTGATTAGATTCATTTAGTATCTCTATTTGGCTCTGCAACTCGTCAAACTCAAGGAATAATGCTTCTATTCGTGATAACTTCATAGCAAGCTTGCTGATTTCTACAGCTGAAACTACTTCTAAAGGCACAATAGAATCGACATACAACTTAAATTTAGTTACGCGACCTTTAATGGATCCACGTTTCACGTTTAAATCTTTAAGTTTTACGTCAGTAGTCATTTTGTAAGAAATTGTCACGAAGTATTAGATTACTAAAGAAATAGTAAACAAAAGGTACGATACGCTCCTCGTTCCAACGGTAGTAGTAGCAGCGGCGCCGGTTTCTTATCAGCAAGAGGACCGGCACGAAGACAATGGCTGACGTCAGGGGCAGGTAGCGGCTAGGTAGGAATGCGCCCGCGCGTAGCCGCGTAGATGCGTTCGTAGGCACTGGAATCACCGTTAGAACAAGCGGAAGACAGCTGGTTGCGATAGGTAAAGGGACTTTATGATAGCAAAGGGCAAGGACTTTATGATTCTGTTTCGAAGGATATATTATTTGTATGCAAAACAGTTAAACAAAGTAAGCGAAGAGTGCAGATGCAAGTAGCAAGCTACATTACGTTGCGATTGAATTGCAAGGTCAAGCAACGATAACTATACTTATAGCGTCTACTTGGGTGAATTTGTGCGATAATTTAGTTTAGATGCAGAATTAATCCTATTTAGCAAAGAGACGAATATGTAATTTATGCTTTAGACTTAGTTTAAACTCACTTGAACACTTTTGGTAACTAGAACAATGCAAGCACACAGATTGAAGGGGCACTAGGATAAGATAATAATAGGAACGGGCTCACAATCGGGTTGGTCGACAAGCGGAAGCGAAGATTCCAACGTAGGCGTTGTTAACTGGCTGCTTTGTACTGAAATTCTTCTCATGAAGCTTCCTTAGGCACCGACCATCCTTAGGTATTTTTGGGAGTTTGGACCGACTAGACTTCTCGTTGTGAAGCTGCAGGTCCTGTCACGGTCGCCACTTTTGTTCCGTATAATTCGGGGAACAAAGAAATACGTTACTATGTATTGAATTTGGTATAATAGTAATTTTACAGTTATTAGTATAAATTTAGATGTAAGATATTTTGTTATAATTAAATAGCGTGGACGTGCTTCCACTGGAACTTGTTGTTGAGTTGTGAGTTGGCATCGTCTTCCACGTCGTCGGCCGGGCCTTGCTGGATATCGCGTGATGTGTAGAGGTATCTATTGGCCAACAGCGAAATGACGTGATGGTTGGGCCCTGCGATTGGTTCAAGCAGAGGGCGTCATAATGTTAGAGGACCCGTAGATGCTATGTAGTATTCTGTGGATAGCTCTTGGAGGGGCCGCGGCGTAGACAACACCTTCGTACAGTACTTTGTTAAAAAGTTTCACCAGCGGTTTCAATACGGAAAGACCACCCGCTTGCAACATCTCTACGTAAATACCGTCATCCCCAGACGCTTTCCCACGTTTCATTAGACTTAGAGCATACTCAATCTCGTCTTCGATGATTGGTGGCAACGGCTCATCTTCTACACGTTCAACTAGGTGTGCTCTAGTGCCCGCAGCATCTGCCGGTTGAGGTGCCGCTTTTTTTGACGCATATAATTCTGCATAAAACTTTTCTACAGTGTTAACGATTTGATCTCGATCCGTAACTATTTCTCCTGTACCGTTTACTAGTTTATTTATTTCAGGTTTGTGTGTGCGCAGTTTCCTTCTAAAAACCTTCGGGCCTCTATTTTCTTTAATTGTTCGTGTTATAATTTTCGTGTTGTGTTTCCTTAAGTCTTGTTTTATATTCTTCCTAATAGTTTTATTTAATACTTCTAGTTTTCTTTGTTCTATTGTATTACTGTTTTTTAATTTGCGTCTTTCATTTAATAAGGTTAGAGTTTGTGATGTTAGCCTGTTCTCTTTTCGTACATTCTTTCCTAATTGTTTTTTGGTCGTTTCCGCTACTATGTTGGTTAGTGCATGGTTCAGCGAGTCCACATCCATGTTGTCTACTGCAAGCCCTTCAAAACGGTTTGAAAGTTCGACTCGAAATTCTTCTTGCAGAAGGAAGTACTCTTCTCTTTCGTATTTACGATGTTGTGATTTTACTAAATTGCACCTTTCTTGAACTAAATTGTATCTAAATGTAGCGCTCACTAGACGGTGGTCGCTGCTGGTTTTAAAGCTTGTTAAAACTGTTACGTCGGTGATGTTATTCTTATGTTGAGTAAGAATAAAGTCGATTTCATTCCTAGTGCGACCGTCAGGGCTTGCCCAAGTCCATTTTCTTGAAGGACGCTTTTTGAAAAAGGTGTTCATTACAAAAAGGTTATGTTTTTCAAGAAAGTTAACAAGTGTTTGCCCTCGCGTATTTCTATTTCCTATTCCATAATTTCCGACCGAAGATTCATTTGAATGCGGGGATCCAATTTTGGCGTTAAAATCTCCTATTGTATGTGTATAATAACAGGGGTTCTCACGATATGCTGTCTCTATTTCTTCATAGAAAGTTTCCACTTCGTCATCGGAATGGCTCGAAGTAGGGGCGTAGACCTGTATTACTTTAACGGCGTATCTTTTATTGAGAGTCAAGATTGCATAGCAAACACGAGTGGAAATAGACTTCAGCTGTTTAACAGACGCTGATAGCCTTTTATTAATAAGGAACCCTACGCCCCCATAAGACGAATCTTCCAGTCCACTGTAGTAAAACAGGTGTCCATTTGATAGTTTTAAAAGATCTTCTCCTTTCCGTCTAACTTCGGACAAACCAACCACGTCCCATTTAATTTGATCAAGTTCTTGTAATATTTCGCAAAGTCTATCATCTGTATTCAATGTCCTTGTATTGAAGGTAGCCAGGGTCATCGTTTGGCAGCCGGGTCTCTGCCGGGGATTCTTCGCACCCTCTGCCCCGCCGGAACCGGAGCCGCTGCCGTAGCTCGGAATAGCGGGGCTGCCGGGGACTAAGGGCCGTACTGTATTAGTGTGATTCATATTGAGAGGGGTTTTAGCCATAAAACACCACGCTGGCCAGTGCGTCTTGGTGAGTTGTTCGTCAGAGCCTCGTTCGTTAGTCAGCAGGGTGCACCACGTGCAGGTGAGGTTGACTTGGGCGACTAGATGTTGTGCCACCCCTTACACCCCATTGGTGTTTATTAGTGTTTTATTAATTAGAAAAAACAGCATAAATCTTGTTTTTATTAAAGTCTATAAAAAATGTTCCCACGCCGATTTCACGCCGAAAACACGCCGCCGCCGCCGATTTTTGATCGGCGCCCGCCGCCGATGGATTTTTCATCGGCGCACACGTCTATTCTGAACCCAAGTTTTGAAAATTGTATGGTATGGATAATCACCGAAATAAATACAAAAAATTGTTACTCATCAAAACAGCTGTCCGGTTTATTTCGACTCCAAACAACATCCCTCCTTCGATAGTCGGGTAAAAAAGTTAAGTTTTTTGTGAATTTTGTTTGATGCTGGCAATAATGTTTATTATAATAAATATAATAAAATAAAAACACTTTATAATAAAGGTCCTTTTTAAACTGTGACTTTGTAGACGTGTGCAGTGCACCGATGAAAAATCCATCGGCGGCGGTGGCGTGTTTTCGACGTGAAACCGGCATGGGAACATTTTTTATCTTCTATAGTATTTTTTTGTATTATAAAAGCAAGAACTGACTGATTGACTGACTGATCGATCAACGCACAGCTGAAACCGCTGGGCCTAGAACTATGAAATTTCGCACAAAAATTCCTTATGAACTATATTGAACTATTTAACTATTGAGAATTATTGAACTATTTAACTTTTTAACAATTAAACTATTAAACTATCGAAATGAACGAAAAGAACGAAATGATCAAAATGAACAAAATTAAAGAAATGAACGAAATGAACGTAATAAACGAAATGAACGCAATGAACGAAGAGAACGAAATGAACAAATTCAATAAAATCAAAGTCAGCGAAATCAACGAAATGAGCGAAACACGAAATGAACGAAAAGATCTAAAAGAACGAAATGATCGAAATGAACGAATTGAAGGAAATTAATAAAATGAATGAAAGTAACGCAATTAACGAAATCAACGAAATTAACGAAATGAACGAATTCTTCGAAATCAAATACATGAACAAAATGAATGAAATGAACGAAAATGATTGAATGAAATGATTGAACTATTGAACTATAAACTTTGATCTTGTGATTAATTGAAGTATTGAGCTATTGAACTATTGAAATGAACGAAATGAACTAAATGAACTAAATGAATGAAATTAAATAAATGAACGAAAGGTATACTTGGTGTACTAATATTGGAAGTTTATAAAAATATTTATTAACATTTATTTGAGTTAAGTAAGTTAGTATGGTTTTATCTAGCATTTTATTATATTAAATCCAATAAAATAATTATTGTTAGATATCGTATAATAATCTTGTGACTATCATGTGATTGTATATATAATAACATTGTATTGATGATTATGAGATTATATTCCTGTAATTTGTTTAATTTTTTTTTGTCTAATAAATATGTATGACTGCATTCCGACAAGGTGAAGCAAAAAATCAACCTAACCCAGTTCAAATCAATTTATTAATATTATTATAATATCTACATAGCTTTTAATTTCTGGTGTATACCTACTTATGAAAGTTTACTAGCTTGCCACCGAATTCAGTAGTACCTACATATACAGTCAATCAGAAAGCTGCGGTACCTGGGGGCCTACTCCCACCTTATAGCAAACGATTTTCTTTAGGTTCTATCCAGTATAGGTTCCTAAATGGGATCGACTAATTTCGTACCATCACCTACTTTTAAAGATAACCGTATTGAGATCGACAACGGGCACTGAAATACTGATATTTTTGAGGTACCTAGGAATCGATTTCAAATATCGGTTAAAATACACATCGGCCAACGGCCAACCACACGCACGCACAAGCTTCACCACAGTTTTTCATGCAAAAGCCGGCTTGTACACGTACACTGTGGGATCTGTGTGTGTGTGGTTGGTAAAACGGAATGACGCGCAAACCTGCTTGCTTGGCTTGTACACTTTTCGACTTGCTTTAAATTTTGCATGTGCAAGCCCGGCTTGCGCGTACCTACTTGTCTGTGCGTGTGTTTGAGCGTTCCGTGTTCAAGCTGCAATTGAGGCTTTATTCATAATTTTTTTACACAGCAGAAATAGTTCTTCATTTGAAAATTGTTTCCAAGCCGACGATCACGAGAAGAATGTGGCTTGCGCGTACCTATTTACCTGTACCGTGTGATTACACACGTGTTCATTATTTTAATTCCCAAAATAGGTACTAAGAAAATATCGGTATTTAGCAATGTATCAATAACCATTAGCGGGGGTTTTGAAAATATCATGAATATGTCCCTGATTGACGTCGCTTAGCTTAGAATGAATGAACAATATTATCTATGACTAAATGCACAAACCTCGGATTATTCATCCAACAGATATGATCTTTAACTCAAGATCCGGGGAAGAAAAGAGACAAGTGAATACAAATAGACAAAGGAGTAAGTAGGATAGTACGATGATGTTTTGTTTTTGTCAGCGTATGCACTAATTTATTGCTGTGCTGCAGAAGCAAACTAATCTTGACATTTTAGAATGTCGCACGAATGATTGGAGCACTACCTAAATAACGTGTATTATATTTCTCCGATTTATGGGGATACCCATTACCCAGCGATCTTGGCTTTTAGAATGTCGCACGAATGATTGGAGCTACACCTAAATAACGTGTATTAAATTTATCCGATTTATCAATTGCAGCATAGGTGCCCCTTTCGGGTATACGCTTTTGTCAAGTCTATTGATACTTCGTCTATGGCACAAACCGTGAATATTTTTTATCTGTATCGCAAGCAGAGCCACAGACTGCTGGATACTACCTACTTATAGCAAGATGCAAAATATAGACTAGCTCTGTCCTTTTCCCTCACGAGTAACATTTGAATAGTCTTCTCATGGTCTTCTCCTTATTGTGGGAAAGAGACTACCGATACCAATCGTCTATAGCTCTTTCCGTCTACGTAAGGTTGACGTTCATTCCTCGCTCACTCATTTGCGATAAAATTCTCCGTGGTGGAGCTGTAAGCTATAAAGTACCTAGGTAGGTACATGAGTTTTGGCGGGAATCCGATAGTGAGATGTTTTTTCTCAAACTTGTGTTTCTTCGAGTGTTAATGTGCAATATTGGTGGAATCATTCAGTGTTTAGATATAAATAAATATATTAAGTATTTACATGGTAAAAGTCACGATTCAGTAAAGTAGTGGATGCGTTACTGAAACTTCTTGGGAGATTTGGAAAAAATGCGAAGTGACACGCTTTTTGGGTTTATATCATTTGCCCACGCTCGTATACGTTAACGAACACTAATTGATTACTATGCCACCAATACTACGCATTAACATTTGAAGAAACACAAGTTTGTGAAAAAAATACAAAACTAACGTCTCCCTATAGGATTCCCACCGAAACTCGATGTTGTTATTGTTCGTGTGAGTCCAACATCTTAGGATTCCTCGTCCAGGCGAGAGAGGTTTCGTTGACGGTCGGGGCTACAACTCGTATTCTCAGAATAAAAGGCTCGTATTGTTGAATTTGTGACCGTGGCGGATGCCGCGATGATTACGGTTCATTTGACGAAGTCACCACGGGTCGAAACCTCGGGTTTCGCCAGCCTTGGGCATGTGCACGTGTAGTACGTACCAAAACGATTCAGTTTTGGTGAGAAAATATTTAACTTTTCTTGGGCCGCTAATTATGACAACTGACTTTTTACCAATACTGAACCGCTTGGTTCAGTATTGGTAAAAAGGTCAAAAGAAGTAGGTTAGTTCCAAATGAATGAACGAAACATTAAATAATAGTAATACCTGCCTTTCGATATCAAAAAGGTAGACGTCAATTCCTTTAGATTCAAAATGGCGGCAACCTAAACTAGGCCCCAGGGGCCTTACCATGATTTCTTATTGCGATCCAGTTGCGGACCTAAACAGAATCGTTCCACTCACGTTCTACTCAGTCGTACCATGACGTCTTATTTTGACAACTTCGACGCTCAGTTTAGGTTGCCGCCATTTTATATTCAAAGGATTTACGTCTGCTTTATTGATATCGAAACCGAGGTATTACTATTATTTCATGTTTCGTTCATTCATTTGGTACTAACCTACTTCTTTTGACCTTTTTACCAATACTGAACCGCTTAGCTGTCATAATTAGCAGCTCAAGAAAAGTTAAGATTTTCTCGCCAAAACTGAATCGTTTTGGTACATATTACTCTTGCACATGCCCAAAACTGACGAAACCCGAGGATTCGACCCGTGGTCACTTCGTCAGATGAACCGTAATCATCGCGGCACCCGCCACGGTCACAACTTCAACAATACTTACCAGCCTTTTGTTCTGAGAATACGAGTTGTAGCCCCGACCGTCAACGAAACCTCTCTAGTCTATTCTAGTCTCTCGCCTGGACGAGGAATCCTAAGATGTTGGACTCACACGAACAATAACAACATCGAGTTTTGGTGGGAATCCTATAGTGAGACGTTAGTTTTGTATTTTTTTCACAAACTTGTGTTTCTTCAAATGTTAATGTGTCGTATTGGTGGCATAGTAATCAATTAGTGTTCGTTAACGTACACGAGTGTGGGCAAATGATATAAACCCAAAAAGCGTGTCACTTCGCATTTTTTCCAAATCTCCCAAGAAGTTTCAATAAAGCATCCACTACTTTACTGAATCGTGCTTTGACCATGTAAATACTTAATATATTTATTTATATCTAAACACTTCATGATTAATATTCCACCAATATTGCACATTAACACTCGAAGAAACACAAGTTTGAAAAAATAATACAAAACCAAAAACATCTCACTATCGGATTCCCGCCAAAGCTCATGTACCTACCTAGGTACTTTATAGCTTACAGCTCCACCACAGAGAATTTTATCGCAAATGAGTGAACGAGGAATGAACGTCAACCTTACGTAGACGGAAAGAGCTATAGACGATTGGTATCGGTAGTCTCTTTCCCACAATAAGGAGAAGACCATGAGAAGACTAGTCAAATGTTACTCGTGACGGAAAAGGACAGAGCTAGTCTACATTTTGCATCTTGCTATAAGTAGGTAGTATCCAGCAGTCTGTGGCTCCGCTTTCGATACATATAAAAAATAATATTTTAGCTATTCACGGTTTGTGCCATAGACGAAGTATCAATAGACTTGACAAAAGCGTAAACCCGAAAGGGACACCTATGCCGCAATTGATAAATTGGATAAATTTAATACACGTTATTTAGGTGTAGCTTCAATCATTCGTGCGACATTCTAAAAGCCAAGATCGCTGGGTATCCCTATAAATCGGAGAAATATAATACACGTTATTTAGGTGGTGATCCAATCATTCGTGCGACATTCTAAAATGTCAAGATTAGTTTGCTTCCTGCAGCACAGCAATAAATTAGTGCATACGTTGACAAAAACAAAACATCATCGTACTTACTCCTTTGTCTATTTGTATTCACTTGTCTCTTTTCTTCCCCGGATCTTTAGTTAAATATCATATCTGTTGGATGAATAATCTGAGGATTGTGCATTTAGCCATAGATAATATTGTTCATTCATTCTAAGCTAAGCGATGTCAATCAGGCACATATTCATGGTATTTTCAAAACCCCCGATAAAGGTAATTGATACATTGCTAAATACCGATATTTTGTTAGTACCTATTTTGGGAATTAAAATAATGAACACGTGTGTAACCACACGGCACAGGTAAATAGGTACGCGCAAACCACATTCTTCGCGTGATCGTCGGCGTGAAAACAATTTTCAAATGAAGAACTATTTCTGCTGTGTAAAAAAATGATGATTATATAGCCTCAATTGCAGCTTGAACACGGAACGCTCAAACACACGCACAGACAAGTAGGTACGCGCAAGCCGGGCTTGCACATGCAATATTTAAAGCAAGTCGAAAAGTGTACAAGCCCAGGCAAGCAGGTTTGCGCGTCATTCCGTTTTACCAACCACAAACACACAGATCCCACAGTGTACGTGTACAAGCCGGCTTGCGCATGCAAAACTGTGGTGAAGCTTGTGCGTGTGGTTGGCAGTTGGCCGATGTGTATTTTAACCGATATTTGAAATCGATACCTAGGTACCTCAAAAATATCAGTATTTCAGTGCCCGTTGTCGATCTCAATACGGTTATCTTTAAAAGTAGGTGATGGTACGAAATTAGTCGATCCCATTTAGGAACCTATACTGGATAGAACCTAAAGAAAATCGTTTGCTATAAGGTGGGAGTAGGCCCCCAGGTACCGCAGCTTTCTGATTGACTGTATATGTAGGTACTACTGAATTCGGTGGCAAGCTAGTAAACTTTCATTAGTAGGTATACACCAGAAATTAAAAGCTATGTAGATATTATAATAATATTAATAAATTGATTTGAACTGGGTTAGGTTGATTTTTTGCTTCACCTTGTCGGAATGCAGTCATACATATTTATTAGACAAAAAAAAATTAAACAAATTACAGGAATATAATCTCATAATCATCAATACAATGTTATTATATATACAATCACATGATAGTCACAAGATTATTATACGATATCTAGCAATAATTATTTTATTGGATTTAATATAATAAAATGCTAGATAAAACCATACTAACTTACTTAACTCAAATAAATGTTAATAAATATTTTTATAAACTTCCAATATTAGTACACCAAGTATACCTGTTAACGAGCGCCACAACCTAAGCCTAAGTAGTTGATATAAGTAGTAGATATATGAATATGGCATTAGTATGTAGCCATTAGAGATTTGATACATGTATGTAATAGTATGTAAAACACCGCGTACATCGTCTCCTAGATATGACCGCGCCGCCGTGAGAAAGAGGCAGGATGGGTGCATGCCAGATGTACGCGGCAATTGTATTAGGTTTAGTTTTATCTATTGTATTTCGGCTCTATTGTATTGGCGAGCCAGAATGTATTGATTGCCGTAATAGAAGTTTGCTTTAGTAGTAAGATATTTTTGTTAGTCTTTACTACGGCCTTTATTGTACAAGCCAGGCAGAATGTCTTATTGCTGTAATATAAGTTAACTTTAATAGTTTACAACTGGCCATTATATTTAGGCCCTATTGTGTTAGGGCAGCTGCATGTATCATTTACTGTAATAATAGTTTACATTAAGAGTACGATACTTTTGTAAAGCACAGTCCACTGAGAATCGTTATAGCGTCAACACGCTGTTTAGCTAGCATACAAAGCTAAACCCGCGAACAAGCCAAGTCCTGATAAATAACCTCCAGTAATCTCTCAGTACAAAGTTGTTTTCTTTCAACACTACCTCGTCGTCGCCGTCGTCGTCGTCGTCAATAGAAGCGCTCGTTTCGTCAGTACCCTGCACCTGAATAATTAGTCGTCTACAAAATTCCTTCGAGCCGGATCTCTGACGAAAATGAGCGTGAAGAGCTCGGTGACAACACGCACTTAGTTGAAGAAGAAGACTGAGAAGACTTCAACCAGAACCGACCCGGGGCTGCGATCCGAAGAGCCGCCCGGGTTATCCAGCGACGTTTCTGTGATGTCGTCGATGGTCACGCAGGTCATTCCCTTGGCCGGACCTGGTGGTCGTTTCAGCGACCACAGTGTCTTGGTGCCGGGTAGGGATGATAAAATGACTGGCAGACCGCGGCATCACAGCATCCGCCCCTGTTCGAACCGCACTTCGGGTTGGCTGCGATCCGAAGAGGCGCCCGGGTCATCCAGCGACGTTTCTGCGATGTCGTCGATGGTCACGCAGGTCATTCCCTTGGCCGGACCTGGTGGTCGTTTCAGCGACCACAGTGTCTTGGTGCCGGATAGGGATGATAAAATGACTGGCAGACCGCGGCATCACAGCGTCCGATCCTGTTCGAGCCGCGCTTCAAAAGCTTGCGCGAGTAGGATCGAGCATTTGCGACTACTCGCGGAGTATGAGGCGGAACAGCAAGTGGCGCACATAAAAGAAAATCTGGTGAGGAAGAAGCTGTTGGTAGACTTGGCTCGTATCGACGCAATGGCTGACAAAGCTAGGTCAGATCATGGTATGGTCAGACACGTGGAAGAGTGGATGGATACGAAGCCGCAGGAAGTCGCGGCAATCCATCCACAGTCGCAAGTGCCGGGAGCGCCCCTCTCAAAGTTGGTGCTGTTAGAGCCCAGCGCACCGGCATGTAAAGCAAGCTCCGATAATGGCATTGTCGAACGAGTGGCAGAGGGGGTGGATATGATGACGCCGCAGGAAGTCGCGGCTATCCACCCGGAGCCGCCAGTGCCCGGAGCGCCCCTCCCGCGGTTGGCGTTACCAGAGCCCAGCGCGCCTGACGTACTTGTCATGACACCCACGCCAGATCGATCTTGCGGTGTCAGGCCGCATCACACTCCTGTCGCGGTCAGCAAGACTGCTGCGCCGCACAGGACAGCGAGTGTCATCGGAAGGCAAGTCGTTTCGTTAGCGATAAATAGTGTGCGTTGTGAAGATTTGTCCGACATATCAGCGCGAGTGCTAACTCCCGTCGCGGCCAGCAAGACTGCTGCGCCGCACGGGACAACGAGTGTCATCAGAAGACAAGTCGTGTCGTTGGTGGTCAACAGTGCGCGTGGTGAAGACTTGTCCGACATATCAGCGCGAGTGCTAACTCCCGTCGCGGCCAGCAAGACTGCTGCGCCGCACGGGACAACGAGTGTCATCAGAAGACAAGTCGTGTCGTTGGTGGTCAACAGTGCGCGTGGTGAAGAATTGTCCGACAAGTCAGCGCGAGTGCTAACTCCCGTCGCAGTCAGCAAGACTGCTGCGCCGCACGGGATAGCGAGTGTCTTCGGAGGGCAAATCGTTTCGTTAGCGGTCAACAGTGCGCGTGGTGAAAAATTGTTCGACAAGTCAGCGCGAGTGCTAACTCCCGTCGCGGTCAGGAAGCCTGCCGAGCCGCACGGGATAGTGAGTCAAATCAAAGGGCAAGTCGCTTCGCTAGTAGGTAGCCAAGGTCGCGGTAACCAAGTGTCCGATATGTCGTGGCGAGTGTCAAAAGTTCCCGCGTCGCGTCACCTGAGAGCGCTCGACCCGAAGCTCTACAGACGGCTTCGGGCGCGAGGAGGAGTCAAGGCCCGCGTAGCATACGACCCGAAGCTCTACAGACGGCTTCGGGCGCGAGGAAGAGTCAAGGCCCGTGTAGCATACGACCCAAAGCCCTACAGACAGCTACGGGCACGAGTAAAAATGAAAGCCAATGAAGCGCTCGGCCTGAGGCGCTACAAACGTCTACGGGCACGAGAAAGAATGAGGTCCCGTAGAACGCTCCAGTCGACGCTCCGCAGATGTCTACGGGTACGAGAAAGAATGAAGGCACGTAGAGCGCTCGAGCCGATGTTCTACACTCGGCTACGAGCACGACGAGGAGCGAAGGCACGTAGAGCGCTCGAGCCGATGTTCTACACCCTACTACGGGCGCATGGGAGACTCAAGACTAGCAGAGCGCTCGAACCGCGGCGCTACAGGCTGCTACGGAGACGAGGAAGACTCAAGGTTAGCAGAGTGCACGAACCGCGGCGCTACAGGCTGCTACGGAGCCGCGGTAGACTCAAGACAAGCAGAGCGCATGAACCGCGGCGCTACAGGCTGCTGCGGAGACGAGGAAGACTCAAAATCTGCAGTGCGCCCGTTCCGAGGCGCCACAGACACACAGCGGTCGTCGTGTGTTAATTCCCTGCTTAGGCCAGTAGCAGAGGTTGTGGTGCTCTCAAACCATTGTGTAATCGGCGGAACCCTTTTACAGGGGGGAAAATGTTAACGAGCGCCACAACCTAAGCCTAAGTAGTTGATATAAGTAGTAGATATATGAATATGGCATTAGTATGTAGCCATTAGAGATTTGATACATGTATGTAATAGTATGTAAAACACCGCGTACATCGTCTCCTAGATATGACCGCGCCGCCGTGAGAAAGAGGCAGGATGGGTGCATGCCAGATGTACGCGGCAATTGTATTAGGTTTAGTTTTATCTATTGTATTTCGGCTCTATTGTATTGGCGAGCCAGAATGTATTGATTGCCGTAATAGAAGTTTGCTTTAGTAGTAAGATATTTTTGTTAGTCTTTACTACGGCCTTTATTGTACAAGCCAGGCAGAATGTCTTATTGCTGTAATATAAGTTAACTTTAATAGTTTACAACTGGCCATTATATTTAGGCCCTATTGTGTTAGGGCAGCTGCATGTATCATTTACTGTAATAATAGTTTACATTAAGAGTACGATACTTTTGTAAAGCACAGTCCACTGAGAATCGTTATAGCGTCAACACGCTGTTTAGCTAGCATACAAAGCTAAACCCGCGAACAAGCCAAGTCCTGATAAATAACCTCCAGTAATCTCTCAGTACAAAGTTGTTTTCTTTCAACACTACCTCGTCGTCGCCGTCGTCGTCGTCGTCAATAGAAGCGCTCGTTTCGTCAGTACCCTGCACCTGAATAAGTCGTCTACAATACCTTTCGTTCATTTATTTAATTTCATTCATTTAGTTCATTTCGTTCATTTCAATAGTTCAATAGCTCAATACTTCAATTAATCACAAGATCAAAGTTTATAGTTCAATAGTTCAATCATTTCATTCAATCATTTTCGTTCATTTCATTCATTTTGTTCATGTATTTGATTTCGAAGAATTCGTTCATTTCGTTAATTTCGTTGATTTCGTTAATTGCGTTACTTTCATTCATTTTATTAATTTCCTTCAATTCGTTCATTTCGATCATTTCGTTCTTTTAGATCTTTTCGTTCATTTCATTCATTTCGTGTTTCGCTCATTTCGTTCATCTCATTCATTTCATTCATTTCGTTGATTTCGCTGACTTTGATTTTGTTGAATTTGTTCATTTCGTTCTCTTCGTTCATTGCGTTCATTTCGTTTATTACGTTCATTTCGTTCATTTCTTTAATTTTATCATTTTGATCATTTCGTTCTTTTCGTTCATTTCGATAGTTTAATAGTTTAATTGTTAAAAAGTTAAATAGTTCAATAATTCTCAATAGTTAAATAGTTCAATATAGTTCATAAGGAATTTTTGTGCGAAATTTCATAGTTCTAGGCCCAGCGGTTTCAGCTGTGCGTTGATCGATCAGTCAGTCAATCAGTCAGTTCTTGCTTTTATAATACAAAAAAATACTATAGAAGATAAAAAATGTTCCCATGCCGGTTTCACGTAGAAAACACACCACCGCCGCCGATGGATTTTTCATCGGTGCACTGCACACGTCTACAAAGTCACAGTTTAAAAAGGACCTTTATTATAAAGTGTTTTTATTTTATTATATTTATTATAATAAACATTATTGCCAGCATCAAACAAAATTCACAAAAAACTTAACTTTTTTACCCGACTATCGAAGGAGGGATGTTGTTTGGAGTCGAAATAAACCGGACAGCTGTTTTGATGAGTAACAATTTTTTGTATTTATTTCGGTGATTATCCATACCATACAATTTTCAAAACTTGGGTTCAGTAGACGTGTGCGCCGATGAAAAATCCATCGGCGGCGGGCGCCGATCAAAAATCGGCGGCGGCGGCGTGTTTTCGGCGTGAAATCGGCGTGGGAACATTTTTTATAGACTTTAATAAAAACAAGATTTATGCTGTTTTTTCTAATTAATAAAACACTAATAAACACCAACATATAGAAACAACTAGATAGCGTTACAACGGAGCTCTTAGAAGCAGGTGGAAAGCCGGTACTTCATGATCTCTAAAACTTGTACCGCGTAAATGTGTATGATTCGGTGACAATGTTCAAGTACAGAACCAGCGGACTAAATAAAATCCAGCTGCGCAGGGGAGTGAGACAGGGGTTTTTTATGTCCCTGTAATTGTTCACTCGCCCCGGAAGATATGTTTACGACACTGAAACGAAAAGAAATGGGCATGTCAATGGCGAGTACCTACGTCTCACGCATAAAGACCAGTCGTTGTTAGGCAAATGATGCAGCTGGGTAGAAAAAACTTCGAGTCTTTTCGTCATCCATACCACAGTGTCTATAAACGAAAGTCTTAAATGCATAACCTACCAGTCATGACCTATGGAGCCGAAACATGGACACTCAGGGTGAGACTGGTCGACAAGTTTAAAGTCGCTCAGCGAGCTATGGACATAGAGCTAAACACTTTGAGAGTTACTCTTAAGGAACTTTGATCGCTGGTAATGATACTCTCGAAGTTGTTGACCAGTACACCTTGGGCAGATTGTCCAGTTAAACAGGTCCAACTTCGACAATGAGGCCGCCCGAAGAATCCAACTCGAATGGGCAGCATTCGCGAAGTTACGAGACATCTTCTCGTCCAAAATTCCACAGAGCTTGAAAACAAAGGTCTTCAACCAGTGATAACATATGGAACTGAGACGTGGCCTTTAACTGCTGGCCTCTTGGAGAAGCTCAGAGTCACACAGCAAGCAATGGAAAGAGCTATATTCCGAGTTTCTATGCGCGATAAAACCTGGATTGAGGATATTCGCCAAAGAGCTAAAGTTTACAACATAGCTCTTAGATGGAGAAGAACGAAGGTGAACGACATAGCTCAAAGGGTTTGTAAGCTAAAGTGGACCGGTCACATCTCTCGAAGAACCGACAACTGCTGCAGTAGGGAGTTCTAGAGTAGGGGCCTCGTTTAGGCAAACAAGTTAGGTTAGACAAGTTAGGTTACTCTATGAGGGAGTGACTTAATTTGACATCTCTATCGGAACCGCTGTCTGGCGTAGCGTTTGTATTCTCTTTGCCGCTGTCGTTGATGCACTAAAATAGTATAGTTGACTTGACGCCGATTTCACGCCGGTCCCAAAATTGGCGGCGGCGGCGTGGAAAATTTACCGGCGGCGGCGGCGCGCCGGCGCGGCGCACACGTCTATCAGAGTAATTTATAATCTACCAATTTGATACGACCGTAATACCTACGACAAAACAACAATATTTCGTCGTAGGCTCTCCGACTATTTCTACGCATACCAAAATGTAAATTTGAAAAATCATTTTTTTATAATTACAAATAATGACAATTTTCACAGGCAGCTACAGTGTTTACTACAGAGACTAAAATAGGCTATTTTCATCTCAGAAAACATCAGAAGAACAATGACAATACCGCGCAGCCGCAGGACGCTGCTAGTTTCGTAACACGTAGAGTAGAGTATGCAACCGAAGTAGGTCATTACCATTAATGTCCTGGCAACATTGCCTCTGGTGCATTATTATTTTAGACATGCACAAGACGATCTACATTGCTTCATAGTAGAGTATAAAATGTGCCAAGACTCTATCAAAGACACCAGTTGTACTGACTGTAGAGTCATAATGTTCACCAGATTCTTTGTAAGTTTAGTAATATAAGGGCTATTATTATACATACCTATAGTGTTGTTACATAATTTTAAAAATAACACAAATTATCTATTTTATTTACTTGTAAATAGCTTAAAATTCATTTTTATCGCATTATAATATGCATAGATTTATAATTATAGAAATATAATTATAATAGTTTGTTACATAAATCACTCGAGTGTCACGCGTTTAGTTTAAACAAAATAAAATAATCAATTCCACGTGAGATACGATTCTACGCGATGTTGTAAGAATTGTATTGTGTGGTATAACAATTTTACATGCAACAACTTTGCCAAAAAGCTCAAATATCTATGCTAAGTATGTATAACCATTAATGTTATGTATTCAACATAATTAATAGATTGAGGATTATATTACAGTGAATGAAAAACGCTATTGTATACTAATTAATGACTTCAGCTATTATTCTGTTATAGCTTATAGTTATTACTCTAAGGAGTCTAAGGGATTCAAGTCTGTTAGCCATCGAACGTTATTGTATAGTTAAAATCAAATTGACACGAAAATAGAAGAAAATAGAGTAGGTACAATATTGTGATATAGTGTTAGCTATTGTGTGACCGAATAGCTATTTTATTGCAAGTTTATATTATTATCATTATTTCAATTGTTTGATGTCCCAGGTCATCCTCGCCGCAGCTGTCGCCGCAGCCAACGCAGGGGCAGCTTACGTAGGTGCCCCAGCTGCTTACGTAGCTGCCCCAGCCGCTTACGTAGGTGCCCCAGCCGCTTACGTAGGTGCCCCAGCTGCTTACGCAGCTGCCCCAGCAGCTTACGTAGCCGGATCCCCCGCAGCTTACGTAGGTGCCCCAGCCGCCTACGTTGCCCCCTACGCTTCGTCGTATTCGGGGCACACTGTGAACCACGCCGTTAGTGCCGCTTACGTGGCTGCCCCTTACGTAGCTAAATACGTCTCTACCCCAGTTTTAGTTTAAGATATCTTACGGAAGTGTGTGATGACTGAAGATGTTAATTATTATTTATAGGGAATGAAATACAGTAAAATGCATTAAAAAGTGTGTTTTTATTAGTTGATTTACATATCAAATTATTGTATTATTAGGGTCTTTGTTTAACTTCAGTAACGTACAAAAATAACACACAAACATAGAAAATATATAAAAAACAATCATCTAGGGGACAAATAGATTCAGAACAAAAATATCCCATCAAAAACATTACATGTACAAAAATGCACAAGTCTCGCAACGCAGTTTATCTGCCGTAAAAAGTTGTGAGATCGAATGTAAACCAAGTCGGTTAATTTCAATACCTACCTATACCTATCTATGGGAGCAGTTATATCTTTATTTCTTTAGTAAATAGAGTGACTTGGCAATTGCACACCTATTAACCTAGATTTTTTTTTTACTTTTAAACGGTATGAACACTAGTTTGAGCGGTATACTTATAAAGCGTCTGTTTGGAAAAACACCTGGTTAAATTTATTAACATAACTTTATTACTTTGAGACCTTAATTATAATCAAAGCAACAATTAACTATATAGTTGATGAACTCAGTTAAGAACGATTTGGTGCAATTAAAATAATTATAAATATCGCCATAATAATATCTTGCGTAGGACGTAGGTATAAATAGCATCTGCAATTAACATGGTCGTATGAAATATTTGAATATGTCAGTAAAAATATTAAGATTGTTTGCTTGTTTATCGCAGATCATAGTAAAAAAAAAAGACTGTTTAAATTTTTGAGACACCATGGCTAATAATAAAAAAGTAATATAATTAGAGTAATTAATTTAAATGCGTTGACTAGTTGAGAGATTCATGTTGTGCCTTATTTTCATGAATCTAATAACAGCATGTTTAAGTGAAGCGTCGACCACTTTACTGAATCATGACTGACTGTCTCGTTGAATAAATCAAGAAATATAATTAGACACTGGCTAAATGCAAAAGGCGAAGATTTTACTTTAGAATTCTTTTTTTTTAGTTAATTAATGATTGTATTTTTTTGGTGCCAACAATTTATCAGTTTGTCAATGACGTAAATAACATATTATTTATAACTCTTTAATATAGGTGTGTTATTATAGGCAAATTAGCACCTAGTGCATTAGAAAAACAACTAAAATATGCAAATTTGACGTTATTTTCCAGTATTTGCATAGACATAAACGTTACAAAGGTTAGAGATGACTATTGAGTGAAAAGAATAGGTAATAGATGACTATTGAGTGTAAAGAGTAGGTATCAGTACTGTTTTTCATTGTATATCCATAAACATGAAACTGCTCAAAATAATCTTCAAACAAACCTGTGAAGTAAATTATTCAAGTTTCAAAATAAAACCGACATTTTGAAAAACAAGCATACTAATCCGAAAGTATTGAAGGTGGTATCCGTGGCGTAAACTATCGTGTAAATGACTTGCTCGTCTCGTTACACTGTAATATGAAAAAAGATATAGCTACGGAATCCCGGTACCCTTCCTACTATTACTATTATTGTGGGGGATTCCTATCGTCGGTATGTGTTTGTAAACAAAAACACCGATGAATTTTCGTAGTGGACTGTATTTCTTTCTTCTTAGTAGTTACAATGTTTTCTTTCTTGAGGCTGGAAGATCTCGGCGCTGTATCGAACCCGAACCCAGATCTTCCAAACCTTCCTATATTTAAACAACTTTTAGCTATGGCAACTGCCACTAAGTCAAAGAGATAATCTACAATTATACATCATTAAGAGTGACTGAGAACGCGATATTCCGGTGCTCTTCACACATGTGGGAGCGAGACAGACTGTTTGTTTTGGTGCCGTCCCGCTCTCGAGGCTTTCGTCCGTAACATCCTCCCCCCGGCGCAGACCTTCGCAGCCTCCTACTCAATCGGGAGGACGATGAGCCTCCTGACTGGTCGTCTGAAGGTGCCTCCCCTCGTCCGCACTTCCGCACTCCGCACCACGCCGTCTGACCCGGGGTACACGCGTTCGACTTGGCCCCGGGGCCATACGTTTCTTGGCAGTAGACCTTCCGCTATCACCACGACGTCGCCTGGTTTTATATTTCTCTGTTCTCGTCTGATGTCCCCGCGCGGCGCTAGGGTGGGCAAGTACTCCTTTATCCAACGTGCCCAGAACATGTTGGCTAATGCTTGTGCCGCGCGCCATGTTCGTCTATCAGCTGCATCGCATCTTCCCACATACGGTAGGCCAATCGCCGTGCCCAACAAGAAGTGGTTTGGAGTTAGCGCCTCCGGGCTGCCCGGGTCTTCCACCGGGACGTGGGACAGAGGGCGCGAGTTCACTGTGTGTTCAGCTTCAGTCATTAAAGTTGCCAGTACCTCTTCTTTCGGCGCTCGCCCGTTTAGGGTCACGGCGAGCGCGTTCTTCACGGACTTGATCATCCTTTCCCAGGCTCCCCCTTGGTGTGGTGCCCCTGGGTCGATATATCTCCACTCGACCCGTCTCGTGAGTGCGTAATCCTTTAAAGCGGGGAGCCATTCCACGTACGCCTTATTCAGTTCCACGTCAGATCCGTGGAAATTAGTGCCGTTATCGGACAAGTAGATACCGGGATTCCCGCGTCGCGCAGCCATTCTCCGGAGAGCCATGATTACAGAGTCAGACCCCAGGCCAGCGATCAGCTCGATGTGAATCGCTCGTGTCAATGTAAACAGCATTCCCCAACGTTTCTCGCGTCGGCGGCCAGTCGTCACCCACATGGGGCCGAAGCAGTCGACTCCGCAATGGGCGAACGGTCTTGTGTGCGTTTTCAGTCGCATCGGAGGCAGATTTCCTTTCACTGGTATTGCGGGCCTGGCTCGCTTCGCTTTACACCATGCACATTCGTGCAGAATCCGTCTGACTGTCGTCCGCAAGCGTAATATCCAGTATTGCTGTCGTAAATTGTTCACTGTTTGCTCTCTCCCGGCGTGGTTATTCTTCTCGTGCTCCCGACCGATGATCAGGCGCGTTAGTGGGTGCGCTCCATCCAAGATTGGTGGGTCTTTCATCTCCTCGGGTACCGTAGCGGCGTTGATCCTGCCGTTCAATCGAATAATCTCCTTCTTGTATTGCGGGTCGAGCTTGTACAGACGGCTCGTTCGATCTACGCTCTTTTGCTGCGCCAGCCGCGCCACTTCTCCGGGAAAACTTTCCTTTTGCGATTCTCGGATGAGCAGGCGCTCAGCTTCTCGCATGTGTTTCAATTCTAGTCCGCCGGCGCGCCGTCGGCACTTCTCGGCGAACGTGATGACGTAAGCGACGGCTCGCACAAGCCGCTCGTATGATGAGAACCTGTTCACGTCGATCAATGGGGGGTTCTCGTTCGCGTGCGCCACTCACATTTCGTCATCTTCAGGTTCGTGTCCCGTTTCCGTGGGCCAGCGATCTTGAGTTTCGTGCAGAAAAGCTGGGCCCACGAACCATCGGTCGTGACTACGGATCCTCGTTACGCCCGCCCGAGTAGCATCATCGGCTACGTTGTGCGCCGTAGGTACCCATCGCCATTGGTTAGGCTGGGTGAGCTCCGCTATCTCGCTGAGCCTGTGCGCCACGTACGGAGTGTATCTCACGGAATCGTTCCTGATCCAATGCAACACGGTCTTAGAGTCACTCCATAGGACTACTTCGGCTTTCGTCTGGTGTCCCTTTATGATCTCGGCGGCAAGTCTGGCGCCTATGAGGCTGGCTTGTAGCTCCATCCTGGGTATGCTCTGTGCTCTAAGCGGTGCGACCTTGGCTTTTCCTGCAACCAGCACGACGTTGACGTCCCCATTCTCGCGCACGAATCGCCAGTACGCCGCCGCGGCGAAGGCTTGTTCGCTAGCATCGCAAAATACATGTAGTTGCTTCTGCGCGATCCTGCTGATATCGTAGCATCGTGGCAAGCGTAGGTCGGCTATATACTTCAGAACCGATTGCCATTCGCAGAAACTCATCGCTTCTTCAGGTGGTAAAGGTTCATCCCAACCTATTTTCTTTTTCCAGAGATTCTGTAACATGATCTTGGCGGTAATCGTGTAAGTACTTAACACGCCTAAAGGATCAAATAGCGACATCACTGCCCCTAGAGCTTCTCGTTTTGTTGGCGTGCGCGCCGCGTTCTTGACATCTTCTGGCACGCGATGCATCGCCGTGTTGAAAGCGAGCTCATCTGTGGCCGGTATCCACAGCAATCCCAATGTCTTCCCGTATAGATTGGCATTAGCGGCAAGCTCCTTGGGTGCGTGCGCTCGGTTTTCGTCGGGGATTTTCTCCAGCAATTGAGTTCGATTCGAACTCCAGTTCGCTAGCTCGAATCCCGCGTGACTGTGCACTTCTTGCACTTGGGCCACCGTGTGCTTGGCTGTGTCTTCATCGTCAAAGCTGTCCACCCAATCGTCCATGTAATGGTTCTGGGTGATGGCTCTGAACGCCAGCGGGTGTGATTCCCTATGGTCTGTCGCGTTGCGATCTCTAACGCTGTGCGCCAGGAACGGCGAGCTTCGTGCTCCGAAAATCATCGATGTCATTACGTACTTCCTCGGGGGTCCTACACGGTCCTTCCCCCGCCACAGGAAGTGCTGAGCTACGCGATCTTCCGGTCGGATTTTAACTTGGAGGAACATCTCTCTCACATCGGCGGTGACTGCGATCGGTTTAATTCTGAACCGAAACAAGACGCCGTACAAGGTTTGTAACAGGTCTGGCCCGTCAAGCAGCACATCGTTCAAACACGTTCCGTTCGTGCGTGCCGCGGCGTCGAACACCATCCTGGTTTTGTTTGGCTTGTTGGGATTTGTCACCACAAAGTGTGGTAGGTACCATAGACGTGGATCGCTGTCATGGTCCTCTTCGCACGGCTCTGCGTATCCCTTCTCGAGCAGTTTCGTCACCTGTTCCGTGTATGCTGCTTGAAATTCTGGAGATCTGTCCATTTTTCGTTCGATTCCTCGTAATCGTCGGACAGCCATATCATAACTCGGCGGCATCGTGAAGTCGTCATTGGCCCATGGCAATCCCACCTCAAAGCGACCGTTTACACGCTTCACTGTGTTCTCCAAAATCTTCATAGCGCGCTCGTCCTCCGCTCGCGGTTTTCGTTGCAGGGAGACGCCCAACGCGTCTATATCGAAGTGTGCTTTGACGAGCTTATCTAAGTCGTCCTCATGTTCATCTGACTTGCACTGAAGCGTGTGCACGTGTAACACTGTCTCCCCCCGCTGGATGACGCTCCGAGGTGCGGTTCCGTGGATAATCCATCCCAAGCGGGTGAGTGATGCTGCCGGTTGATTCTTCCTTCCTGACAACAGCTTTCGTGTAACGATGAGGTGCCAATTGTCGGCTCCGATGAGTATACGCGGCTTCGCATGCGTATAGCACACGGCTTCGTGATCGAACTCTCGCAAGTGCGCATGCTGAAGAAGCTCGGTTCTGACTGTCTGGCTTCCCAACGTCAAATTCTTCACTGTGCGCGCTCGTATCGGCTGATAGTTCTCTTGGTTGTGGCCCTTGATCTCTAACTCCACTACTCGGCTGTCGGGTTCTCTTTGGCTCGATGTGACTCCGTGGATGTGTAACGCTCGAGTCGGGCCTTGCGCTCCGACTATCCCGGCGATCTCTTCATCGACCAATGTTATTGTGGATCCTTCGTCCAACAACGCGTATGTGTGTACGCTCTTCCCGCTTCGGCCTTTAACTGTGATCGGACATACTTTCAAAAGCACTTCGTTTGGTCCGGCAGAGACGTGTGCTGCTGCCGTGACCACCGACTCTTCCTTCTCGGTCGGCTTCGTGGCTACTTCTCTTTCCTTAGCTGCATGTAGAAGGGCATGATGTGACTGACGACATTCTCCTACTCCGCACTGCTTGCTTTTGCAGTGGAAACGTCTATGCTTGCTGTTCAAACACCGGAAACATATTCGCATCTCTTTAGCCCATTCCCATCTCTTATCCACCGTCATGGCCTTGAGTTTGCCACACTGAGTGGTTCCGTGTTCGGCTCCGCAACAGAGGCATACGTTCTTCTTCGTTGAGTCCTCCGTTGTAGCATACACGGCCCCTCGGTTCCGTTCGTTCGCCCGTGGCTGCTGTTCGGTTCGGGCGTTCGTCGCACCTCGCGTCGTTCCTGATGAGCTGGCCGGATACACATGCCGCATAGCTCGATCTGCTTCCTTCATCAGGAACCGGGATAATGTGCATATCTCGGGTTCATTACGGCTTCCGAAATCTTCCACATAATCGCACCACTTCGATTTAAGGTGCGGGCCGAACTTCTCTGCGACTTGCCGTGCGAACATGGGATTCCGCAGATACTCTCGTTCATCGAGGCACATAATCACCGTTATTATATTCTGGACTTTAATCGCAAACGAGTTCAACTCCACGGCCGATGCCCCCAGGCGCGGTAGCTTCTTTATGTCTTCTAGCGCGTTTTCAACGATCATCTCTGGGCGTCCGTAGCACTGTTCCAACGTCCTGATTATAGTCGACGGCTCCGTTGCCGCGTACAGCAGCGCCGACACAGACTGGCGTGCCTCTCCTCGAAGGCATGCCCTAAGTCTAGCCAGGTTCTCGCTGGCCGAGAACCCGTGCAGATTAGCGCTTTCCCGCCAGGCTGCCTTGAACGGCAGCCATTCTCCCACGGCGCCACTGAAGAGAGGCAAGTCCTGGGTCTGTCTGGGCGGCGCTCTGTTCCGAGCCATGCGCTCTATGGTATCTGCTAGTCGGTCCACTGCTCGGTCCCGCGACCGGGTCGGCGTCGGCGATCTGGGGCGTCGTGTCGCTTGTTGTTCAAACGTGACACGGTTCGGTGTACCCGGTATCATAATATGTCGTTCGGGTATGTTCTGTCTTCTCGGCGAATGACGTCTCATCTCTCGACCAGTTTCCAAATGTTCCACGCGTTCGGATTCTTCGGTCTCCCCCCGTGCTGCGTGCTGCTGAAGCCAATCACTGACTCTATGCTCTGCTTCCACAGTATCTTCCAGTCCGATGACGCTCTCACGATCTGTCTCTTCACGTATCGTGGCGACTTCCATTGCCAGTCTCTTCTTGACGAGCATTGTCTGAATTTCTAGCTCTTTCCTTTGGATCTCGGCGAGCCGTTCCTCTGCTTCAAATTGAGCTTGTCTGATACGCGCTAAACCGCTAGCGGTTGATCGTTGCGAGCGCACTGTCGGCGCTCTGGTTGCTTCATGTACTGGCGCGGCGCGTGACGTCGTGGGACGCGGCGGCGCATTCCTGCCCGTGGGTGGTGCGGTCGCGGTTGCGGTTCGTTCGGTCGCGGTCGCGGGCGCGGGTGCGGGTGCGGGTGCGGGTGCGGTTCGCTGGTACGTGAGTGCAGACACGGAGGCATCCCCGGATGGGGACGCTGGGAAATCTTCGTAAACGCGAAGATTCTGGCTCCTCTCCTCGGCGGCAGCTTGGCTCCTGGTGACGACCATCTTCGGCACTTGATGCCCCTACCGGCCCTACCTCCCTATCGGCCCTATCAGTCCGTCAGGAGGGACCAGCCCACACGAGAGGCTGGGATATGCTCCTTCAGGGATGGATCGTGAGGAGGGGTAAGGGGGGCTCCACCCAGCAGAGGGGAACACGTACTACGGGGCGCTCGGTACCGGCTGGACTTTCCGATACCATTGGCAGTGCCTACAGTCCGGCCCCCGCACCACGTGAACCCTTACCGGCGAGGATGTGCAACTTCAGTCCGCTCTTGACAGACTGGTGGTGCCACACAAAACACCACACCGCCGTGGAACAGCGTTAACCGTTGCACCCGGCCGTTTAACACCGCAAGGTGGACGGTGTGCAACAGCCGCGGCAAACCGCGTAGGGCGAGTCTTGTCTCGCCCTTAAGCACCTGCCAGGCCCGAAGACACGTCGTAGTTGCACCGTTGGGTGACCTTCTTTTTTCCTCGCGTTGAACCCGTCGTGGTCGCACCGTTGGGTGATCATCTTTCTTCCTCGCGCCGAAACTCGTTGTGGTCGCACCGTTGGGTGATCTTCACGCCCACTGGCGCGCTTCACTGGATCTCTTCTTGAAACGCACCGTAATGTAATAAGGGTGGTGCGTTTCACTGGCGCCAGATAATAAGCGCGGCGCTTATCCCCCCGACGATCGACGATCTTCGTTGCTGTTCACTTATCCGGCGACGACAGGACCACCAAATTGTGGGGGATTCCTATCGTCGGTATGTGTTTGTAAACAAAAACACCGATGAATTTTCGTAGTGGACTGTATTTCTTTCTTCTTAGTAGTTACAATGTTTTCTTTCTTGAGGCTGGAAGATCTCGGCGCTGTATCGAACCCGAACCCAGATCATCCAAACCTTCCTATATTTAAACAACTTTTAGCTATGGCAACTGCCACTAAGTCAAAGAGATAATCTACAATTATACATCATTAAGAGTGACTGAGAACGCGATATCCCGGTGCTCTTCACACATGTGGGAGCGAGACAGACTGTTTGTTTTGGTGCCGTCCCGCTCTCGAGGCTTTCGTCCGTAACAATTATTATTATTAGTATAAAGGTGAAAGTTTGTGTGTTTGTATGTTTATTACTTCGTCACGCTCAAACGGCTGGACCAATTTTGATGAAATTCGGTATGGAGGTAGCTAACACTCTGGATTAACACATAGCTTAGGCTACGCAGGGTGCGGACAGTCTTCACTATATTGACGACCTCAAAAACTCAGCTAATTACACACAGTTTTATAAATATAACTAGCTGTGCCCGCGATGTTACACGTTGTTGTCGGAATAAAAAGCCTAGGTATTACCCAACTAGTACCCAACTTATAAGGCGCGTCGTGAATCTTCGATCGCGCAGAAAAGAAAGTATGGTCCGAAGATTAACGAAATAATGCTTAAAACTTACAATTAACCTAAGCTCACTATTATAAGGTTCATAATACACTGCAGCTGTTAGTTCCATCTCACTCTAAGCTCGCTAAGATGGCGGCGGCTGCCGACCAATAGCGGTCAATAGCATTTCCCGCGCTTTGAAAATTCATCTTCTGCGCAGGTACATCGGTAAGCCATATCAGTTGGGTACTACTGTACCTATGTGTTAATGAAGAGTGTTAGCTACCTCCATACCAAAATTAGTAGAACCATTTGAGGGTAAAGAAGTAACAAACATACAACAAACTGTCGCCTTTATAATATTAGTAGGATTTAATATGATCCACCCAAAAAATGTTTCGATGCGTTGTACTACCACTGTAATGCTTTTTACAGCGTAAACGGTGTTTTATGATTTACGTGGATCTTTGACCTGCGCTGGATTAGTAATACGCAAGGCAATAAACAATAATCATTATTGCAATACCGGCTGCGACCTTGTTTTCCTTCCTTATCCGTTACATTACATGTTACATCCGTTACATGTTAAAATATCTTTGACACTTTTCTATCCTCTATTTTGACATTTTCGGACATCACCGCAGAAACTTTGCCTATTTAAGTGGCTATTTATGTGGGTGCTTATATTGGACTATGGACTTCGTAGTTCATGCTTCCTTAGATAAGTACATGCAAAAATCTATGCCCCTTTAAGATCACGACCCTATATGATCGTGATCTATATAGTGTACAATGTACATTAAATATGGATATCGATTGTTATCGATATTTTATCAAAAACTATCGGTTTAATTGATACTATCGATAGGTACCTAAAGTGCTTTAATTTTGTGTACCTAAATGCTCCCATTTTGCCTGATACCAAGGTTAGTTCCTTTAATTTAGATAGGTACCTAGGTATAATAGGAGACATACGTGTCGAAATGGTAACCCCTTTTATTGAAGTCGGTAAGTAGGTAGGTAAAGTTGCAACTGATAGGTAAGCAAAGTTGGTGAAAAATAGTTGATCGATTGTAGAAAATAATTTTTGATACTTAGTATCGATTGTAAAAAACTACCTATCGATATATACTATCGCTAGATTATCGTTGTTTATCGTTCACTAGCAATCATTATTTTTTTATAGCAGATTATGAAATAAGACATTACTATAGTTTAATCATTTAATTAATGGTTTATTTTTGTACAAAATTTCAATGAAATCCGTTCAGCTGGTTGTCGCGATTGCGTTACAAACAAATAAACATCCAAACACTCGCTTTTAATATATTAGTAGGACCACAGAATAATAACTACTAACAGAAGCTTTACTTCGCAATGGTTTTCAAAGAAATATGACTCTATCTGATAAACAATATGATTTAATTTAGCTCGCGGTCCAGTCGAGCACGTGTTCATTTACATACCTACCAATTTCTTTTTGAAGGAATAATAATAATAATAATTCAGCCTGTAACTGTCCCACTGCTGGGCAAAGGCCTCCCCTCACTATCGTGAGGAGGGTTAGGCCATAATCCACCACGGGGGCCTAGTCCGGATTGGTGGATAACGTGCTTTGAAGGAATATGGGCCTTAATTCACTATACTACGGTTCATAATAATAATAAGTTATACATGGTTATACGTATTGAAAGAGCCGCGGACTAGGGTTGCTTATTTCGAGAAACTACTTATGCCATCTAGCGCACAGCACGAGCGCTCCTACTTGTGGCGGGCAACGCGCAGCAGGCAGCGCCGAGTACGTTCATGTAGCCTAAGAGCTAGCTGCATAATTGTATAATATGCTATACGATTATTGCCAAAGATTTAATTTAATGAAGTAATAAAATAAAACACATTTTGTTCATTTTACTTATATAGACAAAAGAATAATAGATGTTATGTATGTGTAAAAATATCTGGAATTGTTTTTGTTTCGGACAAAACATAATAATTGATACTTAATTACTGAAATATACATAAATTGATACTTAAATACTTAAATTACTGAAAATACTGCACAGTATCTTTTTGCTTATTTTCGTTTTGTGTCCATCTTGCAATTATATAATGAATCAATCAAATCAAATAATTAAGTTGAACGTGGTCGAACATATAGCGCGCACGCGTGTGTTTTCTTTCGCTTGTGGCAGCCTACTAGATTGGCCCTTGCGCAATGGCCGCCGCCCGTAGGTATGTTTTTAATACCTACACGCGGAGTGACACAGGCGGTAGGACTAATATGTCGATGGGTACAAATGTTATTGTATGAAAAAGCGTCAGGTGACTTTTGGTCATACTATACAACTATGGTATGCCAAACATATAACGTACTATCATACCTAGTTGGATACTTGACGCAATTTGTACAAAAAATACTGATGCATTCCCAATGTCAGTTCAATAATACACGTCATTGACTGTCGATTTTTACTGTCGCATCGCATTTTGCCGCAGCTCTATTCATCAGAGAGTTGGCCTGCTAGTCCTGCTAGAGAGCGAAACACTGCTTTCAGCCGGCGCCCTTTAATGAGGCTAGAGTTTGTCTAATGAGGTAGAGCTGACCTCGTGTCAATATTAGTCAGGCCACATTGCCGATAACACGAATTCCGAATAGCACGGAGCGATGGAAACTCTCACATTTGCGTCGACCTCTGGCTCAGCTAAATACAGTTCCATAGAAAGAAGTGCTAACCATTATGACACCGACGCAATGGTAGGGCCTAGGTCTAATCATGGTTTATGTCATCGTCGCAAATTTATCGACCTTACGATGCACACGTGTCAGAGAAATGGTGCGGTGGAATAATACAACTGAATTCTCTGATCTCCTTTCCAACAAATAGCATAGCCGTACAGAAACTTAGCAGCAGATCGTGTAAAGCCAAACATTAAAAAAATATAGGTAATTAAAAAGAGATCCAGGGTGGTCCCGTAGCAAGTAGAAGCCGCCAAAGTGCTGATTTTTTTGCCTTCAATCAGCTAAGACTAAATAATCACGTTAACGTTCATTATTTGTCGACGAGCGTTTTATTGCATCATTTTTAGGGTTCGCAGCCAAAGGGTGAAACGGGAGCCATCACAAAGGCTCTGCTCTCCGTCCGTTTGTCACCAGGCTGTATCTCATGAACCGTGATTGTTACACTTGACATTTTCAAAGATGATGTATTTCTGTTGCCGTTATAACAACAAATAACTAAAAAACAGAATAAAAGAAATATTTAAGGAAGGTGGAGGGCTAAGTTCCTATACAAAAAACGGATTTTTTTGCCGTTTTATCGACAATAGTAAAGAACCCTACGTGCGCGGGTCCGACTCGCACTTGCCCGTTTTTTTTAAATTTAGATTTTGAAGTCGTGGCTAATTGTACTGGACATGTTTTTTGCCTTGTTTTTTGTATAACGTGCGTATATTAAAGATATCTATGACAAGACTTCAGATTTGGTAGCAATTGGTAGTAGTGTGTTCTCTCATCATCACATTTGCTGTGGTGATAGGACTGTTCTGAAAGGGTATGACAGATCAAAGGAAAGATACTGGCCGAGTGGTAATTTGTGCGATATATAATCTAACGATACCGGTTTCGAACCGCGGCCCCGCACCAATGACTTTTCGTAAATTATTATCCCATCAAAAACATTACATGTACAAAAATGCACAAGTCTCGCAACGCAGTTTATCTGCCGTAAAAAGTTGTGATATCGAATGTAAACCAAGTCGGCTAATTTAATACCTACCTACTTATGTATTTCTTTAGTAAATAGAGTGACTTGGCAATTGCACACTTCAACATAAATCTACATAGCGCTTTGTGCTTGTATTTGTTTGAAAGTATACCTACACGGAAGACTATATTATTTAGATTACCTAGTAGATTATGCTGACGTGTACAATCGCCAAGACATTCTATTTACTAAAGAAATAAATAAGTAGGTAGGTATTAAATTAGCCGACTTGGTTTACATTCGATATCACAACTTTTTACGGCAGATAAACTGCGTTGCGAGACTTGTGCATTTTTGTACATGTAATGTTTTTGATGAGATCTCATTTCTTTTTGTAGGTTTTCTTTCTTTATTTCGTTTTTTCTGCGAAACACGCAAAAAACGCGCGCCGCGCGCCTGCCCGGCCCTTGCGAACATCGGTCATGCTCATAGATTATCATGAACGAGTGTCTTTGCGTCTCCACATATGCAAATTACGAGTAGGTATAAGGTAACGAATCTGTTCAACCTATAAAAGTGTAGGTAGGTATAGTATAGGGATGTGTATCTCTTTATTTGCGGTAAGTGTACCTATCGTGGAAGTTTTTAAACAGCGCTCAACTGTCGAATTTCTCGCAGCGTTTTCTCATTTTTAACCCCTGTTACCCATTTCATTCAATTTCAATGAAGTCTAATTATGAACTGTAAAAGTAACTTTGTAATCACATACAATTTAATGGGATTTATATGGGAATACAAAGTTATTTATGCAGATTATATATATCTAGAAAACGGGATGAAAATTATGGAATGTCAGAATTTTTCCTTGGTTTATAGGCTAAACAATAGCTATATATTCAAAATTTGAAACTTGTAGGACGGCTAGAAGTACCTTAGAATTTTGATGATCGGTGAGTCAGTGAGTCAGTCAGTCAGTCAGTGGGCAACGAAATTAAGCAACTTTGACTTTAAATAATTATTAAACTACTGGTTCAAATTTAATGTAATTTGGATTATTATCTGTAGACGTGATGCCCTCTTGGTCACAAAAAATTTAGGCTTCTAGTTTTATCCATAACAAAGTTACAGGGGGTCGAAAATGGCCCGAATCGCTTCGAGAAAAGGATAGTACGGCCGTGCCTTTTGTTTTGCTCGACTTGGCGGGGGCACTGCCGTGCCCCCAGATGAACGCATTTCCATCACTCCGCTTCGGAGGCTATCGGTTCGGCGGCCTTATCAACTTTGGATATCAGATGCCCACTGCCTCATTCGACAAAGATCAGGAAGTTATTGACTCTTCACAGTTATTGTTACGTAATTAGGTGGGACAGCAATAACACTCCACGGCGGCCATTTAAACACAGATTTAATTTGGCGGGTGGTGGGGGATGCAGCCCCGCGCCTCTGTACTACTTATAGACTAGGTACTACATCTAGGTTTAGGTACTTATAGCTTTAGTACACAACAGTGATGTTAAGTTTTCACAGAACAAACGATATAAGTACCTACCTACTTTAGAAAACCTGAGACAATCGAGGACCTAAACAGAATCGTTTACTACTTATTCGTACCATGACGTCTTGTTGTGACATCACAAGATGTCACAACAAGACGTCATCACCTCATGTGACAATTTGTTAGTACTACTAGCAGAACAGAGCGGTTCACGCAGATCTAGCTGATATGAGACGTGGTCGTGCTAACCAACCTACAGGGCTACGGGTGCGTGGGAAGGTGACTTATATTTAGAAAGAAAATAACGCCATTCAGCAACATCAACTATTGTTCTATTCCTTGAATAAATAAGTATATTACAATAGTACTTGCATCGTCTGTTAAATTAGGATTACATCGATATTATTGAATTAGGTTTTAAAAGTACGTGTTCACTCCATGATACAATTTCGACAAGAGAAAAAGGTCATAGACATGACAGATGACTTTCATAGATAACCACAAAAAAAAAGTTTTACTCTATGTCTATAATTAAAGTGTACATTCACGATGTTTCAACACAATTTTGATTTTAAATCTAGGGATCGAATGTCTACCTAAGTGATATCGAAAGTTCATGTCATATTACTATTATTAAATTAAAGTGAAACAATTATGTTAAGTTCCTCAATTGGATCGCAATAAAACGTCATGGTAAGCCCCCAAGAGATATAGGTCAAACACTAGCCTTATAAGCAGTGACCTAAAATACTATGAAGTACTTACAAAAATAAGACGAAGCACGTGGTCACCATTTCTTGAGAAATAACAGTTTAGTCATCACGAAGACGGATGTCTAAACCTAAATAAACTATGATTAAGCTGGGCAACGAGGTAAATGTATTATTTAAGCGTTTTTAGCTAAAAAAAACACACCATATAGTTACGATTGGTACTAATTATTGTCTGTTACTTTAGGTAAAAACTGCTAATCGGATTTTGAAGGGGTATTTCCTGTTACAAACTAGTACTTATCAGTGAGTATTTAATATCCATCACACAATGACACGTGAGACATAATGGTACACAAAAAAATTAACTACATTCGTATTCTTAAAGTACCTAGGTACCTATATAACGTTATATGCTTCAGGGCCCAGGTTGTACCTCTGTTACATCAAACTAATGCATGGCAGGTGATACTAAAGTTCGACTTACAAATGCCTTATAAGGGGCTTAGTGACAGTTTTACCATCAGTTTTTCTAGCGCATGCTCAGTTTTAGCGGCTACACCATGCGGCGTGCGATTAAAAGACGAAATTCGCCTGGCCTCGGGTATCTGTAGTAAGTAATGTGTTACTTGAAAATACTTTCTTTTTGGAAGTTAAACTATTTTTGTAAATAAACCCCCACTGAACTATGCCAAGTTTGGACTTTCTAAACGGTATAACGGTACGAGGGTGAATCAAAAAGTTCTTAGAAGTGCATATATATGAAACCTTTTTGGATCAAGTTCGATATTCAAATTAAAGAGTGTCTATCACACTATATTTATGCAGACTGTCACTTGTTTTTGTCAGTTCGTTCGCATGTAATAAATTTTTTTGTGCAACGAGTTGCTAAAAAGTCAAAATTATGGATAAAAGTGAGTTACGTGCGGTGATAAAATATCTCAGGTTGAAAAAAATGTCTACGAAGGAAATTTTTTTGGACATTCAGCAGACATTAGGGGGTGATGCTGTACCCTATTCTACGGTTGCGTACTGGGTGGCTGAATTTAAAAGAGGTAGATCAAGCTGTAAAGATGACCCGCGTTCTGGGCGGCCTTCAACCTCCGTTACAGAAGAAAATGTCAAAAAGGTTGAGAATCTGGTTTTGGAAGACAGAAGAATGACTATAAAACATATAGCTGAGATCCTAAAGATATCTTTTGGTAGCGTTCAATCCATTTTAATTGATTCACTGGGGTTCAAAAAAGTGTCTGCAAGATGGGTGCCACGAATGTTAACCGACGAAAACAAAAAGCGACGTTTGGAAATTTCCAAGCGTAATCTCGAAATGTTCCAGCGTGATTCGGATAATTTTTGCCGTCGTCTTGTCACCATGGATGAAACGTGGGTCCACCATTTTGATCCTGAAACTAAAAGACAAAGCATGTCTTGGAAACGACCATCCTCTCCATCCATTAAGAAATTTCGAGTTGCTCCTACCGCTGGCAAAGTTATGGCCTCTGTGTTCTGGGATAGTGAAGGAATCCTTTTTATTGATTACATGCCAAAAGGCCAGACGATTACTGGACCCTATTATGCAAATTTAATCCCGAAAGTGCGTGAAGCGATTAAAGAAAAACGTCGTGGAAAACTGTCGTTGGGCGTGTTGTTCCTTCAAGATAACGCTCCTGCTCATCGATCGGAAGTTGCGCTCAACGCAATCCGCTGTGCTGGCTTCAATCTCCTTGACCACCCACCATATTCTCCGGACTTAGCCCCAAGTGATTTTCACTTATTTCCAAAATTAAAAGAGGAAATTCGTGGAACAAAATTTCACGATAATGACGCGGTTATAGCTGCCGTAGAGGACTTTTTCGAGAGTCAAGAAAATAATTTTTTTTCACAAGGAATAAGGAAGTTAGAAACGCGTTATTCTAAATGCATTGCATTGGAGGGAGATTATGTAGAAAAATAAAATATTATTATTTAAATCTTTGCATTTTTTAATATTGATTCCAAGAATTTTTTGATTCACCCTCGTAGGTATAGCTTTGGCTGACTATGATAAATATTATACAAAACCGGACCGAATCTAATGACTAATAGTGTCTGCTTCACTTTTCTGCAAAACACTCCGTCTTACCATAAAAGTTTTAACTAGAATTCAACAGATGTTTCTAAAATTTCATTCCACAAAATCGACGTGTTTATCACTCGCATTGTCCTACTCAATCCTGGCATTCCTAATTATTTCACGTTTGAATTTGTTATTGAGTTAGAAAAAGCGAGGGTTAGACGTCGATTTGTGGAGAAAATATTTAGACACATTCGTTCAACTCTTGTTTACTTTTTTTGTGGTACACCCCTTAAAATGACTATAACAGGCAATTTGCGTCAATCACATTAAGGCGCTAATATAGGAGCGATTCATGTATTTTAGAAGATGAAAGTTACCTGGCTGGGCCGCGCGCCACGCTGGCTCCGCGCTCACGGCAAGTCGAAAACGCTAATTCATAGTTATTATACTCTTACTAACGGCATCACGTGGCCTTAGCACAGATTACTAGATAGTTACTACGTAGGCTTTAGTCTGAAGCATTCAATTATTTCGACACTGTAATGACATGTCAGATTGGCCGAGCGGTCTGAGATGCTACGTTCCGTTCCTAAAGAATTATTACCGCCAGCATTACATAAATTATTACCTCCTTGACTATAATCCTATCAAATTTAGAATGCCGCACGAATTATTGGAGTCACACCTAAATAAGTTGTATTAAATTTATTTAGTGTTGGTCCTTTCTGGTATGCGCGTTTGTCAAGTCCATTTGATACATCCTCTTTAGTCCACTTCCATAATTTTCTTTTTGATATATATTTTTACAATGACAATGACGGAGTCAAAGATTTGTGCATTTAGCCAGTGTCAGGCATCCGTACTAAGATCATATAAATGCGAAACTGTGTGTGTGTTTGTTTGTTTTTTTTTTTAGTTTTTGCCATCCTTTCACGTCTAAACGGCTGAATCGATCTTGATCAAGATTGGACCTATGAGATGGGTATAGGCTATTTTTCGTCAGAAAAAATAGGGATCTTAGAATCCAAATAAATAGGAGTTGAAAATTTATATGGGCAATTCATAATTTCTCAAGTAGGTGATCTGACACTTCATTATTTTAGGCTCTTGATAAAATATAAAGGTTAAGACTAAGGATAGGGAAAAGGAAAGGGACAGGGACAGGGATAGAGATACAAAGACTTCAATATTTATTTTCTAAACAGTTGCTTTTTCATATACGGATGAAGTCGCGCGTAAAAGCTAGTTTCAGTAAAGTTTACTGAATCGTGGCTATAACTGTAAATTTACTTTACCACGAGGTTGTAAAAATATGGAATACTAGCTGTTTCCCGCGACTTCGTCTGCATTTAAATCCAGCTATAGTAAGAACACAATATGCGTGAACTTTGTATGCTATTGTAAATCAATCGGGCACGTCACGTCTCTGTCAATATCTCTATCTTCCTATTTCCTCATCGCTTTTTTTCCCAACTCCCAATATCTCATCTCCCATCCCTCATCCATCTCCGATCTCCCATCTCCTCATCTCTCCAGCTGCTGCTCTCCATCTCCCCATCTCCCCAGGTCCTCATCTTTCCTTCTCCCATATACCTACCAAATTTCATTTTCATTTTTGTTGTCTCTCTATACCTAATTTCATCGAAATCGGTCCAGCCGTTTAGCCATAAAAAGTAACAAACAAACAAACATACAAATAAACAGACAAACAGAGAAACAGTGTTACTTTCGAATTTACAGTATAATATTTGACAGTGACTAAATGCACAAATCGTGCGAAGCAAAAACATTGAAAAAACTGGCTCATAGCTGAGCAGAAAGATTACTGGAAGTGTGCTAAAAATAAAACGTCAGAATATGCATCCGCCAGATCCGCCATTATGGAAAACGGAAGTTCATTACATCTTCATTTTAATATACAATCATAATCTGCTCCTTTGATTAACTCCAAACTATCATAAGAAATCCCAGTTTTATTTAAGTGAACAATCTAAAAACGCGTTTTTGCTGCTAAATTCAGTTACAGGTGGTGCAAGAATAGTCATATTAGCCATTATTCTTTACACACAATGGAGAATAAATACAAAGTAATAAAGGTTATAATAAAAGTTTAGTAATCGTCGAAGGAAGTCATTTACGGCAACTAAGTAAATAAACTAGTTGTATACCATGTAGAGATTCTGTTTGCTTTATTTTTTTGGAGAACAAACAGTAAATTCGACGAGAAAATTTTGAGGAACAGCGACATACGTCCTCTCTCTGAAACGCCGTAGCGGGTACTAGCGTAGCGTTTGTATTCTCTTTGGCGGGTACTGAGCCGCCTAGTACGCGCTCAAACTGATCATATTCTCGTCGTTTTTATTAATTTAGAAGAACGGAATCGATTCAGTTCATTGGAAAATTCAAATTTCATTAGAAAATAAAATTGCCTTTTTTATGGTTCCAAAAAATATGATAGTTGTCGCTGAAAATGTTGAGCATTATGTGACGAAAGATTTTTTTCGGGTCCTTTCTCGTGAATTTTTTTCTCAAGATACTAGACAACTTTAGTCCAATATTATTGATTTATTAGCTAACTGAAACACTTGGCTATACACTGTATTTTTTCTGGCTTATAAATATTTGTAATTACAGCTTAACTTTTTGACAAAAAACCGCCCATTTTACGGAAGCTCGCTGCCTACAGGTCCTTAAACATTAACCTGATCACCTATGAGTGCCTATAGTAGGTATGCAAACATTATACTGGATTCCGATTTGTAGGACAGTTTTCAGCGAAACTACAGGGCACATGAAACTTTAAGACCAATATCCGTAACAAATGTGTTAAAGCTTTTACAAAATTTTTAATCTACTGGTGTATAATTACATATTTCTGTAAATATATTTAAATATATTTACAGCCGAAATTAATATTGTATCTCCTATCCAAAATTGAAATCGATCTTGGATTGCTGCCTATCGTTCGATCGTTCTCCAATCTGCGTGCCTTTAAAACCAAACCATGGATCGGTTATTGGCACGTTGGACCTAAAAATGGATTGTGATATCAATCCCAGATAGCAAAATTTGGATTGGATTGATTATTAATTTCGGCCGATAGTATATTAATTCACAATCCCGAATATTTCATTTAAAAAGATTTGTTAATACATGACATTTGTTAATATAAAGCTACAAGAAAATCGAGTCGTTTGAGTAACAATAAATGTAATTACTAGGAATCACGATGATAATTGCACATTAAATTTATGCACTCCTTCAAACATCGACCTCACCTTGACTCCGTGTTTATGCTACAAGCACTTACATAGCGTAGATCAAATTATTGTTCTCAATGGCCACCAGCATCAATCACAGATCGTAACAAACAAGTGAAGCAATAGCTATTTAAAACTTCGTATTTAACTATAAAACTTCGCACATATACTTAATTTTGGAAGAAACTTCAGAAGACTTCATCAGCATTTCTACGCAATCCGTCTAAGACAAGAAAAGGGACAAGGAACCGTTTTTAAAATTACAATGGTAGCTAACCTTAAACTAACCTTATCTTACGCTCTGGGAAGGGCATGTTATGCCCCCCCCCCCCCCCCCCCCCCTTCGTCACCCCCGTGGAGGAAAGCACAGTGTGGCGGCATTTGTTCCCTACAAAAAGGGATGGCTTAATTGTAGCCAGCATTGACATCATTGCTATGATTGGTCCTATAACTTTAATTGGGTACAAATGGTACAGGAATGTACACAGAAAAAGTCCAAGGGTCATGGCTGGCCTTTGTTCCATGTACCATCGTCATCGTTAATGAAAGCCATTACCTGCTGTGTGGCATTTATCATTTACATCATTTCCGCAAAGCCACGCGTCTGTCGGAGGTTCGGCGGGAAATTGTGACGTTACTCTTTTTTTCTTTAACTTGGGTGTGTTCATTAATTAAAACCGACTACGCATGTGAAATAACAACAAAAACATGTCATTTCGTGTTCGCTCCAAAACTATCCAAAACTAGTTTTTGTTTCTTTTTATTATAAAGAGAAAAACTTTGTTTGTTTGGTTGTAATGAATAGGCTCCGAAACTACTGAACCGATTTGAAAATTCTTTCACTGTTGGGAAGCTATGCTATCCCCGCTACACATAGGCTACCTTTTATCCTGTAAAAATTAATGGTTCCCGCGGGATAGTAGTTAACGCGGGTGAAACCGCGAGGTACTTCTAGTTGAGTATAAAACTTTTACTGCGTTGCTGAATCGTGACGTTGACTGTGACTATGTTATTATTATACTTCTGTTTAAGTGGTACTTACAGTATCGCTAATATGGAATGATAGCAGTCGCTAAGCCATGTCAGAGGTTCTTGAGCTACCTGACACTAACACCCGATAACGGTACCACCTCATCAGATCGATTGACAACACAATATTATTACGATTTGGAATCAAACAAGGAGGCACTTGGATTTGAACCAGAATTTCATACAAACTCTATGCTAGATGCATTTCTTTCTCGATATTGCATATGTAGCTACACTGTAGTAAAACTACTGGATTTATTTATGTCACCTGAAAAGAGAAGTACATAATACAATTTAAATTTAATGTTTTAATCCAAAGGAACAATTATTTTAATGTAGTAACATGTGTTAAGGTCACTTGCAGTTCCAGTCGCCTGTACCCAGTAAAAAACCTCTCAACAGTCTCAACAGTCATAAACATAATTTTTTGCGTGCTGTCTACATCAAAAGAGTCGCAGGTAACCGGTAGATGCAAGTGGCAAATTGTCGTTCGGTGTAGCGGTCTAAGGGGGAGGCCTGTGTTTAGCAGTGGACGTCTTCAGACTGATTATGATGAGGATGATCTGTATCAATCTATACACATCAAAAAAGTCTAAGCAACATGCATGCATAACATGGACCCAGGAACAATGGGATGAAATTATGTTTTCCGATGAGTCGCGATTTGGGTTTAGGCCTGATACACGAAGGGTGCGAGTGTACCGTCGGCCCGGAAATACTGAAAGGCTCAGGTGCGTTCAGGAAGTTCATCCATACAGCGGCTCAACAGTTATGGTATGGGCGGGTATTATGAAGAACAGGCGAACTGAGCTCGTTTTTGTAAATGGAAACATGAACGCTGAAAATTACGTTGAGGATATTCTCAGACCTTATGTCCATCCATTTGCACAAACCTTTGGCTCCGATTTTACGTTAATGCATGACAATGCGCGTCCACATACAGCTCGGCGAACCAGAAAAGAACCAGAAATTAGTACATGTTGCTTAGACTTTTTTGATGTGTGTATTTCGATACTAGTGACCCATCCCGGCTTCGCGTGACACTTATGGGCATAAACTAACTAACTAAATAAAAGTTAGTGTAAACAAATAAGTACATCATGGGCATTATTGGTCATGTGTGTACCGCTCACCGGAGTTGTATCACTGCACTTTTTAATCTATCACCACGTAATCTGTAATTTGAATTACTTCCATCGGCCCTAGGGCACCAAGCACCAAGGCACCAGGGCACCAGGGACTATTTGTTTCTGTGCCCCCACCAGTCCTGGCGTCAATTAGATATAAAGGAAAAAAATGTAGGAGACTTTAAGTAAATATGTCTTTTTAACTACATATTATAGTTTACTAAGAATTGAAAAATGAATAAACTAGATCGTTAACTTTATGTATATATTATTTTTGTATAACTTAATATATACCTACATTATAAATTACGCGTCACGTTGTTTTTCCACGATGGACTCCTAAACTACTGAACCGATTTTAATCAAATTTGCACACCGTGTGCAGTTTGGTCTAACTTAAAGACAGGATAGTTTACATCTCAATTTTATTAATACATTAATGGTACATTTTACTATCGTTCCAGATTTTCATAATAATTATTGGGGCAAAACAAGAATACACTGCATTAATTTCACATTTAATGATATTTATCGTACCTACTTATTAGTATTGAAACGGGATCGATTTACAAAATATCACTACGATTAAATGAATTTTAGAAGCTTTCGAATATTTGAGTACTTAACGTTTGAGTAGGAATATCTTATATCTTTAAATGAGCAATTCTTGATTAAGATATATATAAAATTGGAATCTCGGAATCGGCTCCAACGATTTTCATGAAATTCAGTATATAGGGGGTTTCAGGGGCGATAAATCGATCTAGCTAGGAATGATTTTAAGAAAATGTCATTTTATTCATGTTTTTTATGATTTTTTTCTTTAAATAACCAGTTCATATTTATCGGTAAAATCGAAAAATATTATTCATATTTCACATTTTATTAGTAATTCGTAATTAAATATAATTCCCAAAAACACAATTTATAAAAAAAAATCAAAAATACTGAGCAAAGCTCGGTCATCCAGATATTAAGTATTTAAGTAGGTAATTGTAGTGTTGTAACTTTCAGTAGGTAGGTACCTACTTAATCTGTTACAATAGTAAAGCAAAATAGAAAAGTTAATTATAGAATAACTGGAAGTGGTTATGAAAGTTAAAATTTAACAATTTCAGACCGTATTTACGATGAATCAATGACACATTAGTTTTTAACGTCATAATAATTATTATTTACATAACCCATAAAATAAATAAGAGTCAATATTAACTTTCTAGTTATTCACAAACAAATTAACTGACTTTAGAGTTCCGTATTCTATCGAGTATAGATAATAATTTATTCCGTATTATATTTAAAAAAAACTAGAGATTCTACAAAGTCTACTAATTGTTTCATATACTTTGAAACAAACAAGCCATAAAAATGCGTAAGATATGCCTAGAATTAGGGTAAGTCCAGGATAGTTGCCATACTTTTTGAAAACGCTCTATATTTCCCATTTTAATTAATGGTTCTGAATGATTGTCACACATGTTAATATAGATTGGTCTTTCGACTACCACTTTGAAGGAAAAAGAAAACATCAGTGTTGATATTACTAATCTATATCGATTTTCCCAGACCTCTATTTTTGGAAGTATAGATGCCCTATAGCGGATAGTTGCTCCATGCGTAAAAACCAGCTATGGGATACATGCCTCATTGATAAAAAAACACTTTTTCAGTTTGAAATAAGGTATTCGTCATGGGAAGTAATATCTAAACAGAGACGTTAATTAAAAATGTTCGTAAAAAGTGTATTTTCTTTATAATCGTATTAGGGTATAGATGCCTCACAAAATAAGTTTCCTTCCTGAGGCATCTATACCCTAATTTAGTTACATCGTTTGAAAATAATGGGAATTATTTGTTTTGTATGGTTAAACCTAGGCGAAAATAAATCGAGGCGTCTATCCTTTTCGTAGAGGATAGATGCCTTTTATATTCATAAATGTGTATTCAATAAATATTCTAAAAAAACTGATTTTAGTGTTAATATACAGTCCACTGTAACATTTAGATACAAAATATAAATTATTTAGTCACCATGTAAAAAGTTCCAGCACCTCAAAAAGACTGTAGAAAAAGAATTAGCAATTTTTTCGTCGCACCAAATCTTTCATTGAGTATAGATGGAATGCACGACGGGTCAGCGGTTACCTCGCGGGGGGTACCGGGTAGGTGCGGGGATGTCTCTCGTTTGGCAATATCAACGACAGCAAAAACAAGCCGAGAAATCATAGTTTTTGAATTTGAGGCATCTATCCGAGCCGGGCATCTATCCTGGAATTACCCTATATTACATACACTAAAGCAATTTTCCACGTACTTACCTTATTTTTATAAGGCGACTACCACTAGGTACCTAGTACCTACGTTGTGTAATCTAAACATCGATAAATTAAAATTATTCAGTTTCTAATTATTATTGCCTTCATTAAAATTATTATTCTATGTTTAAATTTGATGTTACATTTGATAAATTTTAATGATAAAATTGCACTTTGCTTAACAACTACCAAATAATTAATAATTCCAAATTATAACCACAGCCAACATGTTTTTTTCACATAAAAGAAAGAAAGATTTATTCTGACAAAATAATATGATAAAGCGAGAATATGGTATGGTATACGCAGCTATACGTACCTAAGTATACAGTGCTATGAGAAAGTCAGAGCTCAGTCATAATGCTGCAGAACTACAACGCTGATTTCAGCTCAGGGCCTCTGATGACGTAAGAACTTTCGAAAGATAACAATAAAACATGGTAAAGGGTACACAACATACAAACAGGACCTTTTTAAAAGATTTATGGTATAATAAAAAAATCCTAGGTAATTAAAAGCAAATAAATAAATACAAATACTAGCAGGTGATAGTACTGTACAAATGTCATAATAATTATTATCATCACATGATTTACATGATTAATAAATTTTACATGTCATTTCATTCAATATTAAAATTAGACGACCTAATTACAAAAGAAACAACATAATTATAATGATTTACCAAATACATAATTATTATTACACCTCCGTAAAAAAAAACTTCACATAAGATTTTATCTTTTAAAAGCCACAGAACCCATAAGCAATACTCGATTCGCGCATGCCCGATTTATAGATAACTCGTGGGAGGAATATTATTTTTTTACGCAGCAAACGTATCTAAATACGTCATCAGACTCATCATAGTAATTCGTTGGCCTACTAGACGTCTTCGGATTGGCAAAAACGGTACTTTTAACCGTAGGTTTACAACAATCTCAATGATTTATGGCACTCTGAACTTACAAGTGCAAAGAACTTGCTAGCTAATTGTCATTGGACCGAGGAAGAACTTTTGCAAATTTGAAAAAAAATAGAGTTAGGTACGACAACGAAAATCTGCGTCGTTGTCACTGAAGTCATGAAAAAGCAGTATGAGTTTAACCGCCTTGAGCGAGTTAATCCACGATTTTTACCGGAATAAAAATTGGCATTTGATAATCTATTGTAATACATAATGTACCAAACTTCATGAAAACCCACTTAGCCGTTTTGACATGAATGAATAGGTAACTAACGTCAAAACTTTCACATTGATTATTTCATTTAATTCAAACAAAAATATGTGTACAATATTTTTGTTAATATTATACTGAAATGCAATAATTATATGATTCAGTTTGAATAATTTATTTATAATATTAGTGGGATTGTTGCAATTCAATGTACCTACTTACTATGTAATTTAAAAAAAAACTTAAACTTTCATGTCCTGCAAACATATTTACTAGCTAAGTACGGGCCTAATAATATAATTATTCGAGTAGGTACATACTTTATGAAAACGTATAATTCTGAAATAATTTCGATGCAGGTAGATGTTGTTTCCAACTACCCGTGGTTAAACATTGTATTAATTAGTTGAGGTACTTAGCGATCTAATATAGTAAGGGAGTTTAGGCGCAAATGAGACCCTGGCTTGTAAATAAGTGGTAACTTGTGCATTTTACAGCCTAACGTCACTGAGTTCGATCCTCGGCACCGCATCAATTATTTTCATAAGTTATGTGTGGATTGAATCCGTCTTTGTACTAGAGAGCACGTGAAACCGTCGTTCAGTAGTCATGTCAAAATCCTTTGGATGGTCAGTTTATTTATATATTGAACTAGCTGTGCCCGCGACTTACTCCGCGTGGAATAATGATAAAATTCGCCTTTTAAACCTTCCCTGGACTACCACAAATCATTTAAGACCAAAATCAGCCAACTCGGTCCAGCCGTTCTCGAGTTTTAGCGAGACACACGAACAGCATGTGATTTTTATATATATAGATAGACTAGCTGACCCGACAGACGTTCTCCTGCCATTGTCTCTATGGGAAAAAGCTTCCTCTCCTTCTAAATCTCTTTCCCTCGCACTATATCTCTCTTCCTCTCCCTCTGTCTGTCTCCCTGCCCCAGCTGTACTGAGTGACAGCTGTCAACTGTACCACCCGATTTTATCAGATATATTTTTCCCAGTTTCAAATTTTTTCCCGTGGTAACGGGATTAATAGATAATATATCCTTCTCCTGGTTCTCAACTCCCTTCCTACCAATGTTCAGCCTAATCGGTTCAGCTCTACTTGAGGTATAAAAAGTATAACTTACATGACTTTCTTTTATTAATATAGATATAGATTATATAGATATAGACATATTAAATACGGCGCCGAAAATCTAAATAATCAGGGGCCTTACCATGACCTCTTATTGCGATCCAATTGCAGACCTAAACAGAATCGTACCACTCACGTTCTACTCAGTCGTACCATAACGTCTTATTTTGACATCTTCGACGCTCAGTTTAGGTTGCCGCCATTTTATATTCAAAGGATTTACGTCTGCTTTATTGATATCGAAACCGAGGTATTACTATTATTTCATGTTTCGTTCATTCATTTGGTACTAACCTACTTCTTTTGACCTTTTTACCAATACTGAACCGCTTAGCTGTCATAATTAGCGGCCCAAGAAAAGTGAAGATTTTCTCGCCAAAACTGAATCATTTTGATACATACTACACATTGCACATTCCCAAGACTGACGAAACCCAAGGATTCGACCCGTGGTCACTTCGACAGATTAACCGTAATCATCGCGGCACCCTCCACGGTCACAACTTCAACAATACCAGCCTTTTGTTCTGAGAATACGAGTTATAGCCCCGACCGTCAACGAAACCTCTCTAGTCTCTCGCCTGGACGAGGAATCCTAAGATGTTGGACTCACACGAACAATAACAACATCGAGTTTTGGTGGGAATCCTATAGTGAGACGTTAGTTTTGTATTTTTTTCACAAACTTGTGTTTCTTTAAATGTTAATGTGTAGTATTGGTGGCATAGTAATCACTTAGTGTTCGTTAACGTACACGAGTGTGGGCAAATGATATAAACCCAAAAAGCGTGTCACTTCGCATTTTTTCCAAATCTCCCAAGAAGTTTCAGTAAAGCATCTACTACTTTACTGAATCGTGACTTTGACCATGTAAATACTTAATATATTTATTTATATCTAAACACTTAATGATTAAGACTCCACCAATATTGCACATTAACACTCGAAGAAACACAAGTTTGAGAAAATATACAAAACCAAAAACATCTCACTATCGGATTCCCGCCAAAACTCATGTACCTACCTAGGTACTTTATAGCTTACAGCTCCACCACAGATAATTTTATCGCAAATGAGTGAGCGAGGAATGAACGTCAACCTCACATAGACGGAAAGAGCTATAGACGATTGGTATCGGTAGTCTCTTTCCCACAATAAGGAGAAGACCATGAGAAGACTATTCAAATGTTACTCGTGACGGAAAAGGACAGAGCTAGTCTATATTTTGCATCTTGCTATAAGTAGGTAGTATCCAGCAGTCTGTGGCTCTGCTTACGATAAATATAAAAAAAAATATTTTAGCTATTCACGGTTTGTGCCATAGACGATGTATCAATAGACTTGACAAAAGCTTATACCCGAAAGGGACACCTATGCTGCAATTGATAAATCGGTTTAATTTAATACACGTTATTTAGGTGTAGCTCCAATCATTCGTGCGACATTCTAAAAGCCAAGATCGCTGGGTATCTCTATAAATCGGAGAAATATAATACACGTTATTTAGGTGGTGCTCCAATCATTCGTGCGACATTCTAAAATGTTAAGATTAGTTTGCTTCTGCAGCACAGCAATAAATTAGTGCATACGCTGACAAAAACAAAGCATCATCGTACTATCCTACTTACTCCTTTGTCTATTTGTATTCACTTGTCTCTTTTCTTCCCCGGATCTTGAGTTAAATATCATATCTGTTGGATGAATAATCTGAGGTTTGTGCATTTAGCCATAGATAAATAATAATTATTGTTCATTCATTCTAAGCTAAGCGATGTCAATCAGGGACATATTCATGGTATTTTCAAAACCCCCGATAATGGTAATTGATACATTGCTAAATACCGATATTTTCTTAGTACCTATTTTGGGAATTAAAATACTGAACACGTGTGTAACCACACGGCACAGGTAAATAGGTACGCGCAAGCCACATTTTTCTCGTGGTCGTCGGCGTGGAAACAATTTTCAAATGAAGAACTATTTCTGCTGTGTAAAAAATGATGATTATAGCCTCAATTGCAGCTTGAACACGGAACGCTCAAACACACGCACAGACAAGTAGGTACGCGCAAGCCGGGCTTGCACATGCAAAATTTAAAGCAAATGTATGCAAGTGTAAGAAAAGTGTACAAGCCAAGCCAAGGAGGTTTGCGCGTCATTCCGTTTTACCAACCACACACACACAGATCCCACAGTGTTCGTGTACAAGCCGGCTTGCGCATGCAAAACTGTGGTGAAGCTTGTGCGTGTGGTTGGCCGTTGGCCGATGTGTATTTTAACCGATATTTTATATCGATACCTAGGTACCTCAAAAATATCAGTATTTCAGTGCCCGTTGTCGATCTCAATACGGTTATCTTTAGAAGTAGGTGATGGTACGAAATTAGTCGATTCTATTTAGGAACCTAAACTGGATAGAACCTAAAGAAAATCGTTTGCTATAAGGTGGGAGTAGGCCCCCAGGTCTAGTAAGCTTTGACGCCTAGAGATGGCGTACCTCATTCGTGATTTGACAAACAAACAAACAACAGTGAACTTTAATAGTAAATATGGATCAGTGCTTGAAAGGGAAACATTCGTTTTCAAGCTCAAACCATAAGCAATTCAGTAAATTTGCTTTTCTTTTATGGTTCTATTTGTTAATTACATTAAAGTGTTTGACTTGTAAAAGTGCGATTTTATTCCCTATTTACAATACATAATTTGACATTGACTTGTACATTTCTTCAACTTTGCAAGTTAGAAGCATGGCTACATCTCCTTTACAAAAATTGCGGTTAATTGCGACACACAATTTAAGTCGTGTCACAGAACGCGACAACTTTTTGCGTGTAGCCGCGCGCGTCACAGAGCAGTTAACTCGCAGATAGACCAGTTAAGATGCGTAAACATGGCTATATACAGGGGACCTTAACACGTCCCAACACTTAAAGTTGGAGAGCGCTCGCGGACTCGCGCATGCCGAATTTTTGGGACGTTCTTGTCGCTGAGTGAACGCGTTAAGTTAAAGTGAAGTTAGTGTTCTGTGACCTTTTTTTACGAGTGAAAGATTGAAAAGGTATTTTAGTCATTTTATACTTTCTCATTTACTTAATAAATTTTTTTTTTGATAAGTTGTAAAATTAGTAAAATATGTTAAGAAAATAATTTTATTTGAAAAAATACGCTCCATATTTATTAAAACTCTAAATTGTATGTAGAATTAATTAAAAATTTAAATAAGTAAGTAGGTATTATATAGGTACGTACGTGTAACAAGTAATGATGAAAATATTCGCTAATAGGTCATGATTATCATCATTACAACCCGTATCCACTATCCACCCGCTGTTGAGCACGGATCTCCCCTCTCTCCCATGAGGAGGATTAGGCCATTATCCACCTCCGAATTGATGGACTTAATACTTAGCTACCCTAGTTATTTCACAAGTTTAAGGGTATCTAACTGCATGCAAGTTTGGGCAAAACTGTCTATACATTTAACTGATTCTACATTTTAAATTTATTTTAAAATGCCGTATAATATTTATATTTTCTTCAAATTATTTACAATATAAAAATTAAATATTTGTAATATTGTTTCAGTCATCAAACTCTTTGTAAGCACCATGTTACATAGGTACTCAAAAAGGTATTAGAGATAAGTTTACAAAAAAAAAGATGAGTAGTAATTTTGCAAGTCTCAAACACAGATTACCACCAAAATCGTGTTTTACCAACAATTTACTAAAGATTTTCCTCCAACAATACCCAGAATAGGTTGCTATTGTTGAAAGGAAAATATCGTGAACTTTAAGGTATTAAAATAATATTGTAACTAATTCTCAGCGCTTGTCTGATTGTTTGTTCCGGTACGACGGATTTAAATAAATTTTCCGGTTAACTGACATACCGGTGTAACCGTTTAGGATGATTATTTACTTACCTTGTACTTACACGATAATTTTATTTTATTTTTCAATGGCGTTTTACCATAAATCGATAGACTAAAAATTTATCAATAATAACAGAGTGTAGAGTAGGTACATATCGGGTCTCAGCTTTAATTACTTAAATCTTAATTTCTAAATTTAATTACTTTAATCGGTTACAGCAACAAACCTTACAAATTATAAATACAATAAGATTTATTATTAAAACAGCTGACATTTTGAGAAGACCATTGTGATTCTAAAAAAATAATGGGAAATAGTTAAAATAATAATATGACTAATATGCCGCCATGTAAAATTTCCGTCTATTATTATTAAATTAATTCTAAGAACAGCCGAATTAAGCTTTCGGAAGTAAACATAATATTATGAGGCATTTTAAACGGAACTAATTTGTATAACAAAATAAACAATATTTTTACCTCGTACCTGACATTGAAAAATCTACAATTCAATGTAAAACACCCTATTGCATAATAAGGCTTGTCTCACGTCTCCGCCTGCGCCACATAATATCCCGCTCGGCGTCTCAAGGTAAGCTTTGTATTTGACTTGCCGACTTAGTTTATTTGAATTGCGAAACTTGCAGCGCTCATGATCGGATGGGAATGAAAGTTATGATCCGTTGGTCTTGGATCCCAATCAAATGATCCGATCAAAAGCCGCTTCGGTGTGAGACTTTGAATTAATTACTCGTTGTAACTATGGCAATTTTCAGTTTCCTGTTAAAAAATAATTGTTTTTGTTCTATTATTACCACATTATATTGTTTGCGATTATTTTGGACAATTGAGGAATCGCTTTCGGTTCGTTCACCTAACGATAAGCGTCACGCGTGCCTATTTAAGTTAGATACCTAGTGTGTTTACTCAAACTTTGTTTTGTAAATTCTCAGTCCACAGTGGTACACTACAGATTTTTTAAATTACATTTATGGAGTTAATTAGCCTATAATATAAAAACAAAAGTTCTTTTTCGTTTTTAACTATTACTGACAAAAATCCTTACTAATCGATTACAGGTTGGACAAAAGAAATATGATTACTATAAAGATTTGATTAATGCAAATATACTCCAAGCCTGCTATTAGCGCAATAAAAATGTTAACCACCCTCGTTCGAAATAAAGGCCAGCATTTTGATCACGTGCTGATTCGAACAGACAGACTTCCAAATCTTTACAATAATATAGTGAAGTAGGTACTTACAAACATTTAAAAAATAAATCTATTAATCACGGGTTTGCTAATAAATGGATGTAGAATGCATTGTCATCGAGTTGTGAGCTACCCTGAAAGTTACAGCCGTATACAAAATGAAAGTTTCAGCGGTTGCCAGATTCCGACCGGAACGACAGACAGACAATGTCGATAAAATGTAGCAGCTAGATTAGGTTCAGTTGCATTATGTGGTTACTTTGTTTAGGCACTTAATGAATATTATATGTTTGCAATTTTTTTTTATGAACGATCCCAAAATCTGACATTTTATGTCTAGTCTAGTAGTATGATACCAACACGAGGCCGGAACTACTTGCCTTGTCATTATTAGTTCCAAATAGTCAAATGAAGGCTAGTAAATAGCAAAATTACACGACCTCCATAATCTTAAATGTAGGTTATCTTAGACGCTCTTACTTACAATTACTAATCATGTCTAATAATTAGTAATGTCAGACAACAACGTAAAAAAAATAAACAAATTTTTGGCTCGTCGGTCGAAGCAACACGTGATTAAAATGTTGACCTCTATTTTATTATATTTTATTCTGTTACTAGCGAGGGGGTTTTTGTGCTTAGGGCTTTCTGTAGTAATAAATATGTTTTTATTTTTTCATTTTTCTATCCCACATTGTTCAGTCAAACTTCCGGCGGAATTAAAGGTATACCTACTTATTATTTTTGCTTATTATGTCTATAAACTATCGGTACTTCTATTAAAAAATAAAGATTGCTATACAACGTGGCAAAGCAGCATGTAATGATTAGTTACTAATGTTGATACTTCGATTTAATAGTATAGCTTAGCATCTCAGAAAATTTCTGAATTCTGAATACCTACTAATCAAATATGTCTGAATAGAAAGTAAATAAAGCTATAAATAAATAATACTGCCACATTAACTTTCGAATACCTACATAATACGTAACTACCTACGTGCATAGAATCCTACGAGTGATATCTATTATTAGTTTTCTAAAAAAACCCACACTTGAAAGCGGCTAACACTAAACACTAAACTAGTAGTAAACTTTCCCGCAATGCTGGCAACATTAGGCTATTTTATAGAAAAAGGAAAAACTGGTAATAAAACTTTGCACCCCAGATTATAAGAACAAATGTGTCGTTGAAACTTTTGTTCTTATAATCTGAGCTTGACACTGAAACGCAGAAATAATGTGCGTAGCCAAATTCTAAAACACAATAATATTATGCAAAAGTTAATTAATAATATGCAGTGGAAAATTTTGAATGTATAAATACATTACCTGTATAATGATTTGTCATAATAGCTGTAGCTGTAGCGTGTTTACGTTTATAACATGTCACTACGTGTGTGTGTATCTTTTAGATGCGCGAAGTAGTTTCGTCCATTAGTATTTAATTATCGGTCACTGTGTAACTCGTGAAGTCAAAATTCCGGAACAAACACAGAGATTATTAATTGTGTCAACTGAAATTCTAGATGATTTGAATGCCTTTGTAACTGGGCAGATATTGGCCAAAATTCTGATAGCATTGCATTTCTGAAAATAAATACTTATCTTTGGAACTAAATTGAAGCCAGCATTCTGGTAAATTCTTAACATTGTTTCTTTCTTCTCATTCGAGGATTTTTGTTTTATGACGTTTTCAGTGGGAAATACTACAATACGCATCCGCATCAAACGCATCCGCATCAATTATTGATGCGGATGCGTATTGTAGTATTTCCCACTGAAAACGTCATAAAACAAAAATCCAAAAAAACGCAAATACCAAACCAGATGGAATACTGTCTAAATATGTATTTATTTGAGACTGGTTTATAGTATTTAGGTTATTGAAAGAAGGGTCATTAACTGCAGGCACCGTGCAGGAATATCTGAATAAATTGATTAAAATTGAATACCAAATAAAATAATTCACTTTTTTTTATTTGGCTGCGCACGATTTGTGCAGGTAGGTAGTGTTCAATATCATTATACAGTTATTTCGAGTTTTGTTCTGGTTGTATTTTACTGAAATAACGACACAAGATTGTTTGGGACAGTTTTGGAGGGAATACGAAGTATCACTTTTGCGAGAGGCCATAATATCAAATACCGACGAGGATGTATGAAAACACTCATGAAAGTTAGGAACAAAAAAGGTATCTCAGGATCGTAGCATGTGGAAAGATATTAACTACTCGTAGATTTAAACGGGTCTAATTCGCGCACGAACTAATATGAAAAGATATATTTTTGACATACCTCGAGCTATGTCAAAAATGTCGTTTCAGCCTAGTTACATCGACCGTGATCACGAGAAGACTGGAGAATGCGGGTATCACCGTCCGGAGCGGTAGTTTTGTTCCCAACTACCCGCGTTCGGTGTTGCAAAAAATTTAAACTGTCACGACATACAACACTAACCCCCAGTTTCTGAAACGTCAGTCAACGTTGACAACAGATTACCTATTCTATTGCCATCCTTGTCATTTGTTTATAGTCAGATAGAGGCAACGATAGTTTTAATCTACTGTCAAAGCCAACAAACGTTCTAGAAACCGGGGTTACCAGTATCCCAAGTCCCACTCCAACATAAATCGCGCCATACACTTGGGTTACTTAACTTTTACAGTCAAAACGTCAACTGTCAAAGGATCCCAAAATATCTTGTGATTCTTTCACTCGATTACAGATTGTAGTTAGAATAGGATTAAAACAAAATATGAAAATTTGTACCTACATAATATCTTATTCGATTTATATGAAATAAAAGAATCAGCTTAGATGAAATATTAGGTAATTAGTCGTAATCTCAAGCCGACCTTTAAAGGTATTGGAGTATAACGAGTCTGATGGAACCTGCTTTGGTAACTAGTCAGCACGTGAGTAAGTAACAGATTAACCATGTTTTATTAATCAAAGTTGAATTCGATGATATCCCTTATTTTTTATTACTCCGTTAGCTGTTACCCGCGACTTCACGCATGGAGTGGTGTCATGACGTGTGAATTACATTTAGTTTTCAGTACAGTCATAAGCAAAAATCGACATGTCATATGTCAGGAATAATTAATAATCCTCCGTCTAGGAATCCAATCAACATAGTGTGATTAGAGTTTCAGATAGTAGCCTTAAAGGAAATAAGATTCACATAATATATACACTCGAAAACACATACACCTCAAGTAAAAAGAGAGAATGAGAAAATCTGTTCAAAATCAAATCATTTATTGTAAATAGGCAATAAAATCGCACTTTTACAAGTCACACACTATCTAATTTAACAAATAATAGAACCATATAAGATACGAGTGGTAATATCTACTAAACATAACAAATTATATAAACCGCGACCCACACTCGTACCGAGCGGACGTGTGCAACGTGCTAGTTCGTGAATATTTATTTATTTTAGTTGAGGCTTAAAGTGTTAAACGCTCAAGTTATACTAAACATCGGCCCCTCTCGTTTCTCCTTGGGGTGTTCCTCATTGGACCTCGCGGCCATATTGGATTGTGTCGGATTTCTCGCTCTGCGCCTGTACGCTGCTGACCTGTGCTGGCTACACTGCTGTGCTTACCTGCGTGAGTCTTGCTGCAATTTTGTTTGAAAAACATTTACACTGCACAAAGTCGGCCGGAGCTGGGGATCGAACTCGGGTCTCCGGTATTGCGGGCTCCTGTGTTACCGCTGGACCACGGTGACGTGAGCCGTCGGGCCGAAAATTACTTTCACTTTGACCAACAAACGATACTACAAAGCTTAAGCATGCGCTGCCACGGATGTACTAATACTTTAAGCGATAAGAGATTCTTAAAATGCAATAACTGCGCTTCTGAATATTGCTACGATTGCCTGAGCTTTACAGATGAATATGCTAAAAATCTAAACGCTGAGCAACTTAAATCTTTGAGCTGTCCTTGCTGTAAGAATGTCACTAGGCGCAAAAACGATGACGATACTCCCTGCCGCCAACAACGGCGTATGGCTCAATCCCTAAACGATACTATGAACATGTCGTTATCTAGCTTGCCCGGAGACTTGCACACCAGCAACATTGCTACGAATAGTCCATCAGGCTCTGATTTAAAGAATGAACCTGTCACCATGGACAGTATCAGTAGACTATTTGACATAAAGCTTGCCCCGGAGTCTGCAATTATGACAAATCTACGTGCGGCCGTTAAGAAGGACATGGAGAAAATGGTAGCTGTGGAAGTCAATAAAGCCATGAAACAACTTAAAACGGATTTTAATTCTACGACAGACTATATTGCCGCGGAGCAAAAGGACCTAAGGGCGGAAATTAGTTGCAAGGATAGTCAAATTAAACAGCTGGAATCTGAACTGAACAAGACGCAGAATGCTGTCATGAAGATGGAAACAAAAGTAGCGGCCATTGAGAAGATTTCACGCAGTTTAAACATAGAAATTCATGAGGTTCCAGAAAGCAAGAATGAGAATTTAATGACTTTATTTAGGAGACTCTGTGAGTGTCTGCAAGTACCAATCTCAGAAAACGATGTCAGAGCTTGCCGTCGAGTTGCGAAGATGGATACCTCATCAAAGCGGCCGCGTAACATTCTAGTTACTCTCTCCTCGCAAAGTCTTCGAGATCTCATCTTATCTTCCGTAACAAGATATAACAAAGCCCGTGGGGTTGACAGACTTGCTTCTACTCACATCGGTTTCACTGGAGAAACCCGCAGAATCTACCTATCTGAGCACTTGTCTCCTGAAGCAAAAGAATTACACAGTATGGCAAGAAGGTTCTGCAGAGAGAAGGGCTTTAAGTTCGTATGGGTGCGCTTTGGACAGATATATATGCGTAAAAATGAACAAAGTCCTGCTATTCATGTGAAATCAAAGGACATTCTTAACAAAATCCAGTAAAAGTGTATATGCTACTTTCTTAAATTTAATTAGTATTATTATTTCGTATTAACTAAACCTCATTATGGTTATAACTGTCTATTACCAAAACGTTAATCGAATTCGTAGTAAACTTTCACAATTTAATCTAAATTTGTTAAACTCGAACTATGATATTGTATGTCTGACTGAAACGAACTTGAATAGTAGTGTATTTGATGCAGAAGTCTTTGATGCTCGCTTCCACGTTTTCAGACGTGATCGCGAGAGCACTGCTTCATCCAAACGTGAGGGTGGTGGAGTGCTCATCGGTATTCAAAAAAGATTTAAAGTTTTTCGCCAAGCATCTTGGGAAACTGACATAGAGGACATCTGGATTAGTATAGTTTCTGACACGCATGGTATTCCCAATCTTAATATTTGTGTCTGTTATTTGCCTCCAGACATTAGTCACTCTAAATTAGATGAATTTTACTCTAACTGCCAGAGGTTGTTACTGAATGAATGCCCAGATGATAATTTTCTTATTGTTGGTGACTTTAACACGCCTGACTTCACAATGAACACTCTCTCGACTATTGACCCACCGCTGATGCTACGACAAAATAAAAAGCTTTTGTTATTAAGAGAGCTTATTGCACTGTGTAATTTAAAGCAGTATAATAACGTGGCAAACGCCAATGGAAGGCTCCTAGACTTAGTGTTGTCGACTTTAAATTCAATTTCTGTTGCCGAAGAATTTCCACTTAGCCAAATTGATCAGCATCATCCTGCCCTTTCTTTTGAGTTAACATTAATTGAAAGAATAAAAGGACTCAAGAAGCGGAACAAAAAACGTTTAAACTTCTCTAAGTGCGATTACCAAAAAGTAAAAGCTGAACTGGCAGCCACTGATTGGCGTGCTATTTTGTGTTACGCGGATATTGATCTAGCCACTGATATATTTTACGAAATACTCTTTGATATTATACATAAGCATACACCATTTACTGCTACGAAACCTCACACGTATCCTATATGGTACAGTAGGGCGTTAATTAAGTGCAATGAGGAAAAGAATAAATTTCATAAGCTGTTTAAAAAATACGGAAATCCTCGTGATTACGACACCTTCTCAATGCTTCGCACCAGAGTTAAAACCCTGGCTAAGGTTTGTTATGACAGGTATATATCTTCAACAGAAGAAGCTATAAAAAACAATATAAAACTTTTTTGGACTTTTGTAAACAATAGAAAGGGCCATGATGCGTCTATGCCGCATGTTATGAAATATGAAAATGATGTGTCCTCTGGTGCTCAGGGTATTTGTGACCTATTTTCTCGTTACTTTGGTTCTGTATTTGAGAGAGACAGTCAAAGTTCTTCAACTCTTTTTGAATTAAACAAAGACACCGACCTTGACAATCAAATCACCAATTCGCTATCTGCTATTTTGATCAATGAAAGAGACGTTTTACTTAAGATTAAGAAGCTGGATAGTAACAAAGGCGCTGGACCTGACCTACTTCCTCCATCTTTTGTAAAATTTTGCTGTGATGAGTTGTCTGTTCCTTTATGCATTTTATTTAATAAGTCTTTGAACAGTGGTGTCTTCCCCAAACGGTGGAAAACGGCACATATTATTCCTATTTTCAAAAGTGGTGACAAATCTCGGTGTGAAAATTATAGGCCGATAAGTATACTATCCTGTTTTGCTAAATTATTCGAATCCCTTGTTTATGAACATTTTTATGAACATGTTAGGCCTATTATATCGGACAATCAACATGGTTTCGTCAAGAATAGATCAACCGTAAGCAACTTGTTAGTGTACAAAAACCATCTATGCAAGTGCTTTGCTGTCGGAGGTCAAGTAGACTCAATTTACACGGACTTTTCTAAAGCCTTCGATAAAGTCAATCACAAGATACTTTGTAGTAAGCTTTCATCGTATGGTTTTCATGGTAGTTTGTTCCGGTGGATATGCTCTTATCTCTCTAACAGGAGCCAGTTGGTTGCTCTGAAAGGGTTTGTTTCGTCTCCAGTTGAAGTTACTTCAGGGGTGCCTCAAGGGTCCCATTTAGGGCCCCTTCTCTTCGTTGTATTTATTAACGACCTTATTGCACGTCTGAGTTGTCAATGTCTTTTATATGCTGACGACTTAAAAATTTTTAACGTTATCTCATCAGTCAATGATTGCCAAATCCTGCAAAACGATTTAAATATAGTATCTGAATGGTGTACCTCTAATCACATGTACCTGAATATAAGGAAATGTTTTATTATATCCTTTTCTAATAAGCGGCATAAAATAATTAATAACTACACGATTGGTGGACAGGATTTAGATAGGTCTTACTTCGCTAAAGATTTGGGCATAATATTTGATGAAAAACTCTCTTTCAGGGCACATATACAACAGATGACAACGAAAGCTAACCAACTACTCGGTTTTGTTCTGAGATCTACAAGGGGCTTTAAAAACCCAGATAGCTTTTTGTACCTCTTTTTCACTCTGGCGAGGAGTGTATTAGAATATGGTAGCTCTATTTGGTCTCCTTACTACAATGTACATATTAACGAAATAGAAAGAGTTCAGAAGAAAGCCTTAAGAATACTAAGTTACCGTGAGAAACCAGGTCGTTCAAATCTTAATTACGAAATGCGATTGGCTAAGTATAAAGTCCAACCATTAGAAGTGCGTCGGAAATATTTTGACCTTTTATACCTTTATAAAATAGTGCACTATATTATTGATTCTCCCGAGTTGCTCTCACAATTATCTTTTAATACCAAATACAGTGATAGAAGGTCAAATGTAAGTAATTTATTTACGCTACATACATATAAAAATAATATTTCATATTTTAACCCCCTTGTAAGAATGGCTAGACAGTACAACGAAATGGCAAAGAAACACTCTGAGTTAGACATATTCATCGATAAATTTGGATATTACTCTAAAATTGTAAAAGATGTCCTCTATCTCAAACCGGATGGTTCGGATGCCCCTGCAGTAGTTACTGCTGCGGGTTTGTCCGAATGATCCAATCTTCTCGTGGCATTTGTAATTTTGTAATTTTTAGTTTTTAATTTTTTGTTGTTTTATTTTTTATTATTGCTTTGGTTGGTCAATGTGCCAAGGTATTTTGGATTTTCTATATCTTGGTTTTGTTATTATAACTTTATTTTATTATAGTACTTTGTGCTGTACGCTCGATATGTTAACATTTTGTTGTATGTACATGCTTTGAGTTGCAATCCAGATCCTAAACACTACTTTAATTACCTTTTAAGTTGCAATGATTGTAATTTGTTTTGTGCATCAAATAAATAAATAAATAAATAAATAAATAAATAAATAATTATTACGTAAGCAAAAAAAAAAAAAAAAAAACCTAATATTACCTATCCTTTCCAACGTATGACACTCATTAGTCAATAATTCAACGAGGTTACTCCCGACTCGTCTTTATCAGGAAACTGATATGATAGACTCGAAAGCCACGTCAGCTGTCAGTGCTGACATCTCGATTACAACAGCTTTCAAATAGAAAAAAACTGCATCAAAATCGGTCCATTGGTTTAGGAGGTACGATGCCATAGACAGAGACACAGATATGCATACATCTCAAACTTGTAACCCCCCTCGTTTTTCGTTGTGTGTTAAAGATGAGGCATAACGAGAATGAGTCTTTTTAAGAATAAGTCTTTGTACGAATAAGTCTTTAGTAGAGTAGGGTACTTAGCAAACAGGCTGAGTTAAGACTAAAGGATACCGCAAATAGGTCCAAAAACGCATGAGAGTCATTTTGCGAATAGGTCATTAATATATCTACGAAGCCATCAGGGGGTTGTCTGGTGCCAGTAGTGACGTGAAACCTACTCTGCGTTGACGTTCACTATCTAAGTTTATCTTTAATTGAATGATTCTTTTTTATTTTATTTAACACGTTCAATGAATTAAAACTGGTATTGAAAAACGTGCTCAACACGTGAATTAGTGAGCATGAATTATCTTTTTTGATTCTAAATAACCCTAATTTAGTGTTTTATTACTGCCTATAATTTTATATTACTCTTCTTTGTTCTTTTTGGTGTTCCGTAGTCTAAAACTTTGAACTCAAATCATGTCTTATGTTATTGTGAAGTTAATCTAAGTTATGTAAAGTTGCCACCAGTTTATTGAATCGTAACATTGACTTCTGGCCACTTGGCTGACCGGGGCTCGACATTTTGACTATTGTGTTCGTATAAAAAGCTGGATAATATAATATTATACTTAGCTAGCTGCATTAGAAGCTAAAACTAAAAATGAAACTTCATGACTAAAATTGACTGACTGTCAGACTTCTAAGTAATGATAATTCACTATTAATGTTACTTCTAGCGGTTAAATGAAATTTCACACTGCAACTTCAACTTGTGCTTTCAAGTGTACTTCGTTGAACCATTGACAGTCCACGGTCGTAGCATTGTCCGTTTGACCGATGCTAAAAGTATGATATTCGTTTTAAATTCATATTTTTATTGGCTGTATCAATTAGATTTTTGGAGAACTTGACATTGGGTCGGAGCGCGTCGACCTAACATGCTAAGACGTCGGCTAGCTTGAACCTCTATAGTTGTTTTACTTGCTATTATTTTTAAATTTAAGTGCTATTACTGATTATAGAAACAGAAACCGCAGAAGAAGAAAGCTCGCGTGCCAGATTTTTCAACGTCAGCTACATAAGTAGCCAACTAAATGATGTTCTCGTGATACAAACTATGACATTTACCTTGAGAATGGTCCTCTTACATTGACGTCATTGATCTTCTATCTCACGTGGCCATGCTGGGCCGCAATCTTTAGTTTTCTCTGTGCATTATAGAAACGAGCTAAATTATTAGTCTTATGATCTGTTAAACGCGCGATTTTATTCACGGCGATTTTATCAAACAAAGGCATCCGCATTTTAAACATTTATTATGAAATAACAGACATAAACGTACATTTTAATATTGGTATAATTTATTACCACCGTTTCTTGTTTGTCTGCCGTTCCGGGTGGAATCTTGCAATTCTTATTCGGGGCACTTCCCGATTCGACTGAAACTTTCAGAGTAGCTTACAAGCACGACTCGATGGCAATGCATTCTAAAGCCATATAATATTAGAAAAATATTTATACAAGTCTAAAACCTACTTCACTTGTGTTAGTGAATAACGAAAAGCTTTCTCACAAGCTGAAGTAGGTATTATAATTTATTATTATGTACACAAAGTAAACCTATTGACCCTAAGATGTACGTATTGTTATGTTTTTATTTAACTTTTTTCTCTAATTTTGAGATCTATTGTGTCGATAGACGAAATCTGAAAATTGATAAATATTTACGTCAAAATTTGCATAAAGACGTTTTTGTGTATGAAATTAAATTCTTTTAAAACGGAAAGTGTTGCCATGACTGAACAGCGAATCTGGTATTTCCTCAATGATCTGCATATAATGCTGAGGTGGTGGGGTCAATTACTGCAGCTGATCATATCACTCACATTTTTATTGTTTGTCTATTCAATGTTTAACATAAAATAATGTGACGTATGTTTGGGTAGATATAAGTAACTCTAGGTTTTGTTATTGGTAAGTTATAGATAATAATTATTATAGCTGAGCATACTATTTTTTATATTTCTTACCATATACTGTATGTAGTGTATGGTAAGAAATAAACAGACAGACGCAATGTTATCCATCGACAATAATGTAAAAAGTCCGCGCCTTTTTTTTGTGACCGCACTATTAAGCTAATTTAAGCAAAACTGAGCACCAACTTCCGAAGAAGGAAAACTGTAGCACTAAAATTGAAGTGCCCGAACAAACTCTTCCTAAGCCCCTCCATTCAAAGTCAAAGTCAAAGCATTTATTGTAAATAGGCAATTAGAAGGCACTTTTACAAGTCAAACAGTTAATTCTCGTTAACAAAGATAATTATAAAACATAAAATATGATAAAATAAACTAAACAGTATCATTGATAATGGTTTGAGTTTGAAAAAGGATGTTTCCCTTTCAAGCACTGTACCAAGATTCTGGACAGGAAGAGGAAACTCCGTTGACTCTACCAGTGCTCCGAAATACGCCCGTTAGAGAAGACAGCACGAACAAACTCTACAAGGATGTAATTTTTTAACTCTTTATCATTTTTTTTTCAGTCATAGTACATGATTATATAGGTTTACAAACACGAACAAACATTGAGATTCGATTATAAAGCTTTTTTCAATTAGCAGTCTATGACCCCCAGGTGAGTCGGATAGTCAAAAACTAGACTATTAACTAATAAGGTATAAAAAATTGACAGATGGAATCCGTTCAATTAAATACAGAAAAAAAGCAAACGTCGGTTCTGTGTTTAACGACTTAATTAACCTGTCAATGTTTTTAAAGCACCGGTTGCTCTATGTATTAATTAAAGAGATCATATTGTGACACGATATCAATCAAATTCAATATAGGAACCGAAAGATACCAACTTTGACTTGTTGATAAAAACATGAAAGAAAAAAATCTATATCTTGCTTTAATTCCGCCGAAAGTAGTTGGAAAAATGTAGTTTAGGAAAAATGCCAGAAGACGTTATCTTTTACCAACGGAACCCCTGCCTAAAATATAGAAAACCTAAGTATATCTATCACAAACCCCCTTTATTTATGACGGTATATTCTGACGATAAAACCCTTACTTACAAAACCCTTAGCTATTAGCAAATTACAATTTAAAGTTCACAACTTAATTTTACATTTTGACAGTAAATATTTTAAATATTGATCATATATATTGGATGTTTAAAACAATGAGGTAAGAATCCTGAAGTCGGTAGCCAGCCAGACAGTGAACAAATATATTAATAATTATATTTGTCTGTAATATTTGTCGCGGAATCTTAGAAGTATTTAATTATAACCAGGAGTTATAATGTTTTCATTGGAAAACTTAATAAAGGTACTTATTTTGCTATCACTCGCTTTTCGGAGAAGAAGAACATCGTGAGTTTCGTGAAGAAACTCACATGCATAAGAATGTTTTCGAAGGTAGATCCTCAAATCCGATACCCCGTGATGTAACATGACCTAATCCTCCTCATGGAAGTGAGGTGAGGTGAGACCCGTGTCAATACTAACAATTTGACTAAACACAATGGAACATTTTTGCATCTTTTTATGAATTTCACGATTGTTTTTTTACAAAACCAAAAGCTGTAGCTTTTGAATAAGTTAACTGTTCATTTGACACAATATCTAAAGACCGCTTTCTTAACGTTATTTACTGCTTTTACAGTAGATTAAGTCTGTCGCTGTGTCTAACTGGCACTAAACAAACGACACTTATACCTATAATCTTATTTTTTTATATATTTGCAGATTGCTTTTGACCGAAACATAACGCAGCACCTTGCTTGTGAATTAGTCAACTGTTAATTTGACACCTCTAATTAACAAATCTGACACTAAACAAACGACAAGTATAACATCGGTAGACTTAATCTATTGTTAAAGTTAAGTTCAAGTTATGTTCAAAAATCCGTCTTTTAACATAGCTTTACGTTAACAGCTACGTTCAGAGCTTAGGGCTGTCGGGTTACACCAATCTTAAAAACTTAATTTAATTGATGTAAATTATAATATTCACGCCTTGAAAGCTGTGTTCAAAAGGTGCCGCAGAGATCAATTTAGTTACGTGTACCTGTACCTAATAAATTGATGTGTCCGAACAAAACATGCTGAGAATTATAACTTACTACAAATTATTAATCATAAATCAAAATAGAGCGGCCATTTTACAACCGAAGGCTTAATCGAAGGTCTGTCAAGTTTTTGGGAAATAAAAAATAATGTGTTTTAATCGTTTAGCATACCGTACCTACTTAATCGAATTAAGATTTCGATGAATTAATTAAGAATACATTTAATGGCCTATGCCCAGCAGTGGGCGTCTGTCGGCTGTTCAAAAAGAAGAAGAAGCATTAAATAATAGTATAAACCATAGTTAAAATTACACCGAGATGTTACAAAGAAACATAAGCCATATTATAAACAATATGGATATTATGTACCTACCTAAAATTTTAATAATTTAAATATTATAAATAGCTAATAAACAACAAATTATTATACTTAATTGTATTATTAGCCACGATTTAATGCTTGGAGTACCTACCTATTTCAAAACAGTATGATAATAAAATATAAAGAAAACTAGTAGTCAAACGAAAGCTTTTCCTGTCAACTAATTTACGTAACTCTCATCGTAAAAGCGGAAGAAGTAATTATATAAACACCTTATGTAGTTGACTACACATAAATTAAATAGTAGGTAAATCCGTTAATAATATTAAAATTGCAATGATCATGATGGAAGTACTTACATGGTAATGTTTAAAAAAGCTCTGTTAAAACTTAAAGTTCAAGGAACATTTTGCTGTCTATCTTTTTAAGGCGCTGACCTAATGAAAAGCGGTGCCTGGTGCGTCAATCACAATGAAAAATTACGAAAATATTGCAATTAATATAAAATATGTAAATGCATAATAGGAACAACTACGTTTAATGTTGTTCTTTTTCTATAATATTGTTTTCAAATACATTAAATACGCTTCCGTAAATTATAGCGATATAGGTAGTCGAAATTAATAATTCTGATTATTTTGAAATTGACAGTTACGGATTTATCTAAAAAAAACATAGGTCCAGTGAATAAATGGATGTTGTCAGCTTCTATTTATAATATTACATAGAACTTCACCTGTGTGCAATCAGATACCATTAACTAACCAGTTGTTAAACTCGCATCATGCGACAATGGACAAAAACAAACTTTCGGCTACGCTATAAACAGTTTTTTTTTTGCGTTTCAGCTTCTCACGTTTAGTGACATTAGCTAGGTGCTAAGTATTGAATTTTAGATATTTTTCCTAACTTTTACTCATGTCTTCGTCCGCGTCTGTCTTAATTTTATAGCAATATCCTTTTCCAATCAATTTTTACACCAATTTTATAAAAATAAGTTTAGTGGTTTAGACGGGGTGTTTTATAGATAATTCGTTTGTTTCAGTCATCAACATGGTTGTGGGTGCCAAAAGGACTTTGGAGAGCATACCCAGCAAGGGTCGAATCTCGGTCATGAAGATACAGAACTTCACCGTTACAAAACGACGTAAGTTTTTCTACAAGTTTTATCTGGACTTACTTTTATAAACACGTATTACTTATTAGGTACTGAAAGCTGAATAAAATGAGCCCTCACGCGATTAGATGGCGTACTATACTTCTGCTGACTGAAAAGTTACGTTGTACAACTTTCATACAACATTTTACATATCCACAACAAAGACATTGCATTGAAATAGACTGATCTAAGTTTTCTTTTTCAGATTCAGTAATAAAATTAGCATACGGAATTCTCTTGATGATTATATCTATCATCATGGCTGCGATTAATCCAATAGAGTTGGTGTCTACTTGGGTAAGCTGTTTTAATTTTGTATTCACACAATAAACTAACCTATAAGTAACCGTCTGACCACAAAAGGTAGACTGAACTTATAACTAGATCGTAAGTTGATTATATCGAGATGAAGTTGTAAATTTATGGGAGCAGAATACCAATTCTCAGTCAAGTCATAATCCAATCACATTTCGGTCAACTTTCGTTCAACTTTTGTGTAATTACGAGAATTGACACCCAGAGGTAAACAGATGTTTAACAAAAATCGTTCGTCAAAATCGACGTCTCTCACTTGCGTTTTCTTACTCAATCCTGACATTCCTAATTATTTTACTTGTGTATTTGTTATTGAGTTAGAAAAAGCAAAGGTTAGACGTCGATTTGTGGAGAAAATGTTTAGACTAATCTGTGCAATTCTAGTTAAAATCTTTTGTAGTAAGATAATAAATGTCAATAATAAAACTCCACATTGCGTGACCAAAATGTTATATCTGCTATGAATTGATTTAATTAAAAACCCCCCTAGTTTCTAATTTAGTCGTTCTTGTCAACATCTGACGTCAACTTATTTTCAAGACCGGGCATACTCGCCCAGTTCGGTTACGTAGCGGTAGTAAGTACGTCACTGTTCGTAATTTATATCACCTCAAACGCAATAATGGTTAGGTTAATAACATAATTTTATGAAACATTCATCAAGGACTTTCTCCCATTCACCGTTTATGCCATCTAAAATATGAGTAGAGGTGTGCTTAACGGTTGTAGGTATTCTTGTTGTGCAATACTGTTGGTGTTATTGAATAACCTAATCTCTTAACAGTAATGATTTACAGTCTCACTAATTTAAAGTTATATTGAACTCTGTACTTGCGGTTTCTTTTGTTACCACACGCTTATTATGAAATTTCACTACGCAAAAACTTCAACATAGGCACAAATAGTATTCAAATAAAAACAAACTCATACAAAAAATAACTAAAAGTGTACAGGGGTAGTCGTTGGAAATAAACCTCTAAAGGTTTTGTGCACGTTTGTACAATAAACAACTGATATTTTACTCAATTGAAGAGCGGGCTCAGTCTACCAAAGATATATAATAAAATTAACGAATAGGTAAACTGATCCCGCGGGATCAGTTTGGAGTGGGCTCAGTTGACGTACGAGCCACCTATTTATACTTTGATTATTGTCTGTTAACCGTTCTATCATATTCATTCAAAAAACTATAACAACCAATTGTTTTAGTATCGTTACGTCAATATAATATATATACCTACATAATATTATACTATATTTAATTATGTTTTAGAGGCTATAATCCTATTGAAAGAACAAAGTAGGTAGGTACCTACTAATAGAAATAGTCCATCACTCACTGTACATACCCTGTAGGTACATCAATCACAGATTTTCAATTAGTGCGGCTTAAGTACAAGTGAGTCATCTGACACAGTTGAGTGGGACCAGCCCAGTAAGTGTGTCACTTCGTCTTCTTTTGAATCCTTCATTAATGTGCATAGATAATTTTTAATCAGCACGCATTGTTCTTCACACATCAATAATGAGGCTCGTACGTCAACTGAGCCCGCTCCAACCTGTGCCCGCGGGATCAGTTGACCTTATGAATATTTGAATCGGTCAACTGAACCCGTTAACAAAATTTTCAATTTACACAGTCACTTGGGGTACCTATTCTAGCTGTTTTTAAAAAAGATGTTATTATATAGTAAGGTTTTAGTTGGATGGTTGTTTTATCTGCAGATTGATTTATAAAGCTAACCTCTAAACGTGAGAAATATAATCGTAAACATCAAATAGTGGGATCAACAACTTTTAGTGGTAAAAATGCCACTTAGCGTGATCGTGTTAATTAATGACTTCGAAATACTCATCAATGAAATTGACTGTCATCTGCGTATTTAATTCGAATTTTATTGTCTTGCCCTTTAAGTAATCGATAACATACTATTTAGTAATCACAAAAAGACCAAGTTGTTTCACACAAATTCTTCTTCCGCCATAAGTAGGTACAGTTATCGCCAAAAGTCATTAGATATGATTAAAGTTTAAATTCGCGAATCAATAACATTAATACTAATTATGCATTTTGCGTGCATATTATAATATATCGCAAAATACAAATTATATTCATAATGATATACTTACCTAGTAAAATTATTATTGTGTCATAATTTCTTCCGTAATTTCCATGACGGCTAGAGGATGCAACATAGCATTCTGCCATCAATGGACATTTCGCACAATCTACATTATATTTGCGTGCTAACGTTCTTATGAAGCTAATTACGAAGTTAGGACAGATTCAGAGCCATTTTTGTGTTTGACTGTACGCTACTTGTATTTTATGATTCAGGTTTTTTTTTATTTCAAATACTACCCTAACTCAACGTTTTATTATACACTAGTTAATTCCCGCGGCTTCGTACACGTGAACTAGGTATCACAACGTATGACGTCATTATTACAAGTCCCAACTTCTATCTCCATAGCCCCCGGACATACGGCCTGACGCGGTACGGTCGGCATCAAAAGTAGCTTAACATGTTTTAGTTTCCAATTCCATTGTAGATTCATTACGCAAAATGTACATTTTTAGGGTGTATATTAAATTTAAGACACGGAGATGTTAAGCTACTTTTGATGCCGACCGTACCTACCCACTTTTTAGCTCCCTTTAAACTTACTCGAAATCAAAGCTATTAAATGCCGAAACTCCTCCCAAAATCCTGCTAAACATAGCGCAGTTACTGGTAACAAACAAATAAAAAAAACAGTACACAATTTAAAACCCCACATTTTTGGTTTCTGCTTCTTTTAAATAGTCGTTCTCGGTTAGTTTTCAAAAATATCTTCAATGTACATGGTTCAGTAACAGTTTTAAAATAGTAGGTACTACTATCCCGCGGAACCGTACATTTTTACAGGTTAAAATATGTCACTCGGGGATAGTGTAGCTAGCTTACCAACAGTGGAAGAATTTTCAAATCGGTTCAGTAGTTTCGGAGCCTATTCAATGCAAACAAACAAACACTCTATATAATTATATATTAAAAGGCTGAACCGATTTGAATGATTCTTTTTGTATGCGTTTCGGTAGCGCCCTGGATGGTTTAGATTCACAAATCAGCCCGCCAGATAGCGCTAGTAGGTAACTAGGTTAGATTAATCTACGGCTGGATCGATTAATGATGCAGGACAACATCTACCGGGTCCGTTTTTATTATGATAAGTATTATATTAGTGTAGATATTAGGATAGGTATAGATAATATATAGAAAAGCAGCGGCATCGCGTACTTACGTGGCATTCTACGTTTGATTTATTGATATCTTAATACCGCATTCTTCTTATTAAATTACGTATAACAGGTTTTTAAATTTAGCCGGATTCAATTCATAATGTAAGACAGAAAACGGGTCCATTTCGCACAAGTTGTTGTCGTAATATACCGTTTGGGTTTATAAGCGTCATTGAATGAAAAACGTCAACATTGCAAGAAGTAATTATGAAATCTCTGTGATTGCGATCCGCGCGCCAATTTTGTGTCTATAAAATATAATTCGCAACATTATTACATTATTCTTAATAATTAGGTATAATTTTTGTTTTACACGTTCATCATGGCGTCCGACCGGTCCTTCAAACCCCTCTGACGCACATACTTTAACATTTAATTAATCTACGACAGAAACGTATACTTAAATGTTTTCGCTGGATTTATTAGTGTCGTGCTTCTGGTGTTTTACAAAGAGTCCCGACATTTAATGAGCCGCAATGGATCATTGTGATCCGATAAGAACGGAAACTGTGATCAATTGATGACGCACTTCCATAATTATTAATGTGGTCCAATGGGGTGTTCCAACATAATTGTAAATTATCAACTAACTTACCGGCTCTTTTCACGCAGGCGCATAATAATTAAACATAACAAGGCGTACGGAAACATATGGCATCCGTATACGGTTGACATTCTTGCAATTTGCACAAAGCCTTTGTCATTCGAGTAACAAAGAAATGGAACACTTTACCAGCGATTTGTTACCCGATAACTTTAATCTGGAAGTTTAGGTCGAGAGTGAATACTTATCTCCAAGGCAAAGATGCTTAACCGTCGACTGTATCATCTATCACTTACCAACAATATATTATGCCTATAGGTACGGAATTAAAAAAATGTTATATGTTCATAATCTGAAGTGTTACCGTCGCTCCATGCTTGGGAGAGCACGGTATTTTATTTTCAGCAGTTAAAGCCACAACAGAAGTTATTTTCAACAAATGGCAGGAGTGAAATTGTTTCATTGTTCCAAAAATTAGTGATAAGTTTCTTTAGAATTCTTTGACTGTCCATTTACGGTATATTATGTACTAACAATGTCAGCGCAAGCCTGAAGTGTTGATTATTTGGACCGTTAACTTTATAAGTATTTGGTTGGACTCATTAATGTATTCAACTGTTGGTTTTATCTATCTGGTTTTGATGTTTTAGTTGTTGACGTGTCGGCTTAGCTCTTGTAGTCAAAAAGTTCAAATAACAGTCACCGAAGTAGACTTTCAGGTCACTCCACCAAGTCCAAAGGGTCAGACAACACTAATTATAATATTGGTTTAATTATATACTACATCGACACTAAAAATTAGATGGCAAAATTAGCTAAGAAAAATATTCAAACTTATAAAAGTATCAACATTGTTATTTTCCTGCAAGGGCTTGCGTATGTGTGTGAGTTTGAGCTGGGACAGTGTAGTGGTGCTATTTGATACCTATTAATTTTGAGAAAGCATCCCACGCCAAGCAGCCGTATGTCGATAATATATTGTGTCTAGAAGACGAAATAACAATGATACTCGTACTTTTTGAGTTACACCAACCAGTCACCGCCCGATATATTTTTCTGAAGTAGGTATGTAGGTGTTGAAAGTTCATTGCCCCTGTTTTATTTCCGGGGTTGTCGTGTGTTGATAAATCTATTTAAAGTTTTTAACCTCAATTTTGATAAAAGGGGATACTCCGAGAGGTTATCTTCCTTAAGTGGCCGATAACCCAGTATTGGCCAAATAAACACTTTAAAAAATAATTGCCAAATCAGGACTGATGATAAATGACTAACTTTATTTAACTTTTCATACTTACGAGAAATTTTTTGGACAAAATTTTATTGTTGATTATATATTATTATGTTGGTGGTTTTCACAGATTAGGGTTATATTATTTCTTCAAGGAAGAACTCTTAGAGAATGGGTTTAACAATTGCGGTATTCGCGTAATTTTTCAGGTTGGGATTCTAGAGTAGGAGGGGACGGTGGGGCAAGACGGGGTACTTAAGGTTTGTAGGTCAATAAAACAAAACCTTTTAGTTAATTCTGATCATCTTTATTATAATAATTATCTTAAGTAATCAGTCTTTGATAATTGAGATATAATAGGAACATAACTTTTATTCCTTGCTAGAAAAAATACAAAATTCAAAAAATCGCCTACTACCCCGTCTTGCCCAATAGGTGGGGTAAGATGGGATAGCCTATGGGGTAAGATGGGGTATAGGCTGTCATACTATTCCTGCTCACAAAACTCGCAAGTAAAAGTCGCCTCTTCATTTTCGTCATCAATTCCTGCACAGCTGCAGTGTGCCCACTTCCCACAAACTCTACAAGCTGCCCAACCTTCGTTGGAGTCCATATAACGTCCAGAACAATAAAAACATGGAGTGTTCTCAATCTCATTGTCACTATTTTCCGATGACGACTTACTTTTTACAGCTTTTTTCTTTTTCTGTTTCCCTTTAGCTTTTTCATTAGATTTTGCTTTTGTCTGCTTCTTGGTTAACTTCGATTTCTTTTTTTCTTCTTTTTTGGCACCATCTTCCTTTTTTTCTTTATTTTATCCTCAAGATCATTTTTATAAGGTGACGCAGTTATTATAGCAGTTTTTCCTCGTTTTCTAGTGAAACGTTCTTTTTTTTGAGTTGCCGGAAAAGGTAATAGTTGTTTTGGGCTAGTCAATAAAAATATTGAATCTCTTGGAGCAACAGATCTTTGATCCATACCCAAATTATCAGTCCAAATTGAACAACCAGGTTGAGGTTGTTCATTTGCAGGCGTTCGCACGGATTTTGCTAACACATTTGGACTAGTAGCTGGTGCAGTTAAAGCAGTTGCAAGAGTTATATCTGCTGTTGCTCTAATAGTAGGTTCAGAAACGATTTGAGGCTCTGTACATGGCAAAGCTGAAAGCGTAGCAGTTGTAGTTGCTGTAACTGCAGCTACATCTAAAGCATCCAAGCATATCGTCGGTGTTTGAGACACAGGACATTGCAAAACTGCAGGAATTTCGGTAAACGTGGCCATATTTGAGACATGGGTATCAGTATGCGCGATGAAATTTCCGGCTCCGTTGCAAGTAAACTTGGTGAACAGGGATCTTCACGTACTGTATTTGAAGCAGTTGATGCCTCTTCTCTATCAGTTTGTGTCTGAGGGACTGGTCCCTGAACTTGAGGTATGTCTGTCACCAAAGAAGGTGCGAAGTCACTTTCTGAGAAAACTGTTGAATCATACGGCCAGATTCCACACTTCCTGAAACCATTAATAGCAGTAGACATCGTAGAAGCCTGTACAAAGGCTTTACCAAAAATTTCTGCAACTTGACGTACTGTCACTACCATCCCTGGATGGCTGCGTAACCATGCTGTTATTTGCTGATCATAATAAGTGCTCAACGGTCTCATGAAAGCAATGTCTGCTACCTGGAGACGGTGAGTTGTGTGAGGTGGAAAACAAAGAATAATTACTCCATTTGACCTGGCCTCATTAATCAAATCAATATTTTGCGTGTGCGTGCTATGTCCATCAAGCAAAAGTAAAACTTTGCGGTCTACTGATGCACCACTGAACCTCACGAATTCCTTGAACCACTGCAAAAATAACTCACTTGTTATCCAGCCTGATTCGCTGCACACACCCCAAGCACCAGGAGCTCCATTTAGCATCAGCTGTTGGTCCATTCGCTTCCTAGGAAAAATCATCATTGGAGGCATGTAATTTCCACTAGCGCTAAAACAAATTTCGATGGTGATAGTTGATCCTCTTTCAGCGGAAGTTATCGAACCAACTTGCTTTCTTCCTCGTTTAGCAATAATTTTTGATTTAGTTTTGGGTACGACTGAAATTCCAGTTTCATCAAAGTTATAAATTCGATCTGGGGTTAGTTGGTGTTCATCATAATATGTTGCCTAAGAACGTGTAAAAAGCATCAATCACTTCTCTATTGAATCCAGAAGCACGAGCAGCAGAAGTACTTTCTGGCTTTCTTATTGATAGCTCTGGATGTCTCTTTAAAAACCCCAGAACCCAATCTTTCCCAGCTTCTTCTTTTTCAGTGTTGAATGGATGGACTTTATTGTTCTTCTTAGCTAAGTTGTAAGCCAATGATTTTAAATCTTTCACGGTAAGCCGATAAAATCGACTTTCCATGTCTATAATATAATTACACAACTCAGTCTCTTCCGTCGAGTCTGTAAATACTTGTTCCTTTGGGCCTAAAGGAACCTTCACTGCATATTTACTGGTAGAACTGTTGCTTTCGAGGTCACCACGAGCAGTTTTCACTCTTCTTTCTAGAGTCGTTTGCGGTACTGAAAATGTTCGTGATGCTAGCAAATATCCCATTCTTTTTTCAATGACAGCATCAATAGCGTTTTTCATATTTTCTTCGAACCAATCTCCTCTATTTGTCTTTCTTTTGTAATCCCTAACCATACTGAAACAAATGTATAATTTTATTAATCTTCGATTTCTAGGACTAAGGGGCAAGACGGGGTGGAGGGCAAGATGGGGTACCTCGTCTTGCCCCTTCATGCATAAAATATAGTAAAATTACGTCACAAAAAAATGCTGCCAATTAAGTGATAAACAAGTTCTTACCTGACAGAGCAATCATCAGATGAAATAAATAACGATCACTGCATACAGCATCTCAAATATTCACGGCAGTAACACAACTGATAAAACATGAAAAAATGATAACAATTCATCAAAATATATATTTTTTTACGAGAAATGAATAAAAACGTGGTTATTGCTAAAGTCAAGAGACCGACTGGATGGCAATATGGCAGCACGTCTTCGAAGTTAATACGGCTGTGATTGGTCAACTCTAACACCTCAAAAGACTAGGTACCCCATCTTGCCCTCCACCCCGTCTTACCCCACCTTCCCCGATAAGATAAGTAGGTACATATGTACCTACTTATCTATTTATTTATTTATTTACAAACAACATAGAAAGCTTACAGTAATAACCAAAGCTAACTATCTAAGATAACGACTTAAGAATACATTTAGATACAAAACTAATAGAACTATAGCGAGAACTCGTCATGTTGATCTCATAGTCTAGCAGAACTTGGAATAATTATGAGCGAAGTGGGGTAAAATTACATATTTTTTATTATAGCGGTGACGATAATTGCACGCATTGTCAGAAACCTGTCGGTGCCTACCTAACAAGACTATAAGCATGACAAAATGCAAATTTTCCTTACCATTGGCCCCAACATTGACCTCTTTGACACCACTTTGCAATGTATTCTCACCCTGACTGACGCCAGCTGAGGCCTACATGGGGCTTTAGACTTTGCTGAATAAAACTAAAATAGAACCATAAATATAGCTCCTAGCACGTTATTTAAAATAAATAAATAATCACTAAAGCGTTTATCACATTATAAGAAGCACGTGTGCATAATTGGAAATAAAGGTCAACCAAGTTTTTCTTCATAGGTAGTAATGTTGTACAGGTTCCATTGATTACAATAATTTTCCGTAAATTAAAGAGATATTTTTCTCAGAAACGTTTTTCAAGATGATATTATTAAAATATCTCTATACCTAATAAGGTTGTGACCTCTGAATCAACATAAAATTAAAATAATTATTGATTAAAATATAATTTGTTTTTTTTTTTCATATTTTATTGACTTACATAGTAGGTACATTACAGATTTATCTAAAAATACGTTCAAATGGAGTGTAGTCCCTTAACAAAAAATCCACACTTAGCTCAGAAATATTATACTTAATATTATATTTATATGCTTTACGCAACACACCATAAGAAATAGTAAATTTTACTGCATGATTATGTAAATGTCCAAAATGATGTTCAAAAGAAACATTTTCCAAGTTTTAGGCTTCATTTTATAGACACGTGAATCACGTGTTGCATTTTGGCCAAAATTTTCCAAATATTTGAAATTATATTACTCCTACCTATTTCCACATAAGTACAATTAATTTCGTTAAGTTTTATTAGTTAGTTGAAAGAACCAGGCGTTACTTTACGGAAATCCATATTCAAAACAATGAAGTAAAAATATGTAGCTTTATTGTATTAAAGTGTTTAGGATATTAGCTAGGTTTTGAGGGATATGTTAGTATAAAAGATTACATCATCGGTCGTCTAGCCAACATCGATCAGACACATTTTTGGCGGATTTATAGCTACATATTTTTACTTCATTGTTTTATTAGTTTCGTACGTGTATTTCTCACAGTAAAACCAGTTGCGTCGGTGATTCCTCTTGTAATATTTTTATTATGACTTATTAACTACCTGTTTTAAATAATATTCACTACTAAATTATTTTAACACCTTATTTTATTGCCATGTAGATGCTAAAACTTGTATTGTTACGGAGATCGTGAATATTTATTAAAATATTTTTTTATTATGTAATATTAATAATTATATAAGACATTATAATAATAATAATTCAGCCTGTACTGTCTAACTGCTAGGCAAAGGCCTCCCCTCGCTTTAATGGGAAGGATAGGGCCATATTCCACCACGGGGGCCCGGTGCGGAGAATTATTTCGGTTAACATGCCTCCGAAATAATTCTCAGGCATTTCCTTACGATTGGTGGATAACAACATGCCTCCGAAATAATTATCTGGCATTTCCTCACAATATTTTCCTTCACCGAAAAGCTAGTAATAATTACGTACATAAAAATTAAACAATACCTAAACATAATGGTTCGTGCCAGCAGCGGGATTTGAACTCGCCTCCTCCGCTTTGGCAGGCAAACGTTCGCCCACTAGGCTACAACGGTTTTTGTTTATCATGAAGTTGTGATAGCTTAGTCTAGTGTCAGCGCTTATCAGATCTCCCAGGGGCCTCTGATGCGGCTTAACGACTGCTATAAAGCGGTAACAACCGGGACCGACGAGTAAACGAGCACTCTAAACTACGAAGCATGTAGCGATGAGAATCCGCACATAACTTACGAAAAGTCATCGGTGCGGGGCCGAGGATCGAACCAGGTACCGTTGGGCTCTAAAGCGCACAAGTAACCGCCCGGCAAGCATCCCTAACAAGTCACAAACTCGAAACACACACACATCAACATACTTAATTATCTACTAAACAAAACTTGTACCGGTTGAACCAATTTCAACTTTAGTTTCTCCTTTTTTTGTAAGGTGACTTGATCGAGAGAGTTATTACGTTTCAGCTATGATTCACAAAACTCTATTCAGCCGTTAGAAATTTTATGTCGGGACTTTTTTTAAGTTTTTGAAAGATCACTAAAAGATAGGAGTCATATCCTAACCTTAATGCAAAGCTAACGGAACCAACGAAGGTTATCAATATTGATTTAGCCCAGACCTTGTTTTGTTCCTTCGAAGAAAACAGCCAAACACCTATCTATGACTCACTTATTCATGCTTACGCACATGCCCAGTCGACCGCGAAATTTGTTTGCAGAAGATATCACACAAAATGACGGTGCAAGATTTTCTACCTGTGATTTTATTTTTTTCTTGGCCCATCTTAACGTTCTAAAGGTTTAAGCTAAATTGAACTTTATAGCCGCAGCGGCAGTGTCAGACATCAACAGGGGTTTACCCGAGACCCTAGTTATTTGTTTTGACATAAATTAAGCTCCATAAATTACCTGAATTGTTTTTGAAAAATCATTGCCCATTGTTGTTCAGTGGCAACGTAATTATATATACGCATTACCTTCTGCTAGTATAATAAAATGCGAAGGTTTACATGTTAGTCTGTTGCTCTATCACGACTAGACGGGGTTTAAAAGTGAAATTTGATTCTGAAATATACTAGGCTAACTTTTGCCCGTGACTACGTCCGTCAGGGTTACAGTTTGTACGCAGTACCTAAAAAGTACTATGTTCTTCACTAGGGTACAAACGGTCTTCGTACCAAATTGTATCAATGCATGCCGTATAGCGTTGAAAAAAGAGCAAACGGGCTGAGTCAGCTTTCGCTATTACATAATTTTAAGTTGATGAGGTGAGAAAACTACTTACTTACTCTTTGTCGCACTCCAAGTAGGTAGGTACAAGTAAAAAACACAAGAATGGCATAACTAAACTATGCTATACATGAAACATTGTAATATTTGGGCACTCGTATGGAAAGGTGAAATGGGGTAAACTTGGATACCCCATTAGGAAAATAGGAAAACTGCAAGTAAGTTCGCAGGATACTAGTAGTCAGTAATAATAATGTTTAATTAGCTAAACATGTGCAGGTACGCAAGTATGATACAAAGAAAAGTTCAGACAAGTCATCTAATGGCCCACCTATGGCTCCTGCTCTGTCATCTCAAGCGTTAGGTATTGTTTTCAACATACTTTTTGCGTAGTATTGTATTATATTTATAAATTATTCTGTGCGAAGGTGAGATGTCACCGCACCGCACCGTGTGATTATGGTGGTTGGTCTGGTAGAGTGGTACAGTCAGCCACAAAACTCTTACAACTCCAAAACGCTTACAACTCAAAATGCGAATCTATTATTAAATAGATAATTATGATGATAGCGTAGTCTTGAACTATTCTGCGCGCGTTATTTTAATGCTCATCAATTTATGTGGTTGACTGTACTGTTAATGTCAAAGCACACAATAAATAATAGTATACTTGAGTAAAGGCCAAAGTCTCCAAAGCCATTGTTTTCGTACGTAGCTACATTGTATTTTCGTAATTACTATTGGAGGTACCAACAACTGTGTATTATGATATTTTTTACATATTTTTTTTGATACATCTGAAATCGATAATTTACTAAACATAGTGGGGGATCTCATAGCACGTATAAGGCGCTTGTCCTCTCAAAGTCAGTCTCTACCCACTTTCAACGCTTTCGTCAATTAATAAGGAAATACTGTAACTCTACTATAACCCTATAGCCGCGCCTACCCAATTGCATTGCCACCTAGAAGTTTGCAGACAGCTTCTAGAGTCGCATTATGCCCAGTATAATTTCAGTGAAAACAGCTTGAAAACCTGAACTCATTATTGTTTTCTGGATGAATATTTAGCAAATGCAACACAGCAATAACAACAACAACCCACTACAATGCATATGCAAGTTTCAGCAATAAAGCTCATTATAATCAATATAAACGAAACTGTTATAGCAACGCGCCTTAAACTCAGCCAATTCGCACAATGAAATGCTTCTTAAAAAAATTGTAGGGCTTGGTAAAAATAATTTTACAGCTTATTAAAATTCGTGTATGTGTAAACCTAGACTGCATTGTATAGCTCGTCTTACCATAAACGAAATGCAATATTGCCGGATGTGCAATTGAGATGGGTAATTACCCATCTCCTTTCATCTGCGTAATGTCCATACCATAATAATAATTATGGAAAGCATAATAATATTAATTATATTATTACGCTTATCGAGTGAACTTGAAATTCATCATTTCGAATACAATGCTTTTTCATATAAATATGTATGTAATGTAGTTAACTTTTTTGATAATTTATTGATAGTTGGACTTGCAAACGGAATGCGAAACGTATATTGATGGTTCGATTTCCACATAGGGCACAGGTATTATGTGGATTTTTTTATTGAAAGGGAAAGGAACGAAAGTTGTGTCGGGATCGTAGCGCGTGGAAATATGTTTTTCCTACCTACAAAGCAAAATGGGGGTGTTTAATAAAAAATCTTGGCGTATGATTTTCTTTATTTCTTTATTTAAAATTGAAGGGGTCACAACTAACATCTCACGTGACGTAAGGCATCCTCGCCTGCCGGCGGTGCACCCTGCCGACTAACTAACGAGGCTCTGGCGACCCGCAGACACGCACTAGACCAGGGTGGAGAGTTACGACCCAATTATGATTGCTATAGTACGTGGAATTAAATGGGGGAGACCTTTGCCTAGCAGTGGGGCAGTATGGATCACAAAAAAATAAATAAATTATAAATGTATTTGCATTGTCCCCAGTACCTGGACATGAAGGAGGGATCGTTCCTGTACAAGATGTGGGAGAATCCCCCCTACCAGCTGTTCTCGGACGTGTGGGTGTACAACTACACCAACGTCCAGGAGTACTTAGACGGGACCCATGAGAAGCTGAGGGTCCAGGAAGTGGGACCCTTTAAATTTCAGTAAGTGAGGTTTTAGGTAAAGGCAAAGCGTTGTGAGGGCGTACGCTCGAATGTTATTTCCGATGTAATGCTGATTTTTTAACTCAGTATGTCAGAGGCACAGACTTAAAAGAGGAAGTAGACTGGGTATGACATATATCTAGTGAAGCCAGTCGTGAAGCCGGCCGCCATATTGTTGAGTGACGTTGGTGATATTTTGACAGGTCATATCTACTTGTTAAAATTTTAGGTAGCGCGTGAATTTTAATTTCAGTTATATTATATGAGCGAATGCACGGTTGGCTTAGTTAAAGTCAAAGTCAAATCATTTATTGTAAATAGGCAATTAAATCGTACTTTCACAAGTCAAACACTTCAATCTAAACAAATACAACCATAAAATAAAATAAAATAAATAAATTATGGTTGAATTTAATTAGGTTGGAAAAAGTATGTTCCCGTTTCAAGCACTGATCCAGGATTGAATCGCGGACAGGAAAAGGATACTCCGTTGACTCTACTGTATGCTTCGGAATACGCCCGTTAGAGAAGACAGCACCAAGAAACTCTACGGGGATGTAATTTTTCTTCTTTTCTGTTTCTTAATTAGTTCGGCCGAGTCTAAATGTAATCTGGCTTCACTAGATATCTGTAATGCCCGGTCTACTTCCCCTTATACGTCTGTGGTGAGAGGCCTCAATTGATTAGTGTCCGTACTGTTCATACCCCTGACAGACTGCACTACAATGCAAGCTTTTCCCATTATGCTATCGATGCTATTGCTATAAAATATTGGGAGGGCGTCTGCATCAAGCAAGAATGACATTGGTCAGTGCATTTCAGTGGGTCAGTAAGCATAGTGGTGGTACGTGTATGGTATTTAGCACTATGTGATACATTAAATGGTATTTCGAGGTCAGAGTGCGCACAGCTGCATTTTTAGGAGTGTGTTTTGGGTGTAGTACATAATGATTATTCTCTCCATTAAGGATTGAAAGGCATGCTAAAGGCACATAATTAAGTAAGAGCGCTAGTAGGTACGTTCTTATGCTAAAACTACGGCAAATGGTGGTAACTACGGCAAAAACGAAGGCAAATGTTGGGATTTATAATAATGTGTTTTGACTTAAAAATTGCAATCCTAATCAGAGTCTGGGGTTACCAAATACAAGTAGGTAAGTAGGTACTAAGTATTTTTTGTCTAACGTAAAGGTTTTTAAAAGAGGTTAGCATTTAGGTAGTGTCCTTACTTACAGCCTAGGTGAGACCGTGGTCAAATGCAAACTAAATGTTTGATTTGGTTTGAGTACCTACACCTAAATAATACTATAACTACCTATAGATATAGAAAAATGTAAAAAAAAAAATAGGAGCTGTCATTTACGGTCACCTTCTACCATCAGGTTAACGTGCTCTTCTCTTTACACTGTAGTTGTATTTTTTTTCATTATTCATATTTTTTATTTATTCAAATATATTTTTTCACTGTACCTACACATCTTTTCCTGGGACTATTTTGCGAATCGACTCGAATTGATCTATTTTAGTTATTTCGCATTGGTCTTTTCGCAACAATAATATTTACTTACTTACAATTTATTATCTAGACTCAAAGCCAGCCTGAAAAACTGACCCCAGACGTAGGCACTCCTTCGACAAACAAACTGTTACAATAGGTATCCATCCATCCATCCATACTTATTATAAATATTATTATATAATGCAAAAGTAACGATTTGTTTGTTTGTAACTTTTTCACGGCCAAACCGATCACGATGACATTTGGTATAATGATAAATAATTAGACATTAGAGAAGGAAATGTAATTTTTTATCGCTATAAAAATGTAGTCCATGCGGAAAAAGTCGCGAGCAAAAGCTACCTAAAAATAAATGGTTACTCATTATATCTTTTATTTCCAGGGAGATAAGGACCAATGAGAACATGACGGTTGATAAGGAGAAGGGGCTGCTGACCCTCAACCCGAAGATCACCCTGAAGTTTCTCCGCAACGAGTCCGTGGCGGACCTCGCGGACCTGTCTGTTTATGTCCCGAATATTGCTCTGATTGTAAGTACTTCCTTTCTATTACGAGTAGTACATACAAAGAATAAAATAAAAAAACAAATCTCACGCAGTTTTGCGGACAGTTATTTTTGAATTTACGCTCTACGGCGCGCGATAGGAAGACTGAACCAACTGAACTATCATCGTTAATCCTACTATCCTACTAATATTATAAACACGAAAGTTTGTATGTATGGATGGATGGATGTTTGTTACTCTTTCACGCTAAAACTACAGAATGGATTTTGATGAAACTTCACAATAATATAGCTTACATATCAGAATAACACATAGGCTACAATTTCATAAAGATATATTATTGTATGTATATTATCCAAACGCGGGTGAAAGCGCGGGGCGCAGCTAGTAATTTTACTAATATAAAGTGTAAAGACAAATTGGATGTTAGGACCTGCCCATTGACTTATGTTGCCGATTGTACCTAAGTAGCGCGTCATTTACACACGCACGGCATCATCCATGCGTAAGTCCATACATTTTATTTTAATCGTTCATGGCATGTCTTATATTTGATAGCTTTTAAATGGCGCGGTTTTTCTAATTCAAGGTAGGTATAACTTTAAACCAGTAGGGCAATTCTGGTAATTTAATATGTTCAAAATCTAGTTCCGATCAACTTATAATCTCATTAAAGTCTAAAAATGGTATTCTCGTAACTTGAAAAGTGACATTTAACGTTCGCTTGATCGAAATGATATCGTAATGTAACCGAACGCTAAAATGGTATTCTAGTAGCAAAAATGAGTTGAAGTTATATGTCATAGACAATGGGTTGACTTAACTGTAACTAGATCGTAAGTTGATTATACCGAGATGAAGTTGTAAATTTATGGGAGCAGAATACCAATTCTCAGTCTAGTCATAATCCAATCACATTTCGGTCAACTTTCGTTCAACTTTTTGTGTAATTACGAGAATTGACACCCAGTTTACTGTTGAACGTGTTTTTAACCTGGCGACCGCTTAGTAAGTTAAAAAAGTCGAATACTATGTTTTTATAATGCTGTATTGATACACGTCTATACATGGGTAGTTTAACCCATTGAGCGCAAAAATAATCTGTCGTGTCACCCTCATTTTCGCGTTTGACAGGAAACAAAAAAACTTGAGTAATAAATGTATACATTTTTATTTTTGCTTATTTTTTTGTCATAATATATGTACCTACCTATATAAGTAATTTATGTTACATATACAAGACTAGTTATTAAATAAAATGAAAAAAAGTGATACAAAAATGAGATTAGACAAAGGTCACTGGAGCGCAGATAATTTTCTATGTTCAATGTCTAAAAGGACATTAGGTATTATGTTTTAATGTGCCCAAATGATGCAGATGAACTTAATTGCCCCTAATTGCTATTATTTTTCAAGATAAAAAATGTAGTTTAGTAGGTGGTAACCTATACAACCTTAACTATGACCACAGCTTAATCATAAAATTCGTTTTTACACTGTTAGCGTGCGTGTTTTTTTACAAAGCTAGATAGACCCACAATAATAGTAATTTTAATAATCGAACCAGATACTTTTATATACCTATATACATTTGTCTTTCGATCCAGAATGTTATAAAATAATAATACATTTCTAATGGTTTATAATATTACTAGCTGGTGCCCTCGACTTATGGAGGATTAGTATTTCGTGCATTTGAAATAAATTGTACTTTTTTATTGTAGTTATGGTTCACTATTTTGTCTATAATGGCTTACACATAAGATATAGATATATACTGTGATGGGCATTATGGTAGGACTATTTAAGATAAACATTTCCATCATACATTACATATGTCTGACTCTTACGGTTTTGGCAGCGCACGCCAGAATAGCTCGCAGATGGTAGATTTTTTCCTACTTACTTGACACTTATCGACATATTTTGGACAATACACACAATATCTTTATAAATTGTAGCCTATGTGTTATTCTGATGTATAAGCTATATTATTGTAAAGTTTCATCAAAACCCATTCAGTACTTTTTACGTGAAAGAGTAACAAACATCCATCCATCCATCCATCCATACTTACAAACTTTCGCGTTTATAATATTAGTAGGATATATCTTTATGAATTGTAGCCTATGTTTTATTCTGATATGTAAGCTATATTATTGTGAAGTTTCATTAAAATCCATTCAGTAGTTTTAGCGTAAAAGAGTAATAAACATCCATTCATCCATACTCACAAATTTTCGCGTTTATAATATTAGTAGGATAAGTAGGATATATTCGGTAGATACTAATATAAATTTACACTTTAGTAATAATACATTTTTTCTATTTTTCAACACAATTATCATTCGTGTCTGTTATGATGATGAAGTACCTTCCTAACAGTTTCGGTAATGCTTTTGTATTTAAAAAATAAAATAATATTTAGCCCACCAAAATTGTCCGGTAGGTATAGATTTAATCTAAGTTGGTTCGTATAGTCTGTCTATTTAATAAAAAAAATCTATTCATATAATTATTACCTACATTAATTAAATTCTATGCCATCCTATCTGGTATATGTCCATTTTTACCAAACCCGTACCTACAAGGTGACACCAAATTCTAAGTAATGCCTTATATTGTAAGCAAACGTAGCCTTGTGTCTCGCCAATCGTATTTCACAAGGTTACTCTTGAGCTAGATTTTTGACACCTAGACTAGATTTTAATTCGTAAGTTCTCAGCAAATATATAGTTGTCTAGAATTACGAATCGTCAAATCAGTGTCGAAACTTTGAATGGTACCTACTAACGCCGTAGCTGTACCGGTTATTATTCATTTATAGCAGTCGTTAAGCCACGTTAGAGGCTCTGACACTAGAGAAGCTAGTACAACTTCATACGACAAACAAAAAACAACCCCCAACGTCATCGGTGAATAAGTTTTTGCGAATTCAACATTTTATTCCTCAATCAGAGACTATGATGAAATATAGGGTAGATCCCCTATCGTCGCTCCAAAATGACCGTCATATGTCTTGTTTTGACCAACGCTATTACAGTGTGTTAAGGTTCATTATTTAATGCATTATTCCTTGTTTTATAAAAACGTCACAAATGTTTTACAACGCAATTGCGTTAAAGTGCATTATTGAATGAAACAATAACACTTTTGAGACTTGATTTTCATAGTGACTGTCTATGTATGTATAGTCTATTATTTTGATTAAAAATCAGAGACTGTATTTGCAGCAATAACTCCACCACTGCCACCATCTAACCACCACCGTTCTCTTAGAGTTAAAGGAATAAAACGCACTTTTCTTTCTCTTTCTCCCAGATAGTGAGTCTCTTACCCAGTTCTATATATTTTTCCCATTTTTGCAGGCCATGAGCACGCTAGCTGCAGACAAGCTGAGCTACCTTCCAAATGCAGGGGCCTACTACTCCATCACAGCCATGGGATCCAAATTGTTTAGCAAAATTTCTATCAACGAACTGTTCTGGGGCTACAAAGACCCCTTGGTTTCCATAGCTAACACCCTGCTTCCTGGGTGGATTGACTTTGGGAAGCTCGGACTCTTGGACAGGGTAAGTTTTCTGAATCTGCCTCACTAATATTGTTTATTGGAATTTTAAATCCGTCAGCCTACTATGTTCTATCATATCTGTAGGAGAATTTGTGTAGAATCTCTTTCTTTCTTATGTCAGTTCCAGAAGTCATTTTTCTTCAATAACTATTTAGCCTTATAAACTTCTTACTCTACTAAGTATTAATTTATTTCAACAGTTCTACGCTCAAAGAACAGAGAAGGCTCAAGTGGAACTGAAAGACCTCAGCCGGAGATTCTCCATACAAACTTGGAACGACCTGGCTGGACTTCCAGAGCAAGGGTTCAAGAATGTTAACACGAGGTTGGTAAGAGAACTCGTGAAGACTGTTGAGGACTCTGATGAGAATTAGCTGTTAGTTTGGTAGATACAGGTGAATCATCATCAACTGAATATACACCATACTCGACATAGTCTTCTCTTTTGAAAACCACTAAACAATTTTAAAGGTGAATGATAGGCATCCAACCAAACTTCAAAATTGGGCAAATGTGGACATAATGATACACAGTGAAATGAAATCTTAAATCTTGATTAAAGATTATACAGACCTATAAATGTTGGCATTTGCTGTTATTTCCAAAATTTCCTCAGATTAATCTACAAATTACATATTTGAGGGAATTTCAGTAATATATACCTGGGAGTCTTGGAGTGAATATACAAAGCATCTACCACTTTACTGGACTAAGTACTGACTAACTGATTGGCTAAGGGCTGTATTAATAAATGAACCTCAATAGCGCTACCAAGTGCGCTATCAGCTGATCCACACTCAAAATGTAATCTACATCTTGAAATCGTTGCTATTTAATAAATGGATATTGAGATGTAGCACTGGCTACTAGATACTGTCTTGTATGTGTCAATTGTGTCATAATTGGATAGTACTTAACCACTGAGTGTCATTTATTAATTTGCCAGATATCATGTAAGTTTCTGTTCCTAATCTACAACTTAAGATGTATATGTATATTAAATAGAACGAAAGAGCAAGTGCACACTGAAGATAGCTCTCAGAGCTAAGTTTGATTTATTAATACGGACCTAAGACTAAACAGTTGGACTATTTTTGTAAACTGAAATATGATAATTGCTAACTAATCATGTGACGTTAGAACAAAAAAGCTCAGTAACATTCCCTCGCATGTCTTGTTCTCTGACACTCGTTTATCTACGCCTCCGACTATGTTGGTTGATATATTATTATGATGGTGATGACGCAGATCCCATAGTACCATTCTTTAATGACATCCCAGAACGTTTCAACTTAATGGCATGATTCGAACAACAGGAAACGGAGTTTTTGCCAGCTCCAGTGTTCAACTTGAAACTACGTGTTATGTCACTTGAGATTAAAGCTAGATTTTTTGTAGTGGCTCACTGAACACTTAAAGCAGGTAGATAACTTGAAGCCATGGTTACCACCGTTAAATTATACACCTTATTAGTTACATATTTTTTTATGGGTAGGTACTGTGGCGACGAAAGATTACTAAGTATATTGAGGAAGATACTGAAGATTTTTGAATTCGTTTTTTTATTTATTTGTGTGGTTGGACTGGTTGGTCGTGGTTTTTATAAATATCACTACGTAGACAGTTTTACCCGCAGAATATTCAGTATCAATATTGATCAGTCATTTAAATTATTATTTTGCATGAATCCCACATGTTAAAATTTTTGCCATTAGAATACACCAAAAGATTCAAACATTTTCTTTTGTTCATTTCAGTACAAAATGCAACAGCGTCGTCGGGGCGTATGAAGGTATGATGGTGTCCCCCCATTTTCCTAAGGGGCAGGAAATTCCTATCTTCAGGAAGCAAGCCTGCAGAACATATCCTTTCAGCTACGAGAAGGAAGAGATGGGAGAAGGGGGATACAACACTTACAGGTGAGATCTTATTGTACCTATAACATTACACCATCACAGTTTTCGTCCCGACACGGTTCCTATGGGGTCGCATGATTGGATTACATCACGAAAGGATTCCTTGGACTATTTTCATTGGCACTTCTTTAGCCTGATCATATTAACTAGCTAAAAACGGTTTTAATTCGCGCACAAACTAATATCAAAATATAAAATTTGGGCATACCTCGACGTCTCGACCGAGTTACATCGACCGTGGTCTGGTGACAAGACTGGTGAATGCGGGTATCACCGTCCAGAGCGGCAGGTGTTGTTTTCAACTACCCGCGTTTTGTCTTGCAAAACATAACCGTCACGACATACGACACTAAGAGAATCCTAAGTCCCACTCGAAGATAAATCGAGCGGTACACACTTGATAGTAACCGGATTCATGATCCAGACAACCTAAAACCTTCTTGCTGATTGGAATTCCGTTAGGTACTTCTTGATTTCAATCGCTTTACGAACAATTCTAGCATAGAAATGACGATCAGTGAATAGGATTTTCGGGTCATGCAATTCTATCCAATCGTTTGGTCCCGAATCAATTAACTCTTTGATCAGTCGCAAGTGTCGCAACTCCTAATATTGTTTATTTTCCCATTAGTTCAAAGCAAAGATAAGTTAGCTTAGTTAAGTAAGTTGATTATACATATTGCGTACCTATGTTTTGTAATAATTATTATCCATCAGAATCAGAATATTTCATTAAACAAATTACTGTTTGTGTTGGCATTTTGGTAATGTTAATTTTGGGACACCTCTTTTTTTTTTTTTTTTTTTTTGTTTTAGTAATGGCTTCGCACGGTTTGTGCATATAGCCAGTGTCAAGTTTTTTATTATAATAAGTATTTCACAGCAATATAGCAATCGTGGTCAAGTAGTCAAGTCAATTATTTACATCGTCAAAGTCACGATTCAGTAAAGTAGTGGATGCTTTACTGAAACTTCCTGGGAGTTTTGGAAAAAATGCGAAATGACACGTTTTTTGAGTTTATATCATTCGCCTACACTCGTACACGTTAACGAACACTCAATGATTAATATTCCACCAATATTACACATTAACACTCGAAGAAACACAAGTTTGAGAAAATAATATAAAACCAACAACGTCCCACTATCGGATTCCCGCCAAAAAACTCGGGACACCTCTTGTGTGTAATAATTTCTTGTCTTTTGTTAGTTCAACTGTCTCTTACATTGTGTTATTGCGCCAGATAGGGTAGGGGCGTCAAGATCCGTTGCATGTGGACAGATGTACATAATCTCTGTCTATCCCAAAGGCTTGACTGTATGTAAGTACGTGTGTATGTAGGGCAAATATCTTGAGTTAAAACACTCCCAGTTTTTCTGCTCTTTTGTAAAATTGTTTTTTTTTTCTTACAGATATTCTATGGCGAAGAATGCATTCAGCCGAAGCTCACCGTACGCTTGCAACTGCACCAAGAACTGCCTCCCTGATGGCTTCGTTGACATCAGCAAATGTTACTATGGTAAGGATTAAAGGGTTATGTGGCGTTTCGCACTACGGCTGGTTTCCACCGTGCTGTGAACCGACTGAATTATTTTTGATTAAGTCGTTCAGTACCAAATTAAAATATTACGAGTATAAGTTAAAATCGAGAGTGAAATAAAATATGATATTTTAAAATCGAAAGTACCAGAGTACCAAGAACACAATGAAGCTCATTAGTTCAATCCAGAATAAAATATATTGCTTCCATTGCTTTTTTTATTGTTAATCTAGTGGCATAGACTACTAGTACTTATATTTTTTTTATTACATAAAAAACAGAAAGAACGAAAGACACTAAACGTAAACAACTCCAGATTAATTCTAATATAATAATATCCAATAAATAATAATGAGTAATAACTCAATTATAACGTAACTATAATTACTATAACTACTGCTGAAAAGAAGTACTTAGTAAATAACTAGGTACTAAGTACAAAAAGTTAATCGATATAATTTGCATAAACTATTTGAAGCAGTTGATTAAAACATTTAGTCATAGTTCATAGATCAAGCAACAATTAATTATATGGAAAATTATATACAAAGATTGATGATAACACTCATAATTATCATCTGTAAATTCACCTACTTATTAATACCTACTTGAATTTATGCGAACACGTGACGTAGAATAAAAACTTTGTGATATAATTTGATGGGTGCCAATGTACTTATTTTCTTTTTTTATTTACGCTATAGGTATTTGAACTTAGGGGTCATGGTTGAAAAATAATTTATGGATTATAATATTTTATATTAATTTATTACATCTCCTCTAACATTAAGTGTGTGTTTGAATTTGTAAAGGTTAATCCCCGAAAGTAAATATACAGATAGGTAGATAACTCTTTAATGACATCAAAGTGTACAGAACACTGGTCTTAGTTCACAAAAGTTTAAACTAGAGTTAAACAGATGTTTCTAAAATTTCGTTCCGCAAAATCGACGTCTATCACTCGCTCTTTTCTCACTCAATTCTGGCATTCCTAATTATTTTACTTGTAAATTTGTTATTGCCTTAGAAAAAGCGAGGATTAGACGTCGATTTGTGGAGAAAATATTTGGTCTCTACTGTTAAACTCTGGTTTAAATATTTTGTGGTAAGACGGAGAACAGTCATACTTAATAAGTATAGGTATAATGGGCTGACAGCAGAAACTGTTTTGTTTTTTCACTATAATTTATAGCTACAAATTTAAACTTTATCCGAAAGTAAAAAAAGTAACTCAGTTCGTTTCGTACTTTTTCACGTGTAAACTGTCGCGATGTTTGGTAATAGTGATAGGTTGGCCTTTAAAGAACGACAAGGACTAAATATTATACTTTCTCTATAGGTATTTTTGAGTTATAAATTTGAATGTTGTAACTAACACTACATAATTTGATTGATTATAATAATAATTATATATAGAGGAATAAAACATAAACACGTCATTGATAATTTGCCAACCGGATTCATTTGATACAGGACGCACCTTTAACATAATAAAATTATAATTATAATAATATTATATACGTTTTATAACGCATTTTGGCACCAATAAATAATACAACCATCAGTTATTTATTATGTAGTGTGAATAACTTCAAATATGTAACAATAATAATAAAGTAGTTGGCTGATTTATGTTTCCGATGTAATAAAAATCTAACATTTATTTTTTTTATCTATGCGAATTTGAACTTTATTTGTTCTGGTTTATACAAACTGGGAATCGAAGAAGTTTGAGAGTACGGACTGATTACGTAGCTATTTTTTTGTTGCTTTAGTAGGTATACTTTCGATAAAATCATAACATAGACAAGATTATCAATAATTTATTGTTTAATTAATATTTTCAGGGTTTCCGATAGCGTTATCGAAGCCTCACTTCATGGACGCCGACCCCGAGCAGCTGAGTTTCTTTGATGGAATGACGCCTAACCCTGAAAAAGACGGGTCTTACCTTCAGATCGAACCGGTAAGTTTGTTTGTTTGTCGAATGAGATAGGTCGACCTCTGATGTCAGAATATACCAGGGGTCTGCTGCCACCTGTCGATGACCGGTAATTTGAAAGAAATAGAGTAAAACAAAATAAAAATTGTTTACGAATCACACAAGGCATGAAACTTAACTAAACCTCTAGTGCAATGGGCGGGCTTACCCCTCAAAGCGATCTCTTCCTGTCAACCTTTGGAAGAGTAGTATTGGAGCGTCGGAGGTTGGCAGTGTAAACAAATTACCTGCTTTTATATTTTGCGTATATTTTTGGACAATATCCAAAATTATACTGTTTTATGTCCATTATTACAATTATTCTTAGATAAACTGCAATTTAGACCTCTATTTATTGCGGCATTGTATGTATTATTCTAATCACGTTCTCCACAAGTGGTTTGCCCTGAACCGACACTTTGCAATGTGCCAATTTTTTTTACATTTTGTCTTCTAATTTGGGACTAAACTGGCAGTTGAGAAAAAAAATACTAATAAGTCAAAGAACTTTGGACTACCACGCTTAATCTGATTGTACATACTTTTAACCTTGATTTCAACTAATCCTAAACAGATGTCTAAATTGGAAATGTAAAATGACACTATTATTAGCTACATTCCAAAAAAGGGAACGACCCACAGCTCGAGTTTGTTTCGAACAGAGACATGGAAGCAAATATACAAACGCCGGTTCATAGAATTTTATTAGATGACTTTGCTTCACTCGTTTATTATTGTAAGCATACACAAGTAACGGAACAATTTGAAAATGGTGCTTTTCCTTATTCCAGACGATAGGAGTGCCGATCGCTCTTCGGTCGAACATCCAGGTGAACATAGCTGTGCGAACCTCAGCAGGAAACCCTATCACTAAACCCCTGAAGGACAAAGTGGTTCCTCTAGCGTGGCTTTCTATGGTGAGTACCTACTAATAATGATAGAGTTTTTAGTGGAAAACGATGGAAATAGCTACAAAGATCTTGATACAGGCTCTACTAACTACTATAATGAAGAATTAATTTATAATAATAAAAGAAAGTCGTGTCAGTTACACTTTTTATAACTCAAGAACAGCTGGAAATTGGTAGGAAGGTAGCTGAGAACCAAGAGAAGGATATAGGATACTGTTTATCCCGTTACCACGGAAAAAAAATTGAAACTGGGAAAATATATCTGTTAAAATCGGGTTCTACAGTTGACAGCTGTCACTCAGTTTAACAGCTGGGGCAGGGAGAGAGACAGAGACTGGAAGAGAGATAGATATAATAGGAGAGGAAGCTTTTTCCCATAGAGCTAATGACAGGACAACGTCTGTTGGGTCAGCTAGTCATGATATAAAACAAGCAGAAGTAGATACAGAGAGCTTTCCAAAACTTACAGCCTTGAAAAGTTTAGTAAAATAGTTAAATGCTGTTTACTATCCAAAAAAATGAAGTGTGTCAGATATTATTATAATAATTACATTGACGTAGGTCCATGATAATTATTCCACACACAGATACAAACAAATAGTGAAACATGATTTGAGACAGGTTATTATAATTACAAATTTTCCTTTGACGTTTCTGTTATGCAATAACTTTGAGTGGTTCTTACATAAATCATTCGCTGTATCTTGAATAAGCATCTCATGCGGAATGGCATTTAAGTTTTTTTTTCGGTTTCTACTTTTCAGTATTGCAATGGTCCACCGGACGATATCCAATCGTTGCTCCGACTCCGTTTCGTGATCGCACCACCCATCGTCATCACCCTGAACGTCGTGCTCTTCGTCATCGGCCTGGTTCTCACCGGACAGGGCGCCCACAGGGTCTGGAAGCCAAGGTACCAGCTCGTAGAGAATAACGATAAGCCTGCACCAGTCAGGAAGGTCAACAGGGAGAGAAAGAGGAGCACGGAGAGACGGCGAAGCATGGAGAGAAGGAAAAGCAGCGTCATCTTGAACTTCAACTCTGTTGCCGATAACTTGTTTAGAGATAACAGCGATCTGGCGAAAGAGGCTGTCTCGTTGCTGGCTATCACTGAAGATGACAATGATGACCTAACAGACTTGATTGTTAGCGACTGATTAGCCGTAGTATTTACATGAAGAAAGATTATTTCTTTAGTACATACGTCAAATTGGAGTATCTGCCAATTGATTTTGCAGATACCTTACAATTTGAAATCAAACTATTCGGAGAAAATTGGGTGTTTACTTTGTAGTTTGTAGAATTCAACTAAAAATGTTTTAAGCACCTACTTACTACTCGCTGAGAGCTGTAAAAACCATCATATGAAATATTTTGGTTTTCTTTCAGAAGCTCTACCGAAGAAAATTAGCAAGGAATCAAACGCAATTGACAAAATAGTTAATGAACTTTGATGGGAGATATTTGGTAAACCAAGCTATTTATATTTGACAGCTTTGTACTATTCATTCAGTGCACGTGCACCTGCTAGCCGCACCCTTGCTCAATGCACCATAGAGTAGACACTGTAGACATTCCGTACCTACACTTTACTTTATAATAATTAGTAAAATAATATTATAGTTATCAAATAATTGCTACAAATTGTGCTAGTATTTTTTGTATTTGTTCTTCATATTTCAATAATTGGCACGGGGATTTTCTTGCCCTTTGATAAATTTTAATAATTGAGTTTTTTATTATATTGCTCAATATAACCTTCCCACATTGGGACTTATGGGGCTTTACTTTATAATAATTATGTAATTTATTGTGAAATAAGCTATAACTGGACTGATATCCAATGCAATACCAGACAATTTTTGAATATAAGATCTAGAATGGTCTTGTTCAATTTAGTTTTTGATATGTTGGTCTAGTATTGTAAGAACTCTCTAAGAGACTCTTTAACTGTTCTAAGAGAATTAATTAGATTCTAGCTAGTGATTAAAATTATTTTTCTTTCTCTATTCTCTACTGTACCTATATGTTTTTTCAACAATAATATTATTTAATGAGTTACCTTGAATTAAATTTGTAAGTTTACAAGACGTATTAATATACTTTTGTTTTAAAATACTTTAATTTGGTCTTTAATTTTTAACATAAAATAACTTTTTGTATTTATCTATATTATATACGGTAGATTAGCGACTTCTATTTGTGATATTATTAATAGTTCCTTAGGAAATAAATGTACAAAGTATTGTAAATAATTTATTGAACGGATAATGTAAATAAGATGGTGTGTGATTGTAAATAAACATTTTTATTAATTTTAAATGTTTTTTTTATTCATACTAACACGGCTATGCCCGCTGTAACTCCCACATGGGCCGTTATTTTTTACAGAATTAAAGTCTGTGTTAATGTATATTATTGTATACAAAATTTCATCAAAATCTGCTTAGCTTTGCAGCGTTAAGAGGGAACAAACGCCAAAGCTAGTTAGTCACTTGCCAATAAATATAACCTGATAAAAACATACAACATGACCTTTAAGCTTCAATGGAGTAGTAAGAAGTTTTTAAATCTTCGCTATAATTTATTGTATGTTGATACACTAATCTGTGCGAATTATTATAGCCGTTTTTGTCTAGTAACGTTACGTAGTGGGGTTAGTGGTTAAATTATACAATATCAACGAAACAGTTGGTCTATGATTATGATAATAGGTACAATAAAAACCGTGATGTATTTGACTCCATCACTAATTTCCTACTCTGACCCATGACCTATCAAAACAAAAAAAAAAATGCCATTACAATTCCCACTGGAATAACACAATGTGCAATTTATATTACGAGTGTGGAGTTGCAACATTTTTGCATAGCACTATTGTGTATGTGTGTGGTATTTGGGAATGGTATTTTTCTCAATAGCTATAAAGTGGACGTTTTTATAATTTCAAACAGTACTATTAGATAATAGAGAATACGAATAAAGTTTCTCTAGAAAACAAAGTAGTTTTGTAATTACTTGACGTCATTCAAAAATCACACCACTTTTGTCGGTCGTTATCAAGTCACGATTATTCCAAGTAAGGTATTTAATAACGTCATAAATAAATTAATGTAGTATTTTTATGCCAACTCACACTCTAGCCGTTAATAATATATTTAAAATAGCTTTATTAATATAAAAAAATCTACGTGGACATGAGACCAGTTCTCGAAACAAGTTTACGGTACGGTGCGTCAAAGCTATTAATCACAAGATAATTAAAATGTGTTATAATTTATTTCATATTTATTTTGCTTCAATTAAGTCGTTTATGCAACAAAGATCACAGATTCTTTTCAGTGATTTAATAGTTTACTTCACAATATAAATTGAAAAGGTAACAATTGATAGGGTTGGCAATTCATCACAAATTTAAATAAAATATATAGGTACGTAATATGGTAAAATTAATTAACAAATAAAGGACGAGCAGCGGCGGTGCGCGGTGCGGTAACAAATTAATTCGTCACCCTATACAAAATATCATATTTTATAAAATATACACCATTTATGCCCAGAGTTTTAAAATGGCAATAAAAATTAATTTACCTACTACTGAACCAGATCATCTTACAATAAGAAAGTATACATTCATCGTTATGGGTTAAAAAACAAGAGATAATTTAAAACAAGCTAAGTTAGATAATATACAAACTGCATGTTAATGAGTAATTATTGTACTGAATATTTTCATCAAAAAATGTCGGTTATAATTATTATAGTATTAATGTATATTGTATGTTTCTACATTCATTTTAATATTTTATAACAGGCAAAAACTGGCTTTAATAGTATCCTTAGGTGCACAATGTATGCATAAGTACATTCAATTAAAGATATTATAGCTGAATTAAGTATAATTACAATTTATAAAATATTTACTTAAACGTTATTTAAGTGCTATGAGTAAGTAAGTAAGTAGGTATAACTGAATAAAGCAAAAATTTATGACATACAATAAATTTCAACAAATCGGCTTGATTATAAATGCATAATTAAATTTTAAATAAGTTCTAAGAATAAAATAAGACTAGAACACAATTAATTTACCAACTGGTTAACACCTTGTAGATAAACTACTAATGAATTTTTCTTACATAATATCTATTTTAATAATATTCGCAATATAAGCAAATTATCCAAGATTTACTTTTATATACATTTAAATAGGTAAAGAAAATAATATATGTAATTATATAAAATAATTCAGCCTGTAACTGTCCCACTGCTGGGCAAAGGCCTCCCCTCACTATCGTGAGGAGGGTTAGGCCATAATCCACCACGGGGGCCTAGTCCGGATTGGTGGATAACATGCCTCCGAAATAATTCTCGGGCATGTTGGTTTCCCACACGATGTTTTCCTTCACCGAAAAGCGAGTGATAATTACGTACATATGTTTTAACAAGAAACACATTGGTACGTGCCCGCACTGGGATTTGAACTCGCCACCTCCGTTTTCGAAGGCGGACGTTCGCCCACTAGACTACCACCGCTTCTTATTTGTACCGCTGTTATTATTTTGTTTTATCGTAAGAGTTATTTTGATTACTTCTATCTAACGTAGGGCAATAGACCGGCAGTAACCGCACATTGGCTAGAGACAAAAGTCCTAGGACACAATATGTCGTGACCGCCATAATTATACGACGTGGATTTCGCCGCACATCGCGCAACATCGCAAGAACGACATTTTATTTATCTGTAGGTAGAGTACAGATGAGATAATTTATCATCTTACGGAAAGAAACAAAATTGGTAAACCAGCATGGAAATGTATCTCTAGGCTGTTATTACACCCTCACGTAAATAGACTTGCGATATAAGTCAACATTTTCATGAAAATTGGAGTTGAACCACTTTCGGAAAAGCGGAACATTGTCTTCAATTAAACGCAGTATCTTTTAACAAAGTTGTCTTGTCACAACACTATTTACAAATTAACGCTAGCTAGCGTAAATATGTGCATATATCCAGGGTACATAGTGAGCTACGTTGGTGTAAACATCTGGAACGCCTCGGCGGGCGCAGCCCGAGCCGAATGAGGTCAGCCCGCGGAGCTCCCAGCGCCCCCCTGACCGGCACTGCAGGGGGCCTCCGCTGTCGCCCTGGAATATAAAGATAGATGGGTGACAAACACGCATCCAAACATTCGCATTCACCTATATTAGTAGGAAGTAAGCTAGTGCACTCTGGTCCTTCATCAACACTTTTTAATTTTGTAATTAGATAACTTAATAATTGTACACAAAGAGCAATTTACATTACAACTTTGTCTGTAGACCTTTTTGCATATTATTGTTATTCGGAAGTGGCCTTATTTTTAACGAAATTATATTCACCCTTGGTTATTAATAGTACAAGGTAAATTACAAGATATTCGTGGGCCGGAGCTTAGAATATTCCTCGCAAATTCAGTTCAATGAATGTAACCATATCAAGTTTTAAAATAAAATAAACAGCAAGCAATTTCATTGCAATGCAACATCGAATTCAATCATAGGTTTATCAGATCTTATGTTCATATTGACAAGCTTTGATAATTCGATAAGATATGTTGACTTGTTAGAATTTAATAATTGTGTTATTAATTTAGTACGATTTGAAAGTTCATCGGTTGAAACTTTCACTTAGTTATATGAAACAATTCTGCAAAGGTATGTTTGTTACAGTAGTAATATTGTAACAAAAACAATAAAAAAGAGTGTCAAACATAATAATTGTTTCACAAACATCATATTTAGTTCATGATGTTCACAACCCACATCCCTCACTAGATCCCTCACTTTTGTGAGGAGAGGTAAGCAATAATCCACACAGGACCCGGTGGGGATTGTTAGATTACAATTATTTATATTACCTCTGAAATAATTCCCGGTATTATATTAGGTTTCACGATATTTTCCCTCACCGAAAAGCAAGTTACAATAATAATGAATTAGAAGTTCTTAAACTTTCGCGAACTGAATACATGTTAATTAGTATTTAAACGGGTCTAATTCGCGCACAAACTAATATATAATATATATAATAATCACGAGAAGAAGTCTTCTCGTGACCACGACCGATGTAACTTGGTCGAAACGTCGAGGTATGTCAAAATTATATATTATATATTAGTTTGTGCGCGAATTAGACCCGTTTAAATACTAATTAAAATAATGAATTATCTTTGTAGTTCATTATACGTACCACGCATGCCCCAGTGCTGCCATCCGTGCTGCCAGCGCACAAATGCCCTTCGTTCAACGGCAGTGACAGCGAATACCGATCCCTACACAAATGCAGCGGCAGCACCGGCACTTCTGCCTCCAATAGCACATCCGTCAGATTCCCGTTAGTCTGTTCCCTTCCCCACCCAGTAGCATAGCACTCATCCTTGAGGTCTATACCGTTGTTATTGTCTATGAACGGGTCTATCTCTTCACCGAACATCAGCTTCTTATCACTTCTCTGATTAGTCTTCACTTGTCTCTCACGACCTAGCTTAGCTTTGATAAGTTTCACTACACTGTCTAAAGAAGCACTGTCATACACGAAATCGTCTTGGGGGTCACTCTTACGCACCTCCTCTTTCCTATTCGTCTGTTTGTCCGAGTCGTTGGCGACACGGACATTGTACCGCAGATTTTTGTGCTTTTTTGTGAACCCTGAGAAGATGTTCTTGGTTAGGTTGTTTAGTTTTTCTAAGTACTTGACGGCGGTGTCGGGGTTTGGCTTCGGGGGTTTGGGTTTTCTCTTCGCGTGTTCTGAAGGGGGTTCAGGTCGGATGTAGAAGGAGGACGGCTTGTCAGAGTCGAAGGTGAGTGGTGTCTCGAATGGCGGTAAGCAGATAGTACGAATTCGGCTGCCGGGGTTGACGTCTGCAGCACGCGTCATCTTCATCAGCGCTAGAGAAAGAAAATATACGTCATCACTTGAAACACCTGATAATAATATTAATACTGATTAACGAGAACAGCCGATTACGTTGCAGAGATTGCAGTGCCACTAAGAAGATGCGTTGCAAAATCTTGCGCGGCACTGCACTGTCACGTCACCCTGATAAAAATTGGTTCTTCAGAATCCATGTCCAGTAATAATTTAGCTGGACACAGTGTGTTTCAAACCACGTATTGTTGGTGGACGATTTGGTATCTGGCAAAACGAGGTGGTATACTTCTAGAGTTGGGCTTATGGAGAAGACTCTTAGTACAGCGAAGAATTTGAAGATAATAACAATTCATGCCCATAATTTCTTCACAAAGATTAGATATTTGTACGAACCTATATCATGCTGGTAGTTAAAAAACCGGTGATGAAGCACAATCCTCTCTATTGGCACGTAGGAGCCTCGCTGCTCCGCTCGGTCCCATTCTCCAAGAACCGCTGTCCAGAGTGCTGGCAGAGGCAGGTTGAAGAGTTCGCTGGAAAGATAAAACAGGTAAATTAGGGGCTGATGAAATATGACATCGATTCCGTAACAGATCTCGAGAGGGGTAGAAATGTTGTTTCTCTCTAGGGTAAAAATCCTACTTTGGAGTCGTCTTTTACACAACGCACATAATATTAAATTGACTAGTACTTATGAATGCAGTGCGCAGTAGTCAGCAGCCATGATGGATGCACCAGCACTCCGCCGCACCAGTGCCCGATGAGACCGTAGTTGGGATGCAGGAGTTGCAGGGACACCTGAAACCAGTTAGGAACAGTTCTTAGAATACGTTACATACACATTTTCATGACGTCAAGACGCGAGACAAGAGTATAAAGATAAACATTTTAGAACTCTTCATTGTGGGTACCCATGTATTCCATCTGTTCATATATTAGATATGATAAGACTAAGTAAAGAAGATCATGCGCCATATAAAGAGCAAGAGGTGTATACCCACCTGCCATGGCCAGGCTCCTCGCTTCGACTCCCGACCCTTGATGATGCGAAGCTGGCCCGGAGGCCTGTCCCGCGGCTGTCGCGTGTGACGTCGCAGGGGGACTCCACATTCTGAAATAGACAAACGTGACTCATTAACCTCCATTTTCCTTTTGTTGACTCGCCACATGGCCCTTCAAAGTGACCTTTATGACTCTTTGAGTCGTTCTTTGTTGTTGAAGAATAGTGATAAGTTAACTTTCCCGATCGTAGATAAATGAAAAACGCTCGGTGTGAAAATTTCACAATAGCTACGTGCGATCGACCGTTTGTGAAATGTGCTGGATACTTGCATGGTTTGAAATGATTCATGGAACAAACCAGTTTCAATTCAAATAAAGTTACGGGATACAACAAAATCCGTAAATTTTGCCGCTAGAAATAACAGAATAATATACAAATATACTTCCAAAATTAGATATCAGCCTAACTCAACAAAATGTATATATCACTCACAACCAGAACAATCAAAAACGCCGAAACATAAAGGAGATGCGTAATGTACGTAATGTACGTAACAACAACGATTGGAATACAAATTACTCTTAATATACGGCGTAATATAGTCCATTACAATAATTATTATGTATACGGCGATTCGTGATGTGGAACATGCTATTTCATGGTCGGAGGTGTGGCTGGATCGGAGAATTTAATGTCTCTATTGATCGTGTTTTTGCATGATTAAGTAAGCAACTTTTTTAAACCATGGTACCCCAAGATTTTTTCTCCTTTCCATGATCAAAGAAGACTTAAAAAGTTGAGCAGTAACAAACTACATTTATAAATTTCACAATGGTTGGTCGGATCTCTCAGATCATTATGCAGGAAGAAGAAGAGAGAAGGCAGAAAGAGAAAGAAAGAAAAAGGCTTAAAAAAACTTACCAGAGTACAAAATTATTGAATAGTACAACTAGCAACGGAGCACCAAGTCGAAATCCAAATCTAATAACTATCGGACCTTTTTCACCGAATTACAATCCTAAATTAGATTACCTAGATACATATACCTATTAATTACAGACATAAAGATTTAAACTATAAACTAAAAAGTCTATTACACACATAAATAACTAGCCAATAAACTGGACAATACAAACTAACGAAGCAAGGTATCAGGAAATGACGAAGTGAAAACAGAAAGTGCGGAAGGTAATGCAAAAAGTGTCATACCAGTGTCATTCATTATGCAACGCGGTGAAGAAGTAATGTTTGGAGTGCGAAATTCTATGTTTTATTCATAGTGTGTTGGTACACGTAACTCCGTAGTGAGGCGTAACTTTTTCCGGAGCAAAGTAGTATTATTGTCGATGTGAGGTCGTGGTCCAACGTTGGCTTACTGTCTACATACGTCATGTAAAATGTCATCTAAAAAATTACGTTTAGCAATAAGAAATCCTACACAATGTACAATTGTACATTTTCGACTAAACAGTCTATCTAGAATTAAGCCTAACATCCGGCTCTAGTCTACTACTCAATAGAGACAATATTAGACCACGTAACAGTGTTTTTGCACTAAAGAAAGCCAGTTACGACACCGGCCATACCGTAAATCACATAATTACTTTTTCGGACAACAAAACGTCGAAAGATTTGGACCTGCCCGAAATGTTTCGACGTCATCAGTTTTTGTGTCTCCAAACGATTTCACTGGCTATTCTCTGCTAATTATAGCTTTGGCAGATGATTAACGTAGTTTGCGGTGCATTGTTGTTATGGATTCTATGCATGATACGTTTACGACCCCTGCAGTTGGAAAATGAATTATGAGGTGATTGAACGGAAGTGTCACAAGTCATTAGTCGAAGTCAACGTCTTCTTAGACGGAAGGTTGTTTTGTAAGAGCCTTTTTTGATTGTTCTGATACAATGCCTTTCAAACTCTATGCGAGAGTGGAAGCCAAGTGTACTTTGTCTCCAAATGCATCTATTGCAGGCACCTACTTGATGGTGATTAGTTACGTTTAGTTTGTACCTGTATTAGTATTTCAGATTTCAAGTCCATTTCGCTTGTTTCTAACATAACCTAACAATTTCTAACATAACCTAATGTAGTTTTGGTTCCAGATTAAATTATAGAAAAGCTAATGATCCATCATACACGGTCTAAATGATAAGTTGGTGATTATGTTGACTGAGAAGCTTGATCTTGTGGGTTCGAGTTCCGAGCCAGTCTACAATAATTAGTATAGCCCACAGGTGTTTATAGGACTAATGGTCCTTGGAGTTCCAAGTAATCTTGCGTTTTAGGAGGACCATGTACTCGTAATTGATAAAGCAAACAAACAATGACTTTAAAATGCAAAAGTCAAAAGGCTGTTCCTACTGCACTTCATCAAAAATCATAAAACCCACATAACTACGACCGTGCGTCATCTCAACCCTGAAGTGATGTTATCGGAGAAAGCAGATCGAGACTTTGAGATGACCCGAGATGAGAGCTAATCATCGTTGTTTATTCAATTTGATATTACGGGTTCCGTAGTGCCAAAACCAATGGCAGTATAACCAATGGATAGGATACTGATTCTGCCACCAAATTCTAAATTCTTACATTTGAGAATAGAAAACTAACATTCTAGTCAGAAACTCTTTGGCCATACTTCAGTTCGAGTTGTTTACCTTCTGTGAAATTGAGTGTTTCTAAGCAAAAATGTATGCAGTACATCGTAGATAAACTTGAACGTCCACAGCAATTGCTTGAGCAATAGGAGAACGGATTAGAGATGGTTGGAATTTACGGTTGATCTTTAACTCCAACCATCTCTAGGAAGAATAAAAATACCTCATCATGCGCTATCGTTCATCTGCAGCAATTAGTAGCGGCGCTTCCGACCCCTATCAGACGGGCATCAATATCTGTATCTATAGCTATATCAATATCAGCTATCAGCCATCGCCACGCCGCGCGTAATTACTGCTAGTTAGCGTTTATGTCTTTTTTATTTGCTTGTAGCTTTTTTGTGGAGCACCTAGAGTAGGAGTTTGTTTTTAAGCAAGTATAGTGTAGTTGATGGATTTACGAGATGATTTAAGTACACAAAATTACAATGCACTAGCATACTAACGTAGGTACAGTAATGCCAAAAGTAGTTATAAAAAACAAGATTTCTTTCAGTTTCAAATTACGATTTGATTGTAAATACACTATCATGACTCTGTATCTACACCTACGTCGAAAGTAACAACTATTACCTTACCTTTATAGAACTGAATGTTGCAACGCGCATCACCTCAAAATAATTACAATGCACTTTGCATCATCACCAACATTCAAACCTCATTTGTATTCATCAACATCATTCAAATCACAATAATCTTTATTGCCTCGTCCAACCAGAAGCGATAGATCGTTCAATATCTCACTGCATTTACTGATCTCAACCGCATCAGCCAGATCGCAGGTATGGCGATCATTATGATCATTATTAAACACTTTCACTGTGCACTGGCCTATGGCAGTTGTGTAATCTATGGTTATGTCGAATTTATTATCGTTATGGGAAAATGATTTGTCAAAATCGGTTATGATTGGATCGAGATTAGGTTCCAAATTGATGATGTAAGAATCGGACAACGCTTCGTCTTAGATTTGTTGTGCAATCGTTCGTGATGATTATTTACCTGTATGAGGTAATTGCAGGTTAAACCACAATGAAAATTAATGACAGAAATCTTAACCAAGCCAAGTCGAACACACTTTGATGTTAATTTTATAAGGCATGGTACTAAGCCGAATAATGAAAATATATGTCGTGGTATATTGTATTTATATGGTATATGGTTATGGTATATGGTATAGTGGATTAAATGGTATATGGTATTGTGTGTGTCATGGTATATGGTATTTGTATTTGAACATTATATTTAAATATACATTTATTTATTCTGTTTATTACAAGGTAGATATTATTCACATTAAAAGGACATATAAAAACAAACCTTTCATTCAAATCGTTCAAACGCCTAAACCCCTTAAGAAGTATATTCTAACACCGAAAAGGTCGCTCACTTGATGGCTTGACTCACATTTACTAACAAATATTTTTGTAGTGCCAAATAGGCAGCTTTTAACCACAGTATCATTTGATGGTAAGTGCTGATGCGGTCGACGATAGACCACACCTACCTAGAAGATACCTTTTTACTCTTGAAGATTTACAGATTATAGTTATTGAATTATAGTTGGATGATGACGAAGATAATCTACACAGAATTCTGTGTTTTATGCAAACTTTCTTCCCCTGAGGCGATTCACAGTCTTTGCTAAAACCTCCAGGTAGAGCTCTCTCTACGAGTACTTTACATTTCGTCAATACTAGTCCATCATTATTTGCAAAGGCAGACTTTCCAACTATGTATAAACAAAAATAACAAAATAAGTACCTACCTAATTAAAAGATAAAATATATTAGATTGCTTTGAACAAAATTGTTTCAATACACAATTAATTTGCTGGTCTTAGCTTGATTATCCGAGGACACTGAATTTTCCCGTATAAAATATACCCGTAAAAAGTAAACAAATAATGGAATTTTAATATTATTTCACTTTCGATCCTGCTACCACAGATAATTAAATTATTCCATCTCTACATCTACACTGTCCACATTGTAGAGACTACAACTCTACCTAAGTATCTACCTACCTACTCTACATCCTATATTATAAACGCGAAAATTGGTATGTATGGGTGGATGTTTGTTACTCTTTCACACAAAAACTACTGAATGGATTTTGATGAAACTTCACAATAATATAGCTTACATATCAGAATAATACATAGGCTAAAATTAATAAAGATTATTATCGTATATTATCCAAACGCGGGTGAAACCGCGGGGCGCAGCAAGTACTACATAATATATGACTACTATCACGCATATAGAATTGAATGGAATATTATAAACTCTTTATTGTACATCAAAAAGTAGCACAGTACATAAAAACAAAAGACACATCAGATAGTACAATGGGCGTATTGTAGCTTAAAGCAATTTCTTCCAGACAACCTTTGATTGGACTGAAAAAACGAACAAAATTACTATAACAACCGTTTTCTTTTAGCAGATGCGACGCTCGATGTCTTAACAATAGGTAGCATCGTAGTTTTAGCTTACCTACTTTGCGGTAATACACTGTGTCATTTCGCTACAACCAAAATTAGTTGAACTGCAAAATCGTTATGACCGCAAAACTAGATAATAGCAATCACGTTTAACAATAACTAAGTGGAACAGGTTAATCACCCAATTGAGACAGTAACCGGATACAGTATGTCACGTAACGCGTAAAATCACGTGTTGCGTAACCAAGTTGTGTCGGTACGTGTGTGGATGACTGATATGGGTTGAGATGACTTGCTGACTTTGTGTATACTGTGACACTTTTTATTTCAATTCAATAGTTACACTGTTTTAATGATTTGTAGACTACGCACAGAATAATGAAACGACCGCCCGATGCATGATGTATAATTGATAAAGGTGTTCAATTGGGAGTTAATTCATACTTATAACGTCAAATTATTTATAACGTCTATACGATTTGTAGCCACGGCCAGCCTGCAGATGGTAAGCGCCTGCCCATAACGGTTGCATTGCATACATGCATATTGCATACATGGCAATGCTACATCTTGCACGATGCAAATCTTTACAAAGCCTCTGCCTAGTACCGCTGGAGAACACAATCTTTCCACACTACTGCTTGGCTTGCTTAGGTGACTAAGCATAATATACTCTATACATATAAATACAGTCCCTAAAACTCTTGTTTATTTGATTTTGACTATGACTATACATCCTGACCTATATCTAGGCTTCCTTAGGTATATCAAGGAATCAGGACTTATGAAACTACTCCCACAGTACCCAAACGCTATCTTAAGAATCTGTGGTTATTAAATTTTAGTGATCTGTGATTCATACAAAACGACATGCATGCGCGGGAATCGACGCTACAAAATCATTCCTCGCAGTTGCGCTTAAGCATCACGCCACGGAAGCCGCCTCAAAGAACAGGAAAGGGCGACTAATACCAATATCCGCATATCCGATATCCGCATTGCATGTAATGCAAAACAGTTCGTGATCCTCCCCGGATACGCTTTCTATCTCGCTCTACCGTTTCCGGGCCGGGTATCGAACCTGCCACCTCTCTGCTTTTACTTTCATTACGCCGCGTCGCCACAGAGCACCAGTTATAACTTGAAGTGGGTACAGCTTCCGGATAATGTAGGAAAATAGGCCACTGTTTTATGCCTTCTTCTTATCCGTACTAATAAGTGTTATAAATGCATAAGTAACGCTGTGCGTATATTTGTTACTTAGGTTGTTACTTTGACGAGTAAACGGCTGAATCGTATTGAATTTTGGCAAGGACAAAAACTAGAATTATTATTACGTATCTTTAAAAAAAAACAAAATTAATTTATGTACCTTTTGTCTCAAAAAAAATCTAGATAATAAAGATAAAATTATGAGGTGTTCTGCTGCCCTCCATAGGAAGAGTGCAGTAACTAGCATTTTTGACGAAATTGAGTTAGATACAGATTCGAAATCACCATGAAAAGATCTACATTCTGGTCTTACTCACGTATCTAAATTCGTTCAGGAACCCTGAAATTCAGGAAGCATAACTGCAGTAACTCGCTGTTTGGTTTATAATTACCTTAGATAAAGTGCATTAACTTTAGTTACTAGACAATTGGCTGTTCAAAGATGAGATAATATTACACATAAATGCAGTATCTAAAGTTAATGCATTTACATTAATTTGTATTCCTAAACAGAACCAACTAATATCTAATCATATGTGCAGCATCTTATAGTTACTGCAGTAATTTTAAGTATATTTTATAAGTTACAGTTACATGACCAAGTGTAAATGCAGTATATTTATTAGTTACTGCGCTTATTCTAAGTCGTTTAATGATTTTCTACAGGATTTTACTTAATATGAGGTAGCAACTATTACGTATTAAAATAGTTAGTACTGCATTATATGATTATAACGGAGTAAACCAGATTTTCCAATAGTGATGTAGTATGTATGTTATCCTTAAAATAAATGAAATCAAACAAAATTAATTAGCATTTCCAGTTATATTATGAATTCATATTAATATATTAGTATCAAAGAAGAAGAAAACTAGGGCAATCAAATTACTCATTTAGAGTTTGTAAGCTCTCATAATTGCTCGAAATAGGTAGGTACTTACCTACAATATTCAGTCTAATTGTAAATAATTCAGTCTTTAGTCACAATCTATGAAAATAATGGTATTTTATATATTTTATTTTTATTTTCATAATCTAAAAACTGTTATTATAATAACATAAAACACAATTACACATTGAGAATATTTTTTTCTTATGAATTATTTTAGGAACATTTTGAGATCAACTTATTTCTACGTGCTTTTCTTATTTACAAGAACTAAAATTTATACATATAGATCAATTTCAATACCCTTCTAATGATTCAGTCTTTTTTAATCAATTAGTTTTGGCATGAAATCATAATATTATAATGTTTGTATTATTCAAAGTCACCATTTTAAAAATGACATTTGCAGTAAGTATACTTATTAACGTGACAAAACCCAGTTAGAAGGGCAAAAAACATAGGTTTTAAACTCTGTCAGAAACAGGCAAACATTCCCAATAAGCTCTTCTTGTTTCTGATTTAAAAAATACTGAATCATGAGAAGTGTGTTGAAATTGTTCTATATTAGGTAAGTATGTATAAATAAGAAAAATATTTAAAAATAAGTATAAAGTTAATCTCAAAATTTTCCTAAAGCAATTCATAAGAAAACTTTATTCTGAATGTGTAATTGTGTTTTATGTTATTATAATAACAGTTTTTAGATTATGAAAATACAAAATCATTTACATTATGTGCGTTCATTTGCAGTATTGCGTAATTAAATAAAACTTGATAATGCGCCTACACTACTAGTAAAGTTATAAAAGGCATTGCACTTCACAATATGCCATTGATTTCTCATTAACATATTTTTAGATAGGTACCATTATTTTCTCTGATTGTGGGTAAAGACTGAATTATGTACCCTTAGACTGAATATTGCAGGTACCTACCTACCTATTTCGAGCAATTAGAGAGCTAACTAATTCTAAATAGGTAATTTGATTTCCCTATTATGATTATTTTCTTCTTATGTGATACCGTAAAACGAGGTGACATTTATTAATTTTAAACTTCAAATGGATCCTATGCTTGTAATTTTTCCCATAAAAATTAAAAAAAAATACTGTAGCGTGGACTCATCACGTACATTAATTATTACAACAAAAAAAAATTTTTTTTTTAATACTTAGAATAAAAATTTTTACCTAGTTATCAAAGTTAAATTGACAACGGGGCTACTTTAATAAGACACTTTTTTTTTTTTCATCGTTACGTCATTACATGATACAAATCAAAAAGAATAAATAATTTGGAAACTATGGTTTAAATAATATTGTGTTTTGAACATTTTTGGGGCTACTTTGAGTCAAGGGGTAAATTAGATAGTGGTTATTTTTGCAATATAAACAACCAAGATAAGCCAAATATTTATTATTTAGAATATTAAAGCAGTAAGCTTAACATTAATCAGTCTAGGTACACTTTTTACTTCGAGACCAATTATTTTTATCATTATTATAAAGTGTCCCATACGAAATTTTATATTGAAATGAAGCAGCATTAATATACAATTCGTCGTTGGTGATATTTTTCTATTGCTTCATCCATTATCACCTCTGTATAATTTTTGTAGTTGCGAGTAGGTACCCGCTGTCTTTTTGTAGGCTTACGTAGTATTTATTTCCTCTATGTTTGTAGTTGCGAACCATGAGGTAACTAAAATAAAACAAGAAATAGGGGTTAAATTGATAACGTATACATTCCTCCTATAAGATTGGGAACAATCACTATAGAGGTGAAATGGATAATAACTATCAAAGTCACCTCGTATATCCTATCAATGTAGCCCCGGTAAACTAAAGTGTTAATGTAAAATGAAATGGCGGCCGTAAACAAAAAACTCAAACATGCTCTTAATCTTATAGAAACGTACAATTAAAATAGTGTGAAACACTTCAACCGAAACAATAATACTTACGGTTATACCACTGAAGTTATTCATGCTAGTTGTTTACTGCTATTTCACAGTAAAGTTTAAATATTTTTTTTATTTGGTTTCGACAACAGCTACTATTTGACGCTTCGACGAAATATGGCCGAGATGTCAGTCTAACCAACAGAATAAACAAAATTTTGACTGCATTCAGTATCTCGAATTAAATCCCAAAAAACTTAACATGTTTAGTTATCATCAAAGTTACCCCAGTTCTCAAAGTAACCCCGTTTTACGGTACTAATATAATATTCAGCAACAGAAAAACATTGTGTAGGTAGGTACAGAGCAGAGATTCCAATTTATTATAATATTGAATCATAATAAAACTGGAAATACTAATTAAATTTGTTTGATTTCATTTGTTTGAAGGATAATGTACTTTTACTACATACACTATTCGGAAAATCTAGTAAGTATTACTAATTAGTTCTAATCATATACGCAGTAACTTGTTAGTTACTGCATGTATGTCTAGAAATTATTTTATTTTAAAACTGAAGTCTATTATTAGAATAGCAATAACTATTTTCTCCTAATGATACGTGCAGTAACTAAGGTACTTACTGCAGGTAAGGTTAGGATGTTTGGTCTCCTTAACAATACACTGACTAATTATAAGAGTATTTTTTAGGTTTTATCGTTGTGAAATTAAATATATATTTACAGAAGTCCATTTTAATAAATCTATAGAGTTTTTCCTTTCTTTTGATATAAGTCACGTCGAAATAACACGCATAGTTTTTATGCTACAACAAAATCAATTTTATTTTGTTTAACCGCGTTTTTCTCCGAAATATGTCTGACTAAGTTACTGCACTCTTCCTACTGAGGGCAGTTCTTTTATCGCGATATTGAGTCTGCACGGACGAAATCGAGCGCAACAGCTAACTTTTTTATAATACTTTGTTGTAATATTTCTTGTATGTTGAGTGTCAATGTTTCGTATTATGAACTAACGACTATTATTATTATCCGGTCACGTAATATACAAATAATATAATACCAAAACATCTGAAAAACTAAAATACTCAGTCATTAGTGCGGGACCTAGGTTTCGATCCCAATGTCATTGGATTGCAAAGCGTATAGATTTTCATTCTTCTATGTGGTTCCAAGTCGTGAATTCCGAAGATACTCTCAAAATAAATGCATCAAAGTTGTCTAACATCTTATTAACAATTGCATCACAAATCATAATAGCTGGGACCCACTAGCTTATAGCAACTGCAGTCTGTCGCTATGTGGTTACGTCACATGGCTCCCATAACTCGATTAATGTACGCGCTATAAAATCAATCATAATTTCGAGGGATTGAGCAATCGCAGAGATGAGTACAACATTACGAGCTTGGAGATTGAGCAATGCTTAATGTTATGTTAATAGCAATTGCGTTACAAAATTATAATTGATGTGATGGCGTTAGCCCTATCGCAGACATGTCAGTGTGGAGGTGGGAACAGCTAGGTGGTATATTACACGAAGACTGTCAGGTCCCGCCCAGGAGCAAACAGACACACATACAAAATTACTTTCGCTTTTATAATATTAGTGCATAGGATTTTACTCATACTGCGCAAAAATCCACTAGTTACTTGTTATAATACTCGTGAGAGCTTATAGACAACAAAATGGCATATTATTTAAAAATTATATCCATTACACTAACAATGGAGTAATTATTAAATGTTCAGATGAACAAAAAACAATGACGTCAATTTTAAGAACAGTTCAAGGAACGTTTGTTGTTAAATACCGGTATATGTGATACCGTAATTTTAACTCTTTAAGTTGGTAATCCTTTATATTGAATTTTGAGAAGATGCAGCGCCTTAAAAGGTTTGTTTTTCAATCTTCTATCTTAACCAGTTAGGTACTTGTTAATTTAGTTTTTTTTATTTTTTATTTTTTTTTATTATTTCTTCGTTTCTTACACTTTTAATTTATTACACGACAGCATAAGGCTATATTATTGGCATTTACAAAAACCAATTGAGTTTTTACCTGTGACGTTTGAAACTAAGATAAAGCTTAGCTGAATAAAAGGTTGCGCTATAAAGCCTAATAAAGTCATAAGCTGAAAAGAATAAAAGTTTGCGCTAGTTGTTGTTTCTGACCCCTAAAAGTATGACCAATACCGTAATTTATAAATACCGAAATATAAAGGTGGCACGCTCCTTGAGCGTTCAGGTGAGGCGTCGAACCCATGACCTGAAGGAAGGTCGAACCTGTAACCACGGAGAAAGTACCTGCTAGAATTACCCGCAGATTGCCAGTGTTATCACATTATTTGCCGCAATATCGGGTAGCAATTCGTAACCGATGGCCGCTCGAACGTAACAGTACTTTGTCGAAGTGTTGAGATGGAGTCATAATGGCGAATCGATTGTTCTAATAGCGGACTGTACGTGCAATAAAAATTAAGTAGCGCACTGAAAGAAAATAAAAGCAGTTAACAATAGGTTTCTAATAAAGCCGTTTTTTGCCATCAAGAAGCAGAGGTTGCGCAAAGTAAGCTATTATTATACTTAACGTTTATTTGAGTTATTATAACATATTGAATATGTACATAAATATGTTTTTATTTATCAGGCAATTCGAGTTCTTTGTCAGTGTTTGTTAACCGTAAAATAAATAAATTGGCACATGACCAATATTAATTATTAATATTATTATAATTATTAATACAGGCATGTTATTAACTCACATGTTAGGTACGTACCAAAAAGGTAGAGCATAAAAGTGGTCAGTTTTTACATTTACCGGAGAAAATGGAATCACAACATATAAAAAAATAAACAATAATTTTAATATACCAGATTAAAATCAAAATGACTCTACTTTTTTCCGAGCAGTAAGTATAGCATTGGTGACACCTCTATATACGACTACCGTCGCGTGCGCGTGCGCACGCGAAAGTATAAGTAATAATCTGCGGAAGGAAACAGCAACCTTGACCGCAAACCGAGAAATATTATTGCATTCCGAATGATTTAATTCGTCGCAGACAATACATACTCTAGATTTTAATTTTAATTGACAGCCAGACGTGCAGATGGAGGTCAGAATATTGTGTTGATTTTTACATAATATCATAGTGGATTTACTCATATTATACGAGTAGTATAGTAGTAGGTATACGCGCGTCAATACAAAATGCACTAAAAACGGATACCGCATAATACGTGACTTATTCTATCGACCGATAAATATAAAAGTGCTTGTTTATTTTATTTTCATTTTAATACCATGAAAAAACCGTGCGAAGCCAAAACGGAAAAAAAAGAAAAAAAAAGGAAAACAGTAACAATCAGACGTGTTTCTCGGCATTTTCTCAACGTAGCAAGTCATTTCCCTACGCAATGAGAGATTGCAAAGCAATGTGTCTTTGTTACGAACGAATTAAGATTTCTTCTGATATCGATTGAAATGAGCAATGTTGCTTTGTTGATATTTTATATATATATGAGCACGCGAGCGGTTCAGGAGCATCTATGCCTAATTATGCTTATTAACACTTATATGACTAACTTTTACCAAGGTACAAAGTGTTTTATCTTTCCCTACATAATTAAAACTATCTGCGTATCAAGATACCTTCAGCAAACAGACACACACCTACCACAGACAGTGAGACAAAGTTACCTTACCTTCGCTTTTTAAGTTTTGTTGTCTGAAAAGTATCTCAACGATTAGGTACTCTTTGTCTTGTCTAAAACAAAGGTAAACCCAGTACTTTACCGCCGCTGTAAAGTAACGACATAATCGCGGTAATTTTCCTCAAATTGTTCCTATTATAAAGTGTAAATCCGTGAAAGTGGATCTAATTCGGTGTTACAATGACTATCGTAATCTTAGAAACTCTATTAGTAACTGAAAATGGTAGCTGCGCGCGCGCCGATTGATTTGTTCCAGAGTTAGTGAACTTTATCAGTCTTACCACAAAATATTTAAACTAGAGTTGAACAGACGAGTCTAAATATTTTCTCCACAAATCGGCGTCAAACTCTCGCTTGTAACTCAATTACAAATTAACAAGTAAAATAATTAGGAATGCCAGGTTTGAGTAAGAAAACGCGAGTGATAGATGACGATTCTGTAGAACGAAATTTTAGTAACATCCGTTTAACTCTGGTTTAAACTTGTGGTAAGACGGTATGTTTCTATCTTTTTTTTATCTTCTCTCAAGACGAGCACGTCGTTTAGCTGACGGTATGCTGATAAAAGCCCTTTTCTTAACAGGTAGTGGTGCTGAACTTTGCATTGGAATTTCTTGCGCGCACTGCGCTCGTCGTGCGATATGGAGGATCTTACCACGAAAGATTAAAGCAAGAAAACAAATATCACAATACAATATTGACATACCGCTTTTTGATTGGTCGAATTACGAGTAGACCCGTTTTTAACTAGATAATATGTTTTCTGTTCGCGTAAGTTTAAGAACATCTAAGCGAGAGTTGAAGAGATGTGTCTAAAATTTTGTCTGACTCAATCCTGTCATTTGTGATGATTTTACTTGCGAATTTGTTACTGATGTAGACAGGAGTAAGACGGTGGAAGCATTATAAATATGACCAAATATCCAGCTGGAAATAGTAGGTATCCTTAAATCTGAAGCACAGCTGTGTAGGTATTACTTTGATACTTTTGTTCTGCCGATGCATATCTGGCTGGCGGCGCGGCGTGGAACTTTTCCGGTGGACTCTTATAGAAGAGGCTTACAGTATATACTTCCAGGTAGCAGCTAATTTATTGTTTGTATGTTGCATGAGATCGTTAGCCTCTATCGTCAGTTTGTCAGGTCACCCAAGGGCTTCTGACGTGACGCTTAACCACTGCTACCGTTGATAACGACCGTGACCGACGGAATGGGGCCGGGAGCGATGGATATCCTCCCATAACTACGAAAAGTCATTGCCGGGCATCAAACCCGGTATCGATGGATTCTCAAGCAAACTAGTTACTTCTCGACCATCACCTCTCTACTCTTAATTGATTCTCATCAATTTCTGAGTTCGTTTCGTGCGACCGCATCATCGAGTCAAACAGTGTTACCGCGTATCGCGTCATAATCCACCAGCTAACTGTTGTCACTGGTTGTTTACTTTTTAGCTTTCCTCGATCCGTTGCGCAATATTTATAACAAACAATTGCATTGAATTTGGTAATCTCGATTTTGACAGCAGCAGCTATTACATTCTGTTTATTTGTGGCGTGTAACGTATCTATCTGATGTTTTAAATCTGTGATCTGTTCCGGGTTTACGGTAATGAATGTCGTTACCGGCAGTCCAACATTTACATAACTTATGATCATAATGCTTATCTTTTTTATAAACATACTTGTCTTTAATTTTGAAATATAGTGTTCTAAGATTTTGGTAAGAGAAATAGCATAAGTATCATAATAAATGCAGGTAAAAAGGCATTTATTTATTTATCATGAGTGCTAATAATTAACTAAAGAAAATAGTCTTTACAAAAATAATAAACAATTCTGACAAGACCGAATATCGTTAGCGATAACTTTTATTTATAAATAATATGTTGTATTATGTAAAGAATTAACTGTAAATATAGCTAGCGCATGAAGCTTTTGAAAAGCTCTCTCTATATCTCTATAAATTATATTTCTCTGCTCCCTAAAACTAGAACACATCCAATGTAACCCAAAAGATAGCGGAGATGATAAAAATGATAAGGAACCATGTGGTCTTCTCAATAGGATTTGAAATCGCGTCCTTGTACAAATTACTTAACTAGGTGAATTGGTTGGCTAACCCCCGGTTTCTAGAACGTTTGTTGGCGTTGACAGTAGATTAAAACTATCGTTGCCTCTATCTGACTATAAACAAATGACAAGGATGGCAATAGAATTAATCTGTTGTCAACGCTGACTGGCGTTTCAGAAACTAGGGGTAATTGACACTACTTTGAGCATACCTTTCAGTGTAGTTTTATTATGGTAGGGGGGGGAGCCCAAGCGGGGATTTCGGGATTTACTAAAGCGCGGCAGATTAATATACAGGGGGATACCTTGTACCCGGTTAAGTACCTCCACAAAACATGAGGCCCATATATAAGGCCGCCCGTGAAGGATACAGGATCAGATTAGTAAAAAAAAATTGACCATCAGAAATTCTCGAGCGCGTCAGATTAAGGTAGGATGAGTTAATTACATCCTAAAAAGTGTATATTCCACTAATCTGACAATTTGAGAGAGACGTAAAAAAATGGGAGGGCAACAAAGTTGTAAAAAAAAACGTCATCTCGACATTCTCGAGCGTAGCTAAATTTTTTTTTATTTTGAAGGAAATAATTCAAGAATAATGAAAAATATATAATCTGACGATTTCCGCAAGCCGAAATAACAAAAATTCGTCGATAAAGTTAAATGCGTGCAGCTGCGTGATGCCTACATTTCCTTCTCCGCAATTCTGATTTCCTGTGAATTTGAACCGATTCGGACCGATAGATAGATAGAGATTTTGAGAAATTTTGAAAAATCTAAAAAAAAAACTGATTTTTTTTTTTAAGTGTTTTTTTTTGGAATAACTTTTAACCGGCTTTATCGATCAACTTCAAAAACTAATCCATCTTTGAGCTTAAAAAACCACGTCGATCGCCACCAAGCTGGTCAAAAGCGGTTGATTGGTTCGAGAGATATCGTGAACGAAAGAAACCCGAAAAAGTGTTTTTTCGGGATTACTCCGAAACTTGTGGTTCGATCAATTAAAATTGCAAAATTACTTATGAGGATGATAAAACTGCGTCGAATGCCGCCAACCGCGTGAAAATTGGTTGATCCATTCAAAAGTTATTGCGGTTTGAAAATTCCAAAAATAGTGTTCTATGAAACTTCTGTCAGACTTTCGAGCTGGGAGAGCTCAAAATATCACATAAATTATATTTTGGGCTCAAAAATGTCATAAGTACAATTTTAAGCGCCCAGGAATGGAATTAGCGGGAAGTTGCAGGGATGGCCTTTAAGGTGAACCGTTTTTCTAATTTTTTTTTGTCAGATCAGGCGAATCCCTCTAGATAATCGTCAGATTATGAGACAGTACGTTTAGAACATAAAGATGAACCATATATATCTTAATCTGACGCGCTTGAGTATTTCAAAATGGCGAATTTTTTTTGCAAATTATGAAAATGTCCGCGAGTTTGCGTCCCATCGAAATCGTCAGATTAGTGAATAAGAGCTTTTTTTTGGTGCACTTAACACTCCCTAAGAAAATCTGACGCGCTCGATTAAATTTTTTTTTTTTTCATTTTCAATCCTTAAATACAACCACCCGCATCATGCAAACGATCAGATTAACATACGTACATTATTAAAAATACGTAGGGCATTGATGTTATCAATATCTGACGCGCTCGAGGATGCCCATGCAACAGTTTTTTTTTACATATTTAAAAATCTATAGCCGCTTCCCCCACCGATGTAAAGGTATATATCATATAACATTTTTTTCTTCTTATCATCTAAGCTTTGCATCCCAATAGGTCTCTACGACGCTCGAGTAAATCCCCATTTAGCATCGTGGGCTCCCCTACTATTACGAAATCTCTATAATCTTCGCTCGTCAATCGCGAATCCAAACTGAGCGTCGTCGTTCTGTAATACGGTGGCGCATTGAAAGGGAAATCTAGTTATTTAACATTGGAATTGTTCCAATAGTTGGATACACAATATTGTAATAGTTTGCCAACATCTGGTGAAAAGGGAAACTTGGAAAGGGAATGGCTATGATCAATTTTAATGCCATGAGGATGAAAAAGCGATTCGTTTCATAAGCGTCTTTTTCAGATGCAATAGTAGTTGCGGCCGGCTATACTGATAGACTTTACATGTTAAATATGAAATGGTGACGACTGATAATACCTATTATAAATTATTTGAGTTTAAAGAATTATCATTAGATTTCGTCATACGTTACAGTTGTTACTAAGTATTGCAAGTATTTTCAGTTCATTTCATTGCAGCCCCTGCCTTCTTCGTTTACATTGATGTTTCTAGTTTTCGGTCACTTGTAACATCGTAGCAGTTACACTGTGATGACACAGTCCAGCTGCATCTGCCCGGAGTTCACCAGACGTTTATGCATTTATAGAAATTACACTCTAGGAGACGAGTAGATGACAGGACAGGGTGATTTGATCAGATAAACTGGACCTTACAAAACTATTGCTACCTCAGCCTCTTTTTTTATGGGGGAAAATACCGCCCCACTGTCTCCTCCCCGGGAGTGACGGTAGGGGTATGTGGGGCTCGACCCGACTAAACCCCCCCGTGAGCAGTCACCCGCCGAAATGGGGTAAGATAGGGTCACATTAGTATACGCTATAACCTGTCCATTCGAAGGCGTTTCGTTAGTACAGTTAAATCATAAGCTCTTACCTCGAGGGCTGTAAGCACCACACTCCAAGCACACCAGCACCACCACCAACACACTGACAGCACCTTTGATCGCCATCGTCATGTCACCATAAATTCATTGTCTCCAGTCAAGTTACCATTACAGTGTCAAATCGATCGAGATCGTTTTCAGGACGGAAGTTGTATGTCATGGAATGTGTTCCGGTGCGGTGCGATCAAAGTTAAATGATAGGCAATTGATTGGAACGTCAGAGCGCGGCGGTGTCCGAATTAGAAATGGCGGCAAAAAAGGCGGTAGGTGGCTGCGCGTGCGCCGCTGTTGTTATTGACTAACGATAGTGTTTTTACTTTTTTCCGCGGTGGCCCGCCGGCGCTTAGTATCCCCACTGGGAAAATGCTGCGGTTGGTGAGGGCGCCAACATTTTATTCGTAAATTCTACTATGATTTATAATTAGTGTCAATGTTTGTACGTTTGGATGTTCGGATGCTTTTTACTGAATCACGCGAAAACCGCTTACCGGAGTTTGATGAAGTTTGTCAGGGAGATGGATGAGACAATGATCTATTTATATAACCGTTCAAAAAAGGAGGGTTTTGTTTTTTAAGTTTATCGTTCCTTCATAGTGTTGGGTATAAATTCTCGGGTTGGTTATATGCAAATAAACCATAATACTTATGTTTACCATTTTGTTCAATTGTTATGTAACTTTTACGATATTTGACAGGCTTATGCCTGCATTAATAACTAGGTGCTTATATATGTTTTTAAATTAATACATATTATTAAAAAAATCTAATATATCTTTTCCCATGATGGCGAACAGAGATAAAAATTAACTGACTTAGCAAAATTCGAAACAGAAGTAAAAAGTGCCTGTACTTTTATCTTTATTTATTTCCGCATACAAAATGTTGACTACCAATGGCCATAGAGAGTGAAATGAACAGTCGCAGCGCAAGCGCAGCGCAGCAATAAGACAAGTGACGTACTATCACCACAGATTATTAAAAAGTGCAACGTAGTAGTGGTACTAACTCTATTTAATCTGTGACAAAGCTCTTGCAACTGTTATATTTATGGGACTTGTAAATAAATGATTCAGAACACAAAAGGTTGAGTATCTCACATTAATCTGCTTTCCTGCCGGGTACAGTATTACCCAACTGATATGGCTTACCGATGTACCTGCGCAGAAGATGAATTTTCAAAGCGCGGGAAATGCTATTGACCGCTATTGGTCGGCAGCCGCCGCCATCTTAGCGAGCTTAGAGTGAGATGGAACTAACAGCTGCACTGTATTATGAACCTTATAATAGTGAGCTTAGGTTGATTGTAAGTTTTAAGCATTCTTTCGTTAATCTTCGGACCATACTTTCTTTTCTGCGCGAACGAAGATTCACGACGCGCCTTATAAGTTGGGTACTAGTATACCGACGTAGGTGAACATACCACGATCAAATTGAGGGCGTCCTAAAGAAATACCAAGTCAAAAGCCATAACCCATCACTGACAAACATTATATAAAGGAACTCCTGAAAGTGGAAGAAGCTAAAGAGGTGTATCAGGTTCTTAGCACGTGTAAAGATGTAGTCTCTGCGCTACGGGGAAAAGATGAGCAGAACAAAAAAAAACTAGTTTACAAAACAATTAGTTAGGTAAAAGGGATAGAAAGGATAAGTCGGGCACAAACGGGCCGAGGTAAAGAGCGGTTCCAAAGGGTTAGCGTAATTTGGTCACAGTCTAATTTGGTCACTGCAAGAACCAGCGTAAAATGGTCACACCTGTCAAATTACACCATAAAACAAATGACAGCTGCCATAGTTTGAGTTTCTACGTATCATACTGCACATACAGTTCAGTGTAGTGTACTTACTCTGTTCCACCTCCGGCCGAAATTAATAATCAATGCAATCCAAATTTTGCTATCTGGGATTGATATCACAATCCATTTTTAGGGTCGAACGTGCTAATAAACAATTCGTGAATTGGTTTATAAAGGCACGCAGATTGGAAATCGATCGAACGATAGACAGCAATCCAAGATCGATTTCAATCTTGGATAGGAGATACAATATTAATTTCGGCTGTTAGTAATTTAAATTAACTGCCATTCTGTCGTGTCATTTGTTTCTAGGGGTGGTTCCACCTTTGGACTGGAGTTCTTTTCAGAAAGACATCGATAGCGATTATCATTTGTGTTTTAAGTTGACGACTTTTTTTAAGGTCGTCTTATATTATGTACTTACAAATCACAGACTAGACGGTAGATAAGATACGGTTGCATGGTATAAATTTGAGTAAGTGACATCTTGAGAGCATCTATATCACTACTAAAGCTAAGTTGTGTGCGCCATCTATACTTAATTTTACAAACTAATTTTGCAATCGATAGCCGCGTCGAAGCCTTCTAACTATTTAGTTCGTCCTTTCACCGCTTATCCGGCGCTACTGTCGCCTGCATTGATTGCAAGTACAGTAACGTTTGCTGTCTCTCTCACTCCTACTATTAATGTACCGCATGACAGAGAGAGAAAATCCCATGTCAATGTAACGTAACGTAAACAACTAAACATGTAAATTGTCAGTCGTGAGCTAAATTCCACGGTGGCGGGTTATAGGACCTATTTTTCGTTATAGATCTAAGTTATTCTCCGCAAAACTTAACTCATTAACTTGAAGTTAAGTTGTTGGTTCAGTGTTTGTAGGCTAGTGATGTGAAATGTGTCGAGCCGAGTCAAGTTTTGAGTTTCTGTGATGTCGCAAACTTCTTGTACGAATAACGGTATTGTGTCGTGCCTTGTGAACTTTTGCTTCTGGGTTGTCTGATTTTGAAGGCACACCTAGATGGAAGCCTGCTTTCAATAGGACAAAAGAACAGGATGCTGCGACACGTGCTAATTTAGCCAATATTGTTTCAACGATTCGGTAAGTCACGCTTAACACTTCGAATATTAATTCTTAGCTAATTGGTTTACGCTTATAGATTACTTTTCGTCTCTTTTACATTAAGTTCTAAGCTGTATTTGTTAGAAACCGCTATTGTAGTATCTAAATCAACTTCCTCTGTATCAAAATCTTCAATTCCAGTGCTCAAGAAACAGGTTCTCAATCTTGAAACTTTTTGTTTCAATGAATCATTAATTCTGCCAAAGTTACGTTACTGCAGCGACCTTGGGCTAAAGGTCCGTATGCCATTCTCCGCTGGTTTGTCACGCGCGGCTGTCAGTAAGAAAAATCCAACTGGCTCAATGCACACGTTCTATTGATATTGGCGATGAATGCGGTATCGAAAGTAACCTGAATGAAAATGATAGGAAATGGTGGAGAAAATACAGTTTTGAAAAAATCTTTATCGTTGAAAGCCTAGTCAGAAAATAGTTTACCAGTCCGAAATCCCGAAAGAAAAAGTGTGTCATCGTGCCCTAAAAGTGTTCGGATGCATTTACGATCTACACGGCGATCAAATTCAATTTTGCAATAAGTGAAAACAGTGTGCATTCCTATCTAAGCATAGCCCATCAAAAAACGTGATCGTTATAAATGTGTAGGTACCCCCAAATCGCTGTTATAATTGTGCCCCCTAGCTGTGCATCCTGTTTTTATAGAAGGGCGTTGAAAACTATGAGAACCACAGCCCCGCATAACCCGCGACACCCCATGTAATTAATTATTTCAATTGTAGTATTGGCGGGACGAAAGTATGGCGTAGACCCTACCTAGCTGATTATTTCGTCAAACTCTGTGGTAATGTGTGGGCGTGGGAAAACTAGACAACCACATAAACGCAACTTTCGTATTATCTCCAATACCAAAGTTTCAGCGAAGCAATTACCACAATTGATTCGTGACAAAGACTGCGCCTTGCCTAGATTACCGACTACCTCTTCGAGAACTCGACATTTAGATTAAGTCTCATCGCTTAGTGTAAAGTTAACTGTTGAATATAATATTTACATTTCCCAGTCACTTCTGCCACTGACTGTACTGACTCGAGTAAGTTTGATATAAAATAACGATGATTATCGTCGAACACATAAACGGTAATAACTTAACTCATACTCGTACATCTAATCAAACGAGACGCTTTCAAACCATTTTATGACTCAGTTGCAATTAAAATACGAGACACAGGCACTTGATCATAAAAATAAATGATCATGAAAATGTGGTGCACAGATGCATCTAAAAATATACTTACTACGAACATTGGACAATTTGGAACATTGGGCCCAGAGATAAGTAAGGATGACTTTTTTTTACTTTAGGTATATTATGCGGGTTCCTTATAGGGGTGTTCCGGCAGCGGTCTTAGAGAGTCCCATTCTGAGCTGAGCATGTTTATCACCTTCGACCACATCGTCACTTAAGACCAGGTAAGATAGTGGTCAAAAGCTAAGTTATATAAAAAAGAGGTCAAGTGCGAATCGGACTCGCGAACGAAGGGTTCCGTACCCATCATTAATATGGCAATTCCTATTCGCTGTCCAAAATAAAGACCATTTTTCGTCACGAGTTGCTTCGACCACACGACGGCAAGATTTAAAAAAATTGTTAGGGCTACCCCTCCTTAGGTTTAGATAATTTTGACTCCTAATGACTCGAGCATGTATATTTATTTGCACCTTTTGATTCCCGCTGAAACACCAACCTTAGATATTATGCACTCCTGAAAAATTCAACGGTGTAGGTTTCTACGCAGGTGCTAAGCTGAAGCCCGCTTTATCTGCAAAGGAATAAGAGTCATGTGTAACAATCAAGACCAAATGTCAAAACTTTTGAAATGTCAAAACAAAAACTTAATGATCCTTGCAGTTTTGAAGCAATCGTTTGTTATTTACTTGCAACAAACTAATAGAACAAAGCAATGATAGTTTCACGTGAGACTGTTATGAGAACAGGTGATTAGTTACGACATTACGATAAGAAATGCAAAAGTTGCTTGATCGTGTAATAGGCTGGATTTTCTCATTACAAAGTTCTGGGGAATAACGAGTTCCTGATAATTAAATAATTGAAAATATTGTTAATTTATGACGAGTCTTCTAATTTTCTAATCATAAGATATTCTTGTAAAAATTCCATGGCAATAAGCAACTAATTGGATCTATGAAAGTACCTAAGCATTGCACTTGCTGCAAATTGAGACGAATATTTGGTATAGGTTCTCTTAAAAAAATTATATCAGGTTCAGTTTAAGCACTTGTTGCAACAGAAATTTAACTTTACTCCAAAGAAAGCAAAGTAAGAATAACGCAAAGAAAAGATGGCAGGTACTGACTTTTTTCTATAGATGTGTTCTAATTCTGGGCTAAGGTATCCCTCATTTCTTTCCCACATCGTTAAATTTAATATCCTATCTTTGGTTACTTGAGGCCAACGATCGTGAATGGATAATAATTACTGTTGACATCGTTGTCAACTGTCAACACCCGATAATAACTACTGTTGACATATTATCGTTGTCAGCCGTCAACACCCGGCTGTCTACTGTCTAGACTCCCGCCTAGAACTTTTAGCTCGGCTCCCGCATGGGTTTAATAATCTCGTATTACTCATGACTCTAAAGTCCTTACCACAAAAGTTTAGACCAGAGTTAAACCGATGTTTCTAAGATTTCGTCCCACAAAATCAAATAATACCACTCGCAGTTTTTTTACTCAATCATTGCATTCCTAATTGTTTTACTTGTGAATGTGTTATTGTGTTAGAAAAGGCGAAAATTACACGCCAATTTGTGGAGAAAATATTTAGACACGTCTGTAAAGCTTTTGTGGCAATACACACGATAATTACTTTAAATTAACTAACTTGTTTACTTTACACCACAAAACAATGATTTCGATCTTCGACCCCGCAGTCATATCAATGACTTTTAATAATAAAGACTCGGTTGTTATCGATTGATACCGGTCGTTAGGCCATATTATAAGAGGCTCTTATTCAGCGGCCTGACAAACTCTGACACAAGAAGCTTTGTTGTTTGGTTGTTTCAAAATATTGATTACTTCAAAACTGCTATTTTGGATTAAAAAGCCATTAGGAAACGAAATTAATAAGTCTCCACTCAAAATCATGATCGCAAATGACTAAAGTCATAGGAATGATTATTGCAACATTGGAATGAGTAATTGCGGAAAGTTTTGAACATCCAATCACGATTAAATACCTGTGTTCTCAGAATAAAACATTTTTGAAGTTCTTTTGCGTCTTCCGATTCGCAGCGCACGAGTTTTTCCTTAGCTTTAGACGTTTTTACATTAAAATTTATGTAAAGGCAACTTTCGATTACGGTCCTCACTTACTATTTACTCTTACTTCTAGGTATTTTTTTTTTGGTTATTTTTTTTTTTTGTATGTGCCAGAATTTTGAGTACAATAATGTTATTAGTAAAGATAAAGTATGACAGTAAATTTTCATCTTACCGCCTTCCATTTTCTGCCACCGTTCTTGGTAACAGTGATTGTGTTCAATTCAAGATAAATCATTGATTTAAATTCATGAAGAGGTCACGATAAAATAGCTCAACACATTTATTTTAAGTAGACAATAATCTCGCACTTTTACAAATCAATTATGTCAAGTGCTTATAAATAATATCGTAGGTACCTAATAATTACCTACTATAAAACATATAAAAATCAGTAAAATAATTGGTTAGAAAGTCAAATTATTGTGATTCTTCAACGGGTTATTCCCAGAGTACTCCATCATTTTGTTCTCCAACTGTAGAATCGAATAGAATATAGAAATTTCTTTATTATAGACCAAAAGGGAACACAGGTACAATAGCAACAGAATACACATGTATAATACGACAAGGATCTCTTGTCGCATGGACATAATCGAAACTACTCGTACTGCCGTCATTTTGTAACACTGACATGCATTGATAGATAGATTAACCCATTAGTGAAGCATCACAGAACAAAGAAAACATGCATTGCATACAGATCAGTGACTACAGACAGATCCCTCCCTGTAATGACACTCATGCGCCAAAGGATCCTTGTCGCACATGGACCTAAAAGTAGCCTTCTAGTGTCAAAGATGGACCTGACAAAAGCGTATACCCGAAAGGGACACACTTGGCTGCAACCCCTATAAATCGGATATATTAAATACACGTTATTTAGGTGTGGCTCCAATCATTCGTGCGACATTCTAAAATGTCAAGATCGCTGGTACTTACCCCTATAAATCTTATAAATTTAATACACGTTATTTAGGTCGTGCCCCAATCATTCGTACATCATTCTAAAATGCCAAGATTGGTTTGCTTCTGCAGCAAAGCAACAAAATAGTGCATACGCCGACAAAGATAAAACATCATCGTACTATTCTTCTTACTCTATTGTCTATTTGTATACACTTGTCTCTTTTCTTCCTCGAATCTTGAGTTATATGTCATATCTGTTACGAAATTAATATTGTATCTCCTATCCAAGATTGAAATCGATCTTGGATTGCTGCCTATCGTTTCATCGATTTCCAATCTACGTGCCATTATAAACCAATCCACGGATCGGTTATTGGCACGATTGACCCTAAAAATGGATTGTGATATCAATCCCAGATAGAAGAATTTGGATTGGATTGATTATTATTAATTTCGGCCTTTAGATGATTAATCTGAGTTGTTGCACTACACAGTAGGGTAAGTACTCTATCCAATCCGTAGTTCACTTCAAGTTTGTAGTTATTTTGATTTAGCCAACGGAGGCAAGGCAGGCAACAGTGCATACATTCTAGTTCAGCATACCAGCGCCAACGCGAAAACCGGTTAGGCGACATCAAGAGAACGCTATTTAGTAAATTACTGCTAATGCTATTCCTAATTTTATGACAGTCATGATTGTGACAACGACATCATTATTGGGGGGACTTTGACATTATGACAGTTGGCGTGGTATTGGGACAGACTGAAAAGCGTGCCGGGTACGAGTCCCGCTCAGGATAATGATTGTAAATCACAGGTATTCTCCCTGAGTGGGTTTACGACCATGGTCTTCCATGTCACGTCTCTTGTCACCAACAGCTTTGACTGGGCGAGGAAATAATTGTTTAAAATACACGATTACACAAACTGAACCCTTGAATTAGACGTCAAGATAGCAGATAAGTAAAGTGTGCACAAAAAAAACATGTAGATAATTAAGCTTAAATAGATAATTATAAATTATCAAAGTTGAACCCGTAACTTTAAAGGTCAGGGTTGACAGTATCAATTCATTACGTATGTGACGATTAAAAAATATATTACAAAACATTGAAGCCAAGAGACATTACGAGTACCTATAAAGTATAAAATATTATTGTGCCTTGAGAAAAAGATTAGATAAACCATTTTGTTTTTTTATTTAAGTAGATTAAATAATGAATTGCATGTTAATTTAAGCCATACGTAACTGAGCTATGTTTAATTACAACTGAGACGAATCTTATGACACCTCATAATCTGTGGAAATCCGTTAAACTATAGGCTGTAATATAGAGCGACACAAATAAATAGACAAAGACATAATTAAATTACATACATACGGTCGAATTAACATCCTTCGAATCGGAAGTCACCAGTAGTGATTAACAGACTGACGCTAGATGGCGCTGCTCTTATTCCATACCATTTCAAGTTTACGCTAAACGGACCGAGCGCATAATAATTGTCAAACCTCACACTAGGCACACTGAACGCGTGCGTCCCCATACAGAATGTGACACTGCGATTTAATCGACCGATAAAAACGCACTGGTCTGGTATAAGCTTGAGACTTGGAAGTACCTTTAAGAACTATTATTTCTATAGTGATATTACGTAATTAGATACGCTGACCGCATTATTTTATGCGCATCCTAGTTAGTGGTTTCGTTATAATTAAGTATACATAAATATAATAATATAAACTACCGATTTATTGTTGTTATGTTAAAATGTATTAATATGCTATTGTAGGTACTACACAAACAAGTTAATATAAATCAATTAATGTTTTATATTTATTACCTCTACTCGTCAAAACAGTCACAATTCCAGATAAATGATAAGTTATAAATCATGTAAATTATTTATATTTTTTTAATTGAATTTATTGTTCATCAAGAAAATAAATTGCTTACATTATAGGAAATGCGATAAATCACGTACCTATATATTATACATTAGTCAACTTCTGTAATATCAACCTATGCATACTTACTTATATAATATTAATAAAGTATTCGAGGACAAAAACTCTGTACATTTTCGATGTGACAGGCAAATAGGTTTTTTTTAATGACGTCACTCATAGCAAGTGACTACATAACTCTTCATACCTGACCTACTATAACTGACTATAATCGAATAGTTCATGAACTCGCTGCCCCATTTTAAAGGACACAGGACAAATTATATACCAATGGTCCAAAATGGTTTTATTCTTCCCTCTTATTCATAAAAAGATAATTATGTACTTATGGTTTATTAAAAATGCGCAATGAAAAATTGTTCTGCGTTATACTAAGTGACGTTTAACAAATGATTATGAAGAAGGGGTTTAGTCTTAAGACTAAGCACTAAACAAGTTACCTAAACAGATATAGGTACCTAAAGTGAGGTGTTATCCAGGTGGTTCTAGGCATTGTTTGGAGTTGCACACTTTCTTTTCCTCGGCATGTTATGAAACAACATGCAACTGTTCCGCGTACCGATACTTGCTCAATACTGGAGGCTGTGTTTCAGAGTAGCCACATCAGCCACATGTGTAGTCACATTTACTCTTTGTCGCAATAAGAAGCGAGTTTCTCGAAACCCTGAAGACAATAGTCTTGCGCATCATTTTTGGTATGACAAGAAACTAAAGTGTCAGTGCTATAGTTAATATTTAACAATAGAAAGTGTTTTTGTGTCACGTGCCATGTAGATATGAATCAGGCACAGAACTTGAACTGTTAATTGACATTCAGTACCTACGGTCAGTAGCTACCAAGGTAAGCAAATAGATACGTGAATGTTATGGAGACTTTTTATAGCTATTTACGTAGTTCTAAGTAAATGCTTCAATTCGAACCTTGCCATAATAGTCAAAGATTTAATCACCTTGATTTTTTATCATCTCATTGGCTTCATTGAAACTAACATCTGTATTTTCTTAAGCATTATAATGATGATTGTTAATTGCTTAATTACCGTACACTTCAATGTTTTGTTTCACACGACGGTAAGGTTGCTCAAACTCAAGGAATGTTTACAAATAGGTAACCTGATTCCCATCATTGTCCCATTGTGTTCTGAGAGCTTCAGATCGATCGATATTGTAAATTATGTGTAATTAAGTCAAATATGTTTAGACACTTACGCCCCTATAGGCTCAATGCCCTGTTCTCAATAATCCAGTCGAGTGATCCAGCGTATCAATCGAGTCCAGCACTGGACTGAATCAGTTAGTACCATTCGGTCACATTTGTTATCGACAAAAAACTGGGCCCGATCTGTCCAAATTTAAGAAAAAAAATGGCTTCTATACAATGATGTCCTATGTTGACTGTACTTTGGCTCAGTTTTGAAACATCATTTATAGAAGCTACTGTCACAATTTTTCATGAGCACCAAAATTAAGCTAAAGTACAGTCAACATGAGCAGTGTAACGGAACACTCTTCTTTATTCGGGTTCCTTCGTTTTCACTAATAATGGGGAGTTACAAGGACTGATTTATTTATATCGTAGCAATATTTCAGTCCAGCAAAATATGCTCAATTCAGTACTACCTACTTCATGGATCAATTGAAAAATATCTTTGCATTTGGAAAACATAATTTTACGGTAAACTTGTTTTGAAGGCTTGATTTTCGAGGTCAATTTAGTCATATTCAATGAACCGGCAATCTCAATTCAGGTCATTTGCATAGCTTCAAAGTTGACGAAGTACTATTTACCGATTGAATAGACAGAAAAATACTTTTGACAGAATCGACTAATTGTTATATTTTGTAAAAAAAAACCTGGTAATTAAAGATTTTTCTTAAACTTAATCATTTCAGCACGCGTCACTAAACAACATGTCATTATACCTTCGTAATGTAAAATATACTTTTTACATATTAACACATAACATAGTAATTAGGACGATAAACGTAAAATATTTCGTGACTTTTGTTGTTGACTGTACCTTCAGACTATACATACATGTAAAATATAAACCACTGATTTATCAAACAGCATGACTACATTGACTGCATTTTCCCAATAAACGTTCTGAAAGCCCTAAACATAAAAAAAACATAATGTTTAACAAAGCCCTATTCTTATTTCAATGCTTCAATGGAATAAAGGCAATACAACACAATGGCGGTACATTTCTCCACAATACGCATTCATAGCCCTTAAATTCTTACCTAATGATGCGTGTACGTTCTTTCCATTTAAGCCCAGTACCCACTAGGTTACGAATGCGCAATTACGCAATATTGCTGTAAATTATGCGCGTTTTGTTTCGTTGTGCCCATTTAGTATGTCCAGAAATGGCGCGCTTATACCACTTATACCATTAAATCTTAATATAAGTATATAAATCTCGTGTCACAATGTTTGTCCTCAATGGACTCCTAAACTACTTGACCGATTTTAATCAAATTTGCACAGCGCGTGCAGTTTGATCTAACTTGAAAGATAGGGTAGCTTACATCTCAATTTATAGTCGCAATAACAAAAACCTTAGCCACAGCAACGCGTGGCCGTGTCTGCTAGTGATATATAAGTAGAGTTTATTGGCAAGGCGTGAGGATCAAAGGTAGACGAAGGCAATAACAGAGTGGTGGGCTAGAGGAGCGCAGCGATCACGAGGCAGACCACCAGCCCGATGGTCGGACGACATCGCCAGGCACGCGGGAACACACTGGATGAGACTTGCACAGGACCGGAACAAGTGGCGTGAGACAGAGGAGGCCTATACTCAGCAGTGGGTGGATACGGGCTGAATAAATAGATAGATAGATAGAGTATATAGTTACTGATTCATCAACCCTTTTTCTTAGTTACTTACCTCATATAATACATAACTCGAAACGATATTCATCCAAGAAAATACCACACATTTAACGTCTTGACAAATGATCGATTCCAAAGTGTCGCTTAGAATAATCTTTTCCAAAGTGGTGCAAGCAAATTGTGGAACAAACAATTAACAGAAATTTGTTTAGTGGAATAATCAGGGTCCAGATAATGATTAGGCATCGTTGCTCCGCCATCATTATACTTCATTGCTTCGTCCTTCGAGATTAGTAAACATTGTAGTAATACGTCAAAGTATCGCCTTTCTACCACTTATTTAAAAGCAGAAAAAACCTGCATTTTTTTTTTTTTTTTTTTTTGTGGGTAGTTTTCTTCCTTACCCGACCACATTTACTGACAGTCATTCGCGTTTTAGTGCCTCGCCGATCACCACGTTTTTCTCTTTATTTTGCAAAAAAGTGTTAAACATGCCGAAACGGAGTCATAAAAACGTCGACAGTGATTATCTGAGAAGGAAACTGAGGAGAATTGAAAAAAAATTGGAAAAATGCGATGAAAGGTCACAGGATGAAGTTCAAAGTAACAGTTCATCGGCGAATATATTATCGCCAGTAGTGCTTTCGGAGCATGAAGGTAAGCCATAAGGGTCGTAATTATTATTACCTACCTATTGAAAGATAATGTGAATAGTCGATTAGGACTATATCCGTATCATACTTTGGGGACGTTACGAGCGTCTTTTTCCAAATAGTGCTGTGTACATCTTGAGGGGATGTTACCTACACAATAATTTGGAATTCTATATAAATAATACAAATTAGTGATTGTGTACATTTCATAGGAATGTTACCTTCACACTATTTTTCAATTTTTATATCCGAACGGATAAAAAATCGTGTGTCGTGGATAGTTTCCAAGGACTATCGCCGCACTAGAATAATACATCTATGATATAATAGTTGTACTTACCTACCCATTTCTTAGTAGGTAACCTTCATAACCTAAAATTGTTTTGCCTGGTATTCCAGATGAGATGGAAGTACAATCTGAAATCGATTTAGTGCCGATACCTATAGACGCCACACAGCCGAGTACATCTACCTCGAACATACAACCCGCTGTAACAGACGTGCTACATGCAAATCATCCCGCCGAAACAGAACTCGATGATGAGATTCTCGATCTGTTGGGAGAAACGCCTTCGAAAGATAAAAAATATGGACCGGACATTCGAGGTGAGTTAGCGGTGCGCTGGGAGCACATCGTGACGACGGGATTGTCTAAAGATTCCAAAAAGGAACTGATTGAAAAACATGTGGTTCCAAAAAATTGCACAAAAATCGATGCGCCTAAGCTAAATCCAGAGATAAAAGCCGCTTTGTCGGAAATGCTCGTTAAAAAAGATAAGGCGTTAGAAAATAAGCAAGTACAGCTCGCAGCAAGTATAACTTGCATCAGTGAAGCTCTTACTCGATTGTTCTCTCTAGAACATAAGGATCAAGCCGTTATAAAATTGTTAGTCGAAGCGGGCCGACTAATGTGTGACTCACAACACAACGAATCTATGACAAGGAGAAGTTTCATCTGCTCAACGATTAAAAAGGATATCAAAGATCAACTTTTTAACACAGAAATTGACAGTTTCTTATTCGGCGAAAAACTCGCCGATACACTAAAAGCCGCTAAGGCTATATCGAGATCGGGTGCTGAAATAAAAATAAATACATCCGTTAAGAAAACTACTCCAACTCAGAAGCCAAAGAAAGCTCCCTTCCAGGCTTTAAACCAGAAGCCTCCGCTCCCAGCTGCACGGCAGGCGGGAGCAGCGAGGAGATACGAGCCGATGCCGCCGCGCCAGCGGCAGCCGCAGCAGTCGCGACAGCCGCCGCGCTCGCAGCAGCAGCCAGCCCCGCGTCGCTAGATCCGGTACGTTCTGCGGGACGTTTATCCTGTTTTTACGAACAATGGCGATTGATAACTAATGACCCGGTCATACTATCTTGGATAAAGGGATATCAAATACCTTTTTCTAAACCGGTTTCTCAATCACGCGAACCGAGTTTGCCTATGTTATCTCCATCTGAATCTGTTCAATACAAAGAGGTCATCACTGAGCTTTTAAATAACGGAGCTATATCATGTTGTGAACCATGCGAAGGGCAGTTTCTTTCTAGTTATTTTCTTATCAAGAAACCAAACGGTAAAAATAGATTTATACTAAATTTAAAGCCTCTTAATAAGCATATTATAACAGAGCACTTTAAAATTGAAGACTTGCGAACAACTTTGAAATTAGTATCCAAGAACAGTTTCATGGCCACTTTGGATTTGAAAGATGCATACTTTTTATTATCAGTACACCCGTCTTATAAAAAGTACTTGAGGTTCAAATACGCGGGTAAACTGTATCAGTTTAATGTTTTAGCTTTTGGTCTAAATACAGCTCCTTTTGTTTTCACTAAATTACTGAAACCAGTTATGTGTTTACTGCGATCATTAGGCTATTTATCGTCTATATATTTAGATGATCTGTGTCTCATATCAAGAAATTATCATAATTGCTTAGATAATGTCCAACAAACGAAAAATATTTTAGAGTCCTTAGGATTTCTTATTAATGTCGAAAAGAGCTGTATGACTCCTAGGACTATATGTAAATATCTGGGTTTCCTGATAGATACGAAAAGATTCCACGTCAGTTTGACTGAAGAAAAACGATATTCAATAAAACAGGAGTTACAATTATGGCAATCAAAGACTCGTTGCAAAATAAGACACTTTGCTCGCTTGCTGGGAATCCTCACTTCATGCTGCCCTGCTGTCCAGTACGGTTGGATGTACACCAAGCAGATGGAAAGATGCAAATACCTTGCTTTGGAGAATGCAAATAGCTACGATAGCTACATGTCTCTACCGCAGTATTTACAGCAAGATTTTTCCTGGTGGTTAAAATCCATTGATGTTGCAGTCAATCCTATTAGGGAAGACAGCTTCTCTATTGAAATATTTTCCGATGCTAGCAAAAACGGGTGGGGGGCGGCATGCGGTGAAGAAACCGCTAGCGGTCAGTGGAGTACCTTAGAGTTGGTCCAACATATAAACTACCTAGAGCTTCTGGCAGCCTTCTTGGGTTTACAGATATTCGCTAAGGAGTTAAAAAATTGTCAGATTCTATTACGCATCGACAACACAACTGCTATTTCATACATCAATCGTATGGGTGGAGTTAGATTTCCACATCTAACTGAAATAACAAGATCTTTGTGGCAGTGGTGTGAAGCCCGCGAAATATTCGTATTCGCTTCATATATAAGTTCAAAGGAAAATGAAATAGCCGATGCGGAGTCTAGAAGATCTCATCCTGACACTGAATGGGAGCTAAAAAGTCATGTTTTTCGAAAAATTGCCCAAGTTCTGGGAAAACCGAACATTGACCTTTTTGCTTCCAGAATAAATAACAAATGTAAGAGATACATCTCATGGAATAAAGATCCCGGAGCATTCGCTGTGAATGCATTTACTTTAGATTGGAAAGGTCTCTCTTTTTACGCTTTTCCTCCCTTTGCGGTAATATTAAAGGTTTTAAGAAAGATTATTACTGATCAGGCCGAGGGTATTGTTGTGGTCCCTTATTGGCCCACACAACCCTGGTTTCCCTTATTTCAAGACCTTCTCTGTTCTGAAATAATTCAAATTAGGTCCTGTGATGTATTATTATCTGTTTCCAACAGCCTCACCAAGCTCCAGTTGATAGCAGGGAAGTTATCAGGACGGCACTACTAAAAAGGAGCGTGCCACCATCGGCACTAGATATTATGATAGCTTCTCTATCAAAAAATTCAATCCAGCAGTACGACGTTGCGATACGACGTTGGGTTAGCTTTTGTGAGAAGAACAATATAAATATATATGAGGCGTCAACTCCGATGGTAATTTACTTTCTTACTGATTTATTTCATTCGGGTTTACAGTACGGATCATTAAACAGCCATCGCTCCGCTCTATCATTGATCCTAGGATCGAGAGTAGGGTCTGATGACCGTGTTACTAGGCTTTTCAAAGGTTTCTACAGACTTCGCCCACCAACTCCGAAATACAACATCACGTGGGACCCATCCGTAGTTTTAGAATTCTTGTCTAAACGGTATCCCTATGATGATCTGATCCTAGAACATTTGACTAAAAAGACCGTCAGTTTGCTCGCTTTGGTAACGGCACATAGAGTGCAAACCATTGCAAAAATTAATATACGAAATATTATTGTCAATGATCAGCAAATATCAATAAAGATAGATGATTTAATAAAAACGTCACGCCCAGGTTCAGTTCAACCTTGTCTGAACGTTCCGTTTTATAAAGAACGAACAGAAATATGTCCAGCAGAAGCATTGCTAGCGTATATAGATAGGACAAAGTCTTTAAGAAACAATGAAACCAGCTTATTCATCAGTTTTAAGAAACCGCATAAATCAGTATCTACGAACACCATCAGCCGGTGGATAAAAGACACGCTATCAGCTAGCGGAGTTGACACTTCTATATTTTCTGCTCACTCTACGAGACATGCTGCCACCTCAGCCGCTCATAGAGCTGGTGTCAATGTTGATACAATACGAAATGCAGCGGGGTGGAGTGGCAACTCTACTGTCTTTGCCAGATTTTATCGTAGAGATATTCAATGTGCTCAGTCTGATCATTTTGCCATATCAATCCTAAATACTGAAACTGATTGATATATAAAGATATTGTATAGAATATAATATAACAAGTATATAAGTTATGTACTAACTTAAATTAATAGTACGGCTAAGGTATCCGTAATTTTGTTGTTGTTATAATCGTAACAAAACCTTTTGGTTATCTTTGTATACTATCTATATTGTTTGTTGATTATATATCAAGACGTATATATTATAATAATATACCTATATAAGCGTTTTAATATTTCACTATCTTTCAAAATCTACAATGTTTACTAATCTCGAAGGACGAAGCAATGAAGTATAATTAGAGATTAAACGAACTTACCCTAAGTGAAGTTCTATCCCAATTATACGAGTTGCTTCGTCCGAAGAGATTAGCTCCCTCCCAACCCTAGCATTAAGACCCCCTACTGGGTGAAATATTAAGAATCTAGGCAGGCAGGCTTTCAACTAAATGACTGTCAGTAAATGTGGTCGGGTAAGGAAGAAAACTACCCACAAAAAAAAAAAAAAAAAAAAAAAATGCAGGTTTTTTCTGCTTTTAAATAAGTGGTAGAAAGGCGATACTTTGACGTATTACTACAATGTTTACTAATCTCTTCGGACGAAGCAACTCGTATAATTGGGATAGAACTTCACTTAGGGTAAGTTCGTTTAATCTCTAATTATACGTAACAGTAGTTGCTTGGTGAATGCCAGGTTTGAATTAAACACGCATTCAACTGACAGGTTTGTCAATTACATACATAACTGGCTCGCCAAATAGTATTGTAGGTAGGCGGTTGTACTAGTAGCTTTACCTTTTCATACAAATTACGTAAGTGAAGCTCGATAGCATGGGTCTAGCGATGTTTAAAGTTAGTTTGTTGAATGAGGTGGTATCAGCCTCGGGTGTAACGGTCTCACCCTAAAGATTTAAATAAGAGTTAAACAGATGAGACTAAATATTTTCTCCACAAATTGACGTGTTACCCTCGCCTTTTCTAACTCAATAACAAATTCAGAAGTAAATTAATAAGGAATGCCAGGATTGAGTAAGAAAACGCGAGTGATAGACGTCGATTTTGTCGAACGAAACTTTAGAAACATCTGTTTAACTCTGGTCTAAACGTTTGTGGTAAGACTGCAAGTGTTTTTCAAGCCGCCCAAAACCTCTGACGTATCTTGACAATTGCTATCAACCTGGACCGATGGCCTCCGAAGCGCGGCGCGTACCAAATCCAATTCCGAACCAACACAAAGCCTGTTTGGATTCTACATTCATCTTCCAAACGACTGCACAAAATGTATAACACAGTCGCAAGTGTACAAAAAGCTGAATCTAAAAGCCATTTCGCTCGATAGCATGAAGCCATTAGTCCGTGCATTATTGCGGCTGACCCGAAGACTCCGTTACTGCCATTATCTTACTGTTAGCCTCACCATGGAGACGAAAATCGTAGCAATGCTCGTTGTCATAGGCGTTCTTAGACAGGAAATTGAGCTCTAAGTTAATGGCCTGTGGACAAATCTTGAGCAAAGTTGAAATTGAGTTGGTAATGGACTTCCGACGTTTTGTAATCTGAGGTTCTACCATAAATAGACATTTCTTAGAAAACACTAAACAGTTTAGAAAAATCAGGCCTTAGTCAAAATAGTGATGCTAAGAATCATCATTCACTATCATCATCATCATCCACTATCATCATCATCATCCACTATCATCATCACCATCCACTATCATCATCATTATCGTCATCATCACATTAGTCTACGAACGCCCCTGACTCCGATCCTCGCTTTCCTCGTCCAGTCTCTGCCAGTTTGTAACAAGTTACGTCTCCAACTCTCCAAGTGCGGCAGCTGGTTTATATTACATAATTAACTATACGTAATTGCATATTTATCAACGCGGTGCATTCTTTATACCCTATGTCAATGAGGTTTAATAACGTCTAATTGACTTTTAAGTCACTTTCTCTAGGTAATTAGTAAATTATAATAAAATAATTGTAGTTAAAACATGAATAATAATTATATATCACTTCCTCGTATAATTAATTTGGACAATAAAGGAAAAGGTTTCCTATTATTATATTGGGATGCGCCTGCCCTTTTTTATCAGAGCTAAGTCTAAATGTTAAAGTATTTAGTCATGGCTGTCATAATATTAGATCATGGTACAGGATATTATGCTGTGCTATAAATAACAAGCATTATGATAACCGTTAAAAAGCTAGGTATTTTGTATGTCTTATTATTTATTTAATCATATTTGGCGGATATTATGTGTTGTACCTTTAGTATAACTCATACCTACAATAAATAGGTACTTAACTAACTATATTATGTAGGTACATAATATGAAAAATGCCTCAAATGCTCCATCACATTCCTATGCCAATTTCCCACGAAATCGCTGATAGTTACTCGGTACGCTCATATTTCACGTTAGTACCGCTTATTCCGTAGATCTGACGTAACTGTGAGAATATTATGCGCATACGCCGCGTAATTGTGTAAGCCCGCATTGTACACAGCTCCAGTTTAAATGCATTCGCACAAAAAGTATTTACACCCTATAAATATAATAAATGTACCTATGTACCTAAAAGTATTTACAATTTTACAGTCTATTATAATAATGTTCCTAATGTAGTGTGTATGGCCTAAACCCTCCTCGCGGAAGTGAGGGGGGAGGCTTAAAAAGCACTCGTGTGCGTTGTTGGTATTAAATTAGTCCAGAAGCAGGGAAAATCAATTAATATTAACCATAAAAACTTTTGATCTCGAGGAATAGCGAGTCAAAGTCCGAACTAGGCCCAGAAATTGTCAGTAAAAATGGCTACACGGCGCTAGCGAGTGCTTGGCTTCTATGTGTTATTCTTCTAAGAGGGGAAGTTTGTGCTCAGTAGTGGGCGGATAGGGATCGTTGATGATGATGATGATGACATACCTCTGGTATCAAAGTTGTTAGGCCATCCAAGGTCCACTGCACACCTGCTAGACAATCAAGATCAAATGCCAACAATCGGATGCCCTCCGAAAGACGGAGCTGTGGAAATCCGCACATACTCGTAACAGAAGTCATCGATACGGGGCCGAGGATCGAACCCGACGTCTTTGGGTTGCTAAGCGCACACGTTCCTACTGAGCCACCATGTGTATTGTGTATTATGACTATTGACTCGTAGAGTTATGATATAACTACCATCAAATTTAATGAAACATTTAATGAAACATGCCACAGGATGTTATATAAACAAGCCTCTGGCCGAGTAATTAATAAAACATTTTAATTGTATCTTAAAAATACATAATAAGAGACCCGTTAGTGTAAATTATGTTTGATAACAAGAAATGGCAATTATACTCATAATATTTAGTCATTGAACCATAATAACTGTATTATACTAAAGTTCGTAAGCCTCATAGGCTTCCGTCGATTGGGACCGCTAGTTATGGGGACCGCGGTCCTTTTATTTTACTTACGGCGAATGGGACCGCAAACCACGTGACTTAAATTGTACAGTCCGTCAGATAGAGATCCGAAATAAATACTACAATGTTTCTACTTAGTTGATTCATTCGGATTTCAGACTCAATTAAAATTGCGACCAAGTAAACTTATACTTTTGTATCGATATTACTTAAGTAGGTAAATTATATTGTTTTAATACTTTTAAGGTCATTTTCCCACTATCTCACCTGGTCTTTGTGATGTGGTGGTCGAAACTGGGAAACATGCTCAATCTAGTATGGGATTGGACCTCAACTGCATCATATGGAACACCCCTTAGGGGGCTTGTCAGCAGAATTATTCCTATACAATTTTTCATAATTTAGTATTTTTACTCGTATATTATTATTTGGCCTCCCATGCATGTTCTCAGATTTTCACGCTATTTAACTAACAATGCCGTGCGGTTGTTGAGTTGTGTAACTGGTTTTATTCGGTCAATTTAATCTATATCTGGTTTCTGTTAGTAAATTGATAATTTGTATCCAGTTTTTGTCGTGTGGTTTCTTACTTATCTTTTCTAAGAAGGAAACACTTTGAAAGACATGCATGTGCATTGTTACCTTAGTGTTTATTTTTGTTAGAAATAAAATGGATAAGAACTTTGTAACCCTTCAGGGTTAGGTACAACGAACACTTCCCAAAACGACAACTTCCGAAAACGACAAATATAATATTAATACTTACTACAAAAGTATTAAGCTTTATGTTTAGGTTATCCTAAACAATAACTAATGTTTTAAACTAGTTATTGTTTTATTCAATATTATAAATGATTTACTAACGTAATTCTTTCTTGTACAATAGGCAGTGGGTTTGCGATTGACCACTAACGAATTTAACTTATTATGTTAATTAATGTTAAATTATATAACATTTTCCATCTATATAATAATATATAAAAACACTGTGAATATGAATAAAAACGCTGTGAGTAATAAAACTGCATGATAATTAAATTCCATAAGCATAACAAAAATGTGGCGTTACAAAATGTGACTATAAATAAATGAAATTGCGCAATCCCAAAATCCTTGTCGGCATAATTACATTTAGATACGCTCTCATTGTCTAACACAATCGTGGTCACTCTATCGCACTTACAATAATTATGCACGTATGCATAATTGATTTAAACTTGTTACCTTAGTTATTCTTATTCATAATCTCTATCTCGTGGGAGTTTATTTTGAACTTTTAATTTTTATTCTATAACGATAAAACTTGCAATTTTTATCCTACTTGGTAGTTGGTTCAAAACGATATCTTGTACAGAAAATAGATAGGTAGGTACCTATTGCTAATTGCTATTCAACGAGTAAATGTAGTGTTCTTGGCACCTTGCCACAAGTACACACTTTTGTTAGATTTATATGGCTGCATGGTTTAGTTAGTGTTATAAAACAATATATGAAATTAAAAATTTCTTAACCCCTGACAAAAAATATCACGTTTGCGTTCGACAGTCGATAATTTGACATAAATACCTAACAATGTTGTTATCAATAAATAACTATGACTATATAACAATATTTTATGATTATAATAACACAGCGTTTTTATAACTGTGATAATATAACGCATCGTTTTTATTGGACGGTCGATAAATAACGCATAATTTTAATTGGACGCTCGATAATAACGCAGCGTTTTCATCACAGGTGTTGTACGGTTGATAAAAACGCAGTGTTTTTATCACAGTCGGTAATAACGCAGCTTGTTGATCATTGTGATTATTATGCAGCGTGTTTATCACAGTCGTTAATAACGCATCGTTTGTAGTTTGTATCACAGACGTTAATAACGCAACTTTTTATCACAGTCGATAATAACGCAGCGTTTTTATCCCACATAACCCCACGTAAACCCACGTCGACCCACACATAAAACCACGACGGTTAAAAAGTAATTAAAAAAAAAGGATAACAAACTGCATCAAAACCGGACTAGTGGTTTTGGTTGTCCGTGGTGAGTTCTAGTGAGCCCCTATCTAAGAGCAAGCAGCAATCAAACTCGAACCCATTACCGAAAACTGCATCAAAATCGGACTAGTGGTTTTTGAGAATAACGAGATAATTATGCTAATTGGATGAGCATTCTTATTTGTTATAAACATTTCTTTTATTAAAATAAAATCATAACAATACTCAACTCGATTTGTTTCCTCATTTTGATTACTCTTAATCTAACTGGTCCAAGCAACATCCTATCAGGTTGATAAATAATTGAGAACTCGAGCTGACCTTGCCTCCAATACCGGGGTCTATTGTGACCTACCTAGAGTCGATAGCTGTGACCTCTGCACTAGGAGTGGAACGATAAATACACACATCAAAAAAGTGTAAGCAACATGTACTAATTTCTGGTTCTTTTCTGGTTCGCCGAGTAGTATGTGGAGGCGCATTGTCATGCATTAACGTAAAATCGGAGCCAAAGGTTTGTGCAAATGGATGGGCATAAGGTCTGAGAATATCCTCAACGTAATTTTCAGCGTTCATGTTTCTATTTACAAAAACGAGCTCAGTCCGCCTGTTCTTCATAATACCCGCCCATACCATAAATGTTGAGCCGCTGTATGGATGAACTTCCTGAACGCACCTGAGCCTTTTAGTATTTCCGGGCCGACGGTACACTCGCACCCTTCTTGTATCAGGCCTAAACCCGAATTGCGACTCATCGGAAAGCATAATATTATCCCATTGTTCCTGGGTCCATGTTATGCATGCATGTTGCTTAGACTTTTTTGATGTGTTTATACTGTTGATATTTAGCTGACTTTTTTCTGACGAGAAAAGGTTCTTTAGCCGATTATAAAATATTTGTTAGTGTACTTTTATTTATCGTTCATCATCATCATCATCATCAGCCTGAAGACGTTGCATTTATCGTTCGCATTAACATTTATAATAAGTTTTAGTAGGTAGTTCGCATTTGTATTATTGTCCCATGTTATGAATTTCATTCAGATTGATAGGTACTGTAAATTTTATATAGTAAATCCACTATTTATAATATTACATACATTTTGTGACCAAACGAATAGGTAGATAGTTTGTGAATAATCCGCGTATTACGTATATTATCTATAATATATTTAACTAGCTGCGCCCCGCAGTTTCACCCGCATTTGGATAATATACGATATACATTTATGAATATGTGTTTTTTTGATATCTAAACTACATTATTATGAAGTTTCATCAAAATCCATTGAGCAGTTTTTGCGTAAAAAGCAACTAACATACATACATACAAACTTTCGCGTTTATAGTATTAGTAGGATTAAAGTTTTCTTTTTGTTAAGGTCTATTTTAAGGTTTCCCTAAGTTCTGCCCCTAGTAATTTCAAATCTAGACAATTAGGTACGTGCAATATTAATTATCTAGGTCCCAGTTCAGAGGTTAATTGGTCAGTTGAGTTGGAGCCGTGACTCTACCTTACCTAATAAGACCTTTAATGGACCTCTAACTAACCGTTAAACTACTCAATTAGATAATTGTTCATTTGTTTTGTAATCTTAATTACAATGAAGGCTGGAAACAAACGTATTCGTAGGTTAAATAGTTATTTAAATTGGTTATAAGTATCAGAGATTTTATTATAATATCAAATATCATCGAAGTAAACGATAGAGAATCAAAAATAATTCATAGGGTTCACAATTACTAATACTATGTGAAATACGGGTTTATCAGTAAAGTTTGTCTTTCTTCCACGTTGCAACGGAGCGAGGGATTGACGTGATTTTTTTTATATTGTTGGTATACTAGTACCCAACTTATAAGGCGCGTCGTGAATCTTCGTTCGCGCAGAAAAGAAAGTATGGTCCGAAGATTAACGAAAGAATGCTTAAAACTTACAATCAACCTTAGCTCACTATTATAAGGTTCATAATACACTGCAGCTGTTAGTTCCATCTCACTCTAAGCTCGCTAAGATGGCGGCGGCTGCCAACCAATAGCGGTCAATAGCATTTCCCGCGCTTTGAAAATTCATCTTCTGCGCAGGTACATCGGTAAGCCATATCAGTTGTGAGTCGGGTAATAGGTACTGTACGAGTATGAGTGACATAAATGTACCTACTACTACCAAAATTACCCTCACCACGATAAGAGCATATTTTAACCGTCTGTTTTTATTTTAATGGCCAATAACCTCAAAAACTACATAATAAAGTAAACAATTACCAAAACATTAAAATTTACCGCTCTTTGTTACAGAATACCAAAGATGGAGACGCGATGGAGTTTTTTCATCGCCTGCACAGCTCTTTGTTTGACCTCAGGTAAGCCATTTCTTTTTTCAGTCAGCGAAAGTTGGTGAAACGTGTTCAAAATTTTATTTGGGATTCATACAAATAAACTATCGTAAGGTAAATAAACTAAGGTTGTCATTTAAATGTTATAGTTTATTTGTATGAATCCCAAATAAACTATAACATTTAAATGACAACCTGGACTGGTCCCCCTTGGTGGAATGACGGCACGTTTGGCGTAGTGGCTGAGCAATCGGACTGCTGCGCTTGGTGTCGCGGGTTCGGATCGCACCTGGAACAAATATTTGTGCAATCCGCAAATACTAAAATTTGTTTCTGGTCTGGGTGTGATGTGCACGTGAAATTATATGTCTGTAAGTGGTATCTACCCACGATACAGGAGCAATCCTAATACAATTCGTTAAAAAAAATGCTCCAATCTTCAGGAGGTTAGACCCGTGCTGAGCAGTGGGTGGATATGGGGCGTGATGTTTTTTTGTCGAATGAGGTTGTGCTAGCCTCTAGTGTCAGAGTGTAGCAGGCCGCACAGCACAGGCGCACAAGGGCCTCGGACGTGGCATAACGACTCTCAATCGACAACAACTGGGACCGACGGCTTAACGTGCCATCCGAAGCATAGAGTGATGAAAACCCGCACATGACTTAATGAAGAGTACGAGAGAATCGAACCCAGTATCGTAGCATTGTAAAGCGCACAAGTTACCGCTCGGTCTCATCACTCTATGATGATGATGATGATGGAAAAACACTAAACCCGTTGTAAGCTTCGTCATTTGTGGTTTCCTACAATTACGTGTGACACTCAAAATTGAACTTCCGGACATTTATTTTCTCTTGTAGGCCTAGTTGTCGAAACAATTGACAATTGACTTCACAGTGCTCTTTCCATTACATAATCTGTTGTGACTGTACAAATCTAAGTCTTATTGCAAACACACAGATATACAAAAAAATAACTTAGCCCATAACTGAAAAACCGGGTTCTATGGTATCTTAATATTAGCACGTTACTCCATTTGCTACGGTACTTCGGAACCTACCTATTACCCACTTCTTTAATGAATGGACGCATTGTACCTAGTCGTAGAGCGAAACAGTTAGTTCAATTAACGTACTTATTGAGTGAAACAACACTAGGTTTGATATCTATTTACTCAGTTTCAAAGAAATTATACTTTTTTTTTTTCGATTGAACAATACTTATTATAATAAAACAGTAAGAGACAAAACCAAGACCTCAGAACAGAATGAAATAAATGTGCTGGACTCTCAAGTGCAGTGCAATGCCGCGCCAGATTATGCAATGCAAATTTCTGGGTGGCACTGCAACTTTTATGGACAAGCGAAGCACTTACAAATTAATTGATCAACTTGCTCGCTGGTCAGTTACATATAAAAGCGACTGGAAAAATTATGCCACCTAGCGTCACCTCTTTAGCTAAAGCATTTTCTATTCTACTCTACTCGTGGTTCCAGGGTCAGCCAACATGCTTCCGGTATTCTCAAAGGATATGAACAACTTGGCGCTATCAGAGAACACCCCTGTAGGGGATGTGGTCTACAGGCTGCAGGGGGTCGACCCTGAGGGGTTACCGGTGAGTTCTTTAGATTAAACCATCGAACTAATGCGATCGATCTAGGTATTGAGGATTTTCTTGATAGCTTAGATGTATGACTCTAAAGTTTAGCAAAGATTATTGTTGATAAGGACGCTTTTCTACTAAAGGGATCCAACAACGTAGTACGAATTCATCTGTCTTTATTATTTTAGTTATCGTCACGTGTTTTAAGACCTTTACCTACTTGTGGATTTCTCGTAAAACGCCACTATGGAATTTATCTTGCACTAGGTCGAAAGGCACGGTAGGTGAGTGGAATTTAGTATGTAGATCCTGAGCAGTTATTCTGGCGTCATGGTTATCAGAATTTTGCTAACCTTCTCAGAATCCATAACGTCACTTTCTTTTTTTAGGAACTATTACGGAGCAAGTACCTAGTTTGAAAAGGTGCAGTAGGTATTAGAAATAGGACTTTTAGGTTAATGTTTTTGTTCCATCCAGTATCATAACTACATACCTCATTACCGTTAATGAATCGTTTGTTTCAGATAAAATACAGTTTAGTGGGAACTGATAAGTTTTCTGTGAATCCTGAGACAGGAATCGTAACTTTAGAGCGACCATTAGATAGAGAGGTAAGAATATTACAAGTATTTAGTAAACTTTTCATTACTGTGTTCCAAACGAGCTGATCGTTTACCTTATTGTAAGGGTCATGCTTACCTACAACAGTTGCAGAGCCACTCAAGACTTTGCATTGCAAAATCTTAAGCGGCACTGCAATGCGCTCGTTGCCTTGAGACATTATTTTGTTCTAAAATCTTATACGCCTACTAAATTCTCTGGAGCCAGTGCCCTTCAAACTAGAACACAGTTATCTTTGCACACTACTGCTGGAAGCTGATTATCTAGCCTGTGGTAAGAAGCCTACCACTACTAAACGTCCCGCTTCAATTCATAAAGAGTTGTTCGATCTTGCTGTTATATTACACAAACTGGTGGAAGAAGATACGCGAGGATACGTTTGAGGGCATTGATGAGACATCCACGAATCCAATTGAGTTAGCGTTCATGGTCAATAAAAGCTTTAAGGTCTTTAAGAAAAGGCACGTGTCTAGATAGCCAGAATGTGTAGAATGGTGAAGGTTTATTTGTAAACGTTGGCAGTTAGTTACAATGAGACACGACTGCAAGATAGACTTTCGTTGAAATATTACTGTTACTTTTCAGGTAGAAGATACAATAAAGTTCCTAGTGTCGATAGAAGACGAAGATCCGGAGAAAGTGCAAAATCTAGTTCAGTCACAACCTGTAACCGTCATTGTTTTAGATGAGAACGATAACCCGCCTATATTTAAAAATGTAAGTAAAAGCGTTATTTTTCTTCTTATTAAGGAGAAAAAGTGATCAAACCTTGTATACTTTCCAAAGCTAATATTTCATCTGTTAACAAATGTGTACACGTATCTAAGCTCCAATATTGTCACGATGAGCCCAAACATCAGTGCTGTTAGTCATAGTTACCCATCTTCCGTGTCCATCATCATCAGCTTGCTGTCACCAGAATATAATGATGATCCCAGAAGTTCTTATCTTCTGAATGATTTTGATGGTTGGCCGAATTCAAAGAAATTATCGAATGGCTCAAACATTTTAGTTATTATTATCTTTTGGAAATATATCAATCTGCACAATGTGTTAACATTCCAGAGTCCTTATGAAGTGGACGTGCCAGAAGATGAAACTGTAGGCACAACAATACTACAGAACATTGAAGTGGAAGACAAAGACACGGTCGGAGACAACCTCGAGGTTGGATGTGTTCCTAATGAGCAAGTGAGTAATTTTGATTACATTGTGAAATCACGCAGCGGAACGTATATGAACGAATTTCCTGGTAGCAATCACAAAGATGCTAAGGAAATCGTTGCATGATGCCTTTGGAGTTTTTGTACATGGACAATAATCTGCAATTATTATGAAATATTTGTACTTGTTTCAGTGGCCTGAAGCATGTGAAACGTTTGAGGTGGTCAGCCTCAACTCTACAGCTCACCAGTACACTGGTGCCTTGGTGTTGAGGAGACCACTGAACTACAACGAGCAACAGTTTTATCAGCTCCAGTTAGTAGCAACCGTAAGTATTTCAGATCAGTACTTAAAGGGTTCAGAAGAAATCTTTTAGTTATATTTTGTCGTACCTCTTTGGTCTCAAGCGCTGTTCTGAGCGCATTTTCAAGAGATTTATGTGAAATCTTCCAGGATGGTACTCTCAACTCTTCAACGCATGTGGAAGTCAAAGTCCAAGACGTCCAAAACTCTCCTCCAGTATTCAGCGGATCTCTTAGCGGAGCCCTTTCCGAAGATGCTCCCGTTGGCACCCTGGCGCTTACAATCAAGGCTCGGGACGCTGATCGAGCTCAACCACGAGACGTTGTTTTGGAACTTGTTACCAGTAAGTGTAACAATAAACTCAGAAGTAAAATGTGCCTTATCGTGTTGTGTTTGGAAAGGCCGTATAGGTTTCCTTGAAAACTGTAATGTTTCACGTGTTTTTGTTTTCAGATCCATTGGACTTTTTCCTACTGGACCGTAACACTGGTGAACTAAGAACGGCTAAGCCTTTAGACAGAGAAGCTTTAGCTGATCCATCGTCACCTCTAAATCTTACAGTCCGGGTAAATTATTTATTAATTCGTCAGTCCTAGGAAGAAAACAGGTTTTCTTTCCCTGTTATACGACCAATTTAAGTCAAGTTTTTCTAGGTTTGCAGCAAACAGTAATATAGTCACTAATAGTGTGATAGCCCACCAATAAAAGAATACACCAAAAAGCCTTCGAAATTATCAGGCCTTCAAACCTGTTCATAATTTTCTTTGCAGGCAACAGAACTAGTCAACGGTTCACCCCTCATCTCTCCATTGACATCCACGTTAGCTACCATCACTATCACCATCAAGGATGTAAACGACGAGCCCCCGAGGTTTAACCACCGGGAGTACAGCGTGGAGATACCGGAGAGTCTCCCAATTGGAACACCACTGCCTAACCTGGACATGCTGGTTTCTGATACTGATGTTGTAAGTATTTATTTATCCCATTGCAGACTACCTTTGAACGACCCAACACCAGCAGTCTTTTGTTTGAGCACCAGCAATTCAAGGATCGCCACTAATGGAAAGTTATACTTACCCGCACAAACACATTACTTTTACGGTGACATCAATAAGCGCTACACACTAGCGCAGTTTGAAAACTTCAGTCCTAGACTTTAAAGCTTTAAACTGATGAAATTGTGTGGTATTTAATTATTACTACCGGTAAACTGTTAGTAAGGGTCTGCATGCAGTTGGCTTTATGGTATGCAACAATGGGAAGGTGCAGTCTAACCTGCGCATTCCTGGCCCCACTTTTGTATATTGCTAAACTTCTGTCTAAACTTTTTATTATTGTTCATCTTTGTAATTATTTCAAAGAAAACGTTTGTCTTACTTGTCTCCAGGGTCTTAACTCGGTCTTCTCACTGCGACTGTCGAATGAGTTTGGAGCGTTCATAGTAGAGCCTTCTACTGCAACTGGCAGTGCGTCGGTTACGTTACGTCTAAACTCCACTCTTGACTATGAAGACCCCAACCAGAGGAAGTTTATTTTAGAGGTAATAATAGTTTTAAGAAATTTAAGTTAATCTTCACAGTTGATAAAATTTGACACTTACAACCAAATTCCCATGATTTTGTTATTTACCATGTTTCACCAGAGCTACGAAATGTTGTAAAGGTACGTAACGGATCGCTATCAACCATTCTCCGTCCAGACTAGAAACAGTTACTGATATTGCTTTCCATGATTGATGGTGACCACTTGCCATCAAGCAGGTCATCAGCATCAAACGGGATCTTATCGTTTTCTAAACTAACATCTTCTAAACCATATTTTTGTTGCAGGTGATAGCGGAAGAGCTTCATACTTCGCCACATCTCTCATCCAAAGCCAGCGTCACAGTCTCAGTGACAGATGTCAACGACAACACCCCCCAGTTTCTCGACGAGCCCTACTCTGCCTCCGTAGCTGAGGGGGCTCTAGCAGGCACTAGGGTCACTGCTGTCACTGCGACTGACAGGGATACTGGAAGGTAAGATCTGCTAATGAGCCTAAAAAATCTACTTTTGACAAGTTTTAAAAAAAATCTGGGAATTCTTGCTAAGTCTCGTATTTTTATCCAGATTCGGTACAGCAGGCATCGTATACCAGCTGTCAGGGAACGGAGCCGAGCTGTTCCGTGTGGAGAACAGGAGTGGCGTCATCACTGTGGCACCGTGCATGACCTCGGGCCAACCACCTTGCTTGGACTTTGAGACCAGGAAAGATTATTTCCTACAATTTAAGGTGAGATACTAATGACAAATTGGGACCAGATTCTTTAACGAAAAGTAATTCAATCTCATCAACAGCTACCAATCTCGTGATATTTTGTTTTTACCAGGCAACTGATGATGACGGCTTCGGCCAGAGCACAGTGGTGTCCCTGCAGATATCCCTGACGGACTCCAACGACAATCCTCCGGTGTTTGTGACGCCGGTCTACAAAGCCTCCATTGACGAGGATGCTGTTAAATTCGAACCGGAGTTGCAGGTAACATAAAATTCCATAACTTTTCTAGCAATTATTGATCGGTTCTGTTACCTATTACCTCCGTCTATTAGTAGAATCATTGGATGTTGAAGAACCTAAATAACAGGATATTCCTCCACAGGTTCAAGCTCGTGACGTGGACGTTACGTCTGATGTCCGCTACTCCATCACCGATCCTCCGAAGCACGAGTTCTGGATCGACCCCCAGAATGGTAGAATCTTAGTCCGCCCCGACGCAGGGGGCGTCCGAGCCAGCTCCAGCGATAATAAGATCATTCTCACTGTTTTGGTGAGTATAAATTATTACAAATATTACAATGATATTCTTGCTCAATAAGCATCACACGCCCTATAAACATTTGATTGTTTATTTTGTTTTTGCTGACGTGATCATTTTGATTTTTATGCCATCTTTACTATTTATCTTTATTTTTCATGTTTTTGCATTTGAAAGACAATATTTTGTAGGACGTTGTTGCTTACTACAAAATGGGTTAGATTCTTAAACGCAGCACATGATAGTTTTGACGTAGATAATAAAGATTAGTCTTTATTTAGGTACTAACTTTTGCACAGTAATAATGTTAACTTGAATAATTATTTCGATACCTCTAGACTGCTGTAATTTATTGTGTAAGGAAACATTGGAAACAGTTTATGGAAAAGGGACTATCTTACACCTCTACCTAGCTTTTTTATAGTTCTTGTCATTAATGATGTGTTCTTTTATTTCTACTTACTAGGCAACAGATGGCGTTCACAACGCTACAAGCAGAGTTGAGATCATGGTACGAGATGTTAACAACCACGCTCCGGTGTTCGACACAGACAAATACGATGCAGACATCTCTGAAGATGCTCCTCTTGGTAAGAAATATCTTTCATGGTATAAACTTATACTATCTTTTAAGATATTATCGTATATTTCACACATTCATAAGTATTTATTAGCGTATTAATTTGATAGAACTTATACACTTAATGTGTACACACATAAAATCTGAATAATATTGAAAAAGAACCCAATTTATAACTAATTTCTAAACACGTTTTCACAGGTACCGAAGTAGCAGCAGTCAGAGCCACAGATCTAGATAGTGGCGTAAACGCTGAACTAAAATACGCTATCCAGAAAGGAGCCTTAGATTCTTTCGCCATAGACAACATTACTGGAGTAGTTACAGTGTCGTCCAAACTGGACTTTGATAAAAGAAATACTTACAGGATACAAATTGTTGCTACTGATTCAGGTAAGGTCATTTCATCATTGACCCTCTGTTGGATAACAGAACACTCTCCGAAAAAGAGAGAGAGAGAGACAAGATTTTTGAGATGTAAAAAATGTAAACCACAATCCACAACACTGGCCCAACGCGGGCTCCTGTATATAACATAGCTTATCCTTAAATTTAATTTTTCTTGGACATATCTTGGTAGATAATTAGATATCCGAATGAATGACAATTTAACAACTGTTCTATATTTTCAGGTATACCAAGCCAAACCGGAACAACTGAGCTGACAGTTCACGTAATCAACGTAAACGACAAAAAGCCCTTTTTCACGCCTGTCATCCAAAGGGCAGAAGTATCCGCCGATGCAGAAATATACACCATAGTACATAATCTCGTCGCTGTAGACCCTGACATCACGGATAATGGGCAGCTTGTGTACGAGATAAATGTTGACAAAGTTATTAATGCTGTTGATAAAAATGGCAAAGAGGTAAGACAATACGAAGTAGAAATGAAGACTAATATGATATAATAACACTAAGTTAAATAACATAAATCTTAGCATGCAGTCAGCTGTACCAAAGCTATGCTAGTTAAGTTATACTTATTGTATTATTATGAACAGGTGTCAGAAGAGGGAATCTTCGGATCATGGTTTTCGGTGCTACACAATGGGAGTGTGGCTGTGGCACAGAAACTAGACCGCTCTAGAGCAGCGGTATTGACTCTACCAGTCAGGGTCACTGATGCTTCTGCACCTACTCTGCAGCAAGCAGATGGTAAGATCTTAATGTGTTTCATCATTACGCTCGTGTTATATGCGTATTTCTATTCACTACTGCTTCAAAAGACAGGTCGATTAGGTTTGCCATTCTATCAATATCTCGTTGTTATTTTCCAAGCATTATTTGTAATGCTTATTCTATTTTTCAGGTGAATTAATAATAACAGTAGTGGACGTGAACCGCTACGCTCCCGTCTTCTCCGAGCCGTCTTATTACGAGCATTTGGTAGAAGAACAGCCTATTGGCTCAGTCGTATTCACCTACAAGGTCACTGATAGAGAGACGCCCATATCGGCTATTATTATAGACCCTCCAAATCCATACTTCGAAATCAACAATGCTACAGGTAAGCTTATCATAGGTGCCTTCCTTGTGGAACGCGTGTGGCCAAAATGAGAATCTAATTAATGGGTCTGAAATGTATGCCTCTTACTAACCTAATAACTATAATAATAGAAATTAAGATTGTCTTGCTAAATTTAATTGATACGTAGACAATAATAAATCTGTTTAATTTCACCAGGTGCAGTCAAAACGATCCAACGAATTGACTATGAGAAGGTCAAGTACATTAATTTCACCCTAGTAGCCTACGATTCAGGAGTTCCACAATTGTCTACCACTGCTGGTGTTACCGTTGAAGTGGTCAATGCAAATGACGAAGAACCGGAGTTTGCTGCTGAAGCTTACGACGCTGCGGTTGACGAAAACGCCGAGGGGGGAACTAAGGTCGTTACTGTCACAGCTGTTGATAGAGATGAAGGTACGATATTCGATCAAACTCACAATATCAGAATATTGAATACGATATCTTAGAATCCACTATTCATATAAAATCTGGAGCAGGGTTAAACACTATAAAATACTTTTTAATCTTAATAGGGAGTTAAGTCGATAGACTTGGAATTACGACTTAATGCATTCCACTCGGTCTTCTTGCGGAACCTTGCAAATCTTTAAATCTACTCATAATCATTGCTACTATTTGCTTTTTCAGGAGAATTTGGTAAAGTCCATTATAGTCTCTCCGGAGACTTGGCGTCTCTCTTCGCCATGGACCCTGACACAGGCGTGATCACCGTCGCCACTAACGCGGTGGTTGACCGAGAGGCGACGAGCGACATCTACCTCAGAGCCATAGCTAGTGATAACGCACCGCTGCATTTTAGGAGATCTACTAGTGTTCCTGTAAGTATTGATGTTATTCCTTATAGAAATATTGATTAAAACTCACCTATCGGACAATAAGCAGATGGTACAGGATCCCATGAGCTGTTCTACCTCTATAATGGGGCATTAAATAATGCCTTCAGACCTTTTGATTTGCTGACCTAATCGTCAAATTGGGAACAATACCTGCCGCTTGCTGGGGAGTTATCATAGAAGTTTCTGTTTAAAAAAAAATGCACATTCACTACCTCTCCCTTACAGATTCATATCAAAGTTCGTGATGTTAACGACCATCCACCAGTATTCAGCCAGACTACGTACAAGAGCACAATATCGGAGAACCTTCAACTGAACCCCCCCGCAGCAATATTACAAGTCAGGGCCGATGATAAAGACGAAGGTTTAAATGGGAAGGTGGAGTACAAAATCGTGGAACAGAGTGAACCAGGTGAATGTTTATTTTATACATGCTATGCAGAATTCATTTCGGTTGCATGCAAAATACGTATAGTGAACTTTAATGACACATAACTTTCTTCCAGGAGTGTTCACTGTAGATCCGACCAATGGCATCATCTCACCAGCAAAACCCGTCACTGGGAACACCTCTTATCACCTCACGGTTACCGCTACGGATGAGGATGGTAATGGTCCACATAGTGATACAGCTAGAGTAGACATTTCTGTACTGAGCGTGAACAAACACAGCCCCGTGTTTGTGGCACCTCCTACTGACCAAAGACAGTTGGAGATACCTGAAGTAAGTACTGGTTACCCATCTTAGGGCCAATTATTGTAAGCAACTCATAATCTTTCCATTCATTTAGTGGTATTTGCTCATTAGCACCTTCTAGAGTTCCTCTATCTTCCTCAGAACGCAGCACAAGCCGACTACCTGATAACTACAATAAAGGCGACAGACGAAGACACAGGAGAAAATGGCCGCGTGTCTTACTTCCTGAAGGTGGAGAACCAGAACGTGGGGGAGACGCAGGAGTTCAGCCTCGATCAAGACTCTGGAGAGCTGAGGACAAAAACTTTCCTGGATCGGGAACACAAGTCTGAGTATCAGGTGAATATATCTATACCTTCATCTAGTGGAAGCCTCTGATGACAAATTGTAACTGGATCCCTTTCTCTTCATTCATGAATCTAGGATGTGACTCTAACTAATTTGCTACGTACCTATTGTTTTGTCCAGCTGGTGATAGCAGCAGTAGACAACGGCACTCCAGCTCAGTTCGAGAGCCTTCGACTCCTCACCGTAGTGTTAGCTGATGATGACGACAACACACCACGGTTCCCGCAGACCAGCTATCAGTTCACTCTAAAAGAAAACCTGCAGCCGGGCGTTATTGTTGGTAAGCCATGTTTTACAACCATTATTGATATTTTTTATATTTTATTTATTGATATTTTTTTATACAGCTAAATCTTATAGTCATGTTCTTCAAAAGGGAGATGTAGAGAGAAAGAGACAGAGAGTTATAATCCACCGTTCTTGATTATTGGATGTGTGTGTTGGTTATTAATGACACTATCATTATTGTCTTTTCTATGTCTCTTTTTGTCTCTTTCTTTTAACTGACTTGCTTATCCGGCCCTTGACAAAGTGTACCTACATAATTGTGCTTTTGTCATGTATTTTATCTTTCTTTATCTTAATTACTTTCCAGGTTCAGTAAAAGCGACTGATAAAGATTCGGGTGATAACGGGAGAGTTTACTACCACGTTTTGGAAGGAAACCATGAAGGAGCCTTTGTTATCGACAGAACTCAGGGTATCATCAGGGCTAACATAAGCTTTGACAGGTAATTAGATACTATCTTTGGTTTCGATGTGAGAGTTAACTATCACTGCACCTCATAACTTCTGTGGTGTCGATAAAGATTCCTTCAATAATAATTTAACATCTAAACCATCTTATTATGGTCTTAGTTTGTTGCATTGGAACTTTTCATTGGTTATTACAGTAGACTGAGGGTGTTCGGGCTCATTTTCATTAGCTTGCAGTACCGTATACGTAGGTATATTGTAAATGTTTGTCTGGAAACATAGGTACATTTTTCAAGAAATAAACTTTACTATTCTAATTCCAGAGAGAAACAATCAGACTACACTTTCACTGTCTACGCCAGCAATAACCCAATTCTTGCGAACGCGGCAGACATTCTCAACTCTGTCGACAACAATACTGAGGGGGTGGAAGCTAGCGTCGTCACCATCAGGGTCAGAATCTTAGACGAAAATGACAATGAACCGCGGTTCCAAGAGAAGGTTTACTATGCTGGTAAGTGGTACACGGTGATTAAGGAATGTAGGGAAGGCTGTCTCTAAGGGCGAAGCACTTGCGATGCCACTGGTAACAGTACCAGCAGAAACATCTACAGAGATTTTGATAGGAATTGCTTGTTTTCGGTGCTCTCTTGGTTATTTCTCAAAGAACAGAAATTATTTACTAACAATACAATTGTGGCCAATGATAATTAAACGTTTTTCTCAACTGAAACTCACTAAGGACTTAATTTCAGGCATCAAACACACAGCTCGCGTGAATGAACCGATCATATCTGTGGTGGCAGACGACCTAGATCTTGAGGAAAATGGAACCCTCGTGTACATGGTCGCAGCCTCCAACCTCTACAAGTTTGGAGCGGCACAGTCCAGCGGGAGTGTCGTTCCTTCCCCCTTCAATATCACTCAAGATGGTGAGTTTTCCAGCACCAGTCCTTTCCATTGCTTCTTTCACGCCGGGGTGTGAGAACCAAAATAGACCAACATCAGAATTGGTTGGAAACAAGAAGACTACTGATTACGTGACCGGTTTCAGGTATCTTGATGACTGCCCACTATATGTCAGAGTACATCCAAGACAGATTTGTATTGGACATCATCGCGCAGGAAATCGCACCGCCGCACAGGCAGGCCAAAGCTCAAGTTTACGTAAGTTCTACTAACAGCTTCTGTTCTCAGTTCAGCATATTCTAATCTGGTTATATTCTTTGAAAACCTTTACCATCAACTATGGTCGCGAGACGTTTCAAATTGAAATAGAAAGGCAAAGGTGTCCTATTCAACCTCTGTTTTCTCAAACACCTCTAGATCTGGATCATAGACCGCTCTGCCCTCATCCGCATGGTGGTCTCCCGCAGCTGCTCGGCGCCGGTAGGGGGCGTGCAGCGCCGGCTGGCTAACGCTGGCAATGCCCTGCTCGTACTAGGCAGGAGACTGCCATTAGTGCAGGCAGACCGGAGATATGATGATTGGTAAGTTTTGGGTTCACTAGCAAAAACTCGTAATTATGATTCTGCTAATTGTTACGAAAATTATTGGTTTATGATTATTGAAGGCAAGATGACTGTTCTTGATTCATAGTGATAGGTTGAGTATGCTAACGCATCATAGTAGAAGTTGAAGTTACATCATTTAATTTTAGTGCTTCATTATCTTTGAGAAGGATAGGGATTGTTGCTTGGTTCTGCGTGGTACGTAGACCATTTATTGCAAATTAGTGCTCAATTTAATGAACATACCTAATATGAACTTTGATTGTGCAATTTCGGATTACCTACCATCGCAATCCCTTAGTTTACCTTTGTTCTGTCTCTTTTCCAGGTGTGAGATCCACCTGCATGCGGTAGACCCGTCCAGCTACCAGGTGCTGCCCGTGGAGAGAGTTCTGGAAAGCATTGACGCTAAGTACGATGAGCTCAAGGACGCATACCAGCAGTATGGAGTGGAGACCCTCATCGCTGCCAGCGCTGTTTCTAAAGGTACTTACTTTTTTGTGAGCAGATAATGTCTGTAGTCCCCCCAGTTTCTGGTACGTTTGTTGGTTTTGACAGTAGATTAAAACTATCGATGTCTCTATCTGACACTAAACAAATGACAAAGATGGCAATAGAATTAATCTGTGTGCCTAGTGTGAGTTTTGACAATTTATTTACGCGTTCGGTCCGTTTAGCGTAAACTTGTGGAAATAAGCGTAAACGTATGGAATAAGAGCAGCGCCATCTAGCGTCAGTCAATCAGTCACTAGATGGCGCTGCTCTTATTCCATACAATTTCAAGTTTACGCTAAACGGACCGAGCGCGTAAATAAATTGTCAAAACTCGCACTAGGCACACTGTAGTCAAAGTTGGCTGACACTTCAGAAACCGGCAGTAAGTCTTTTGATGATGATGACAGTAACTTTTATATAAAAAATGACATCTGGATTTCGTATTCACGTCACTTTTTCTTTTTCAGCCCCTGATAGCTTCGATCCAGCGCTGGCAGCGCTGATCGCGCTGCTGATCGTCCTTTTCACGGGAATCGTCACTTTTATTGTGGTCTGCGCATGCTTAAAACATTGGTGAGTTTGCAAAATAGATTATGAGTTTTCTATCTCTGTTTTCAGTCTATAAACTGTCCTTATTTAGGTCCCTATCAACAAGAAACCTCAACGTGTTGCAAAAAAATTGTTCTCGAATTATCGAAACCCATCAAAAATAAAAAAATCGACCAGTGTGGTGGATATCTCATCTATCTAAGAAGCCTAAATACCAGCAATTGAATCTTAATAGCCTCAATATAAATCACCCACGAAACCCCCCCTTTTAATTCCGCAGGGTAATCCCCCCGCCTTCAATGCAATCCAGCAAGGGTGACAGCTTGGCGAGACGCCGCATCCTGGAGGAACTGTCTACGACTGAGAACCCGCTGTGGCTGGAGACGAAACTGCGGCCCTACGAGGAGCAAGAGCTGACCATGAACGTTTTTGGAGACCAGCAGGAACAGGGGGCTACGGATATAGTGCAGGTCATTGCAATAGGATACTCATACTCACACTGACTTATTTCGTAAAGATAATGGTTTCTAGAAAATTGTATGCCCCGTAATAAAGTATAGTTAAAAGACAGTCGGCTAGAAAACTCACCAATAAACCTCGTCTCGTATCTAAACGTGTTGATATTCCCGTTTCAGCCCGATAACACGTACGCGACGATACAGGGCAGTCGTGCGACGGAGAGGTTCGGCGACTACGCCACGCTCGGTGGCGACTCGCCCACGCCGCTGGAAGCGGCTCTAGGCTTTCAGGTAAGTTGGAACGAGGGCATAAAGCAGTACCAGACTAACCCTAGGGCATAATAGTGGAAGCTAGACCCCTATCCTACGCTTAGGTGGGCCTGAGGGAAAGATAGGATACTGCTTACCTGAGGGAAACTGTCTGGTATGTTTTTAATGCGGTGTATATGTATGGCCCAGTATAATGAAAAGATTGTATGTATTATTCCACCTTTCAATACAGACGTGTCACTCTCTCTCTCTCTCTCTCTTTCTTATCTTTATCTCTTACCGCTATTTTGCTCTTCTCTCGTCCTCGCCTCTCTTTATCTTTCTTCTTGCTCCTTTAAATGAAGCAATGTAACCATAAGTGGCTATAGGATATTTCTTATGGTGATGACGCGAATTGATCAACCGTACCCTCATTATGGGACGCGGTATCATGCATGGAATTGCAAAATTATTTTGTACATAGGTACAATTTTTTCATAGATGTTTTTTTATTTCCAGGGAAGTACATTCAAACCACCATCACCAGATACACCTGAACCACCGCCTAGACCTTCGGGATTAGGAGCGTTATAATAATAATTATAAAATAAAATATTAAAATTCCAACAGAACGTTGGAAAGGGATAAAAGTATTGAATCTGAACTGGGCTTAGACAAGATAAAGTATAGTTGAAAATGAGCTTCAACTAGACTAGACTTCAAATTATAAGCCAGCAACATAACTGTCGCATAAAATTAATTTTACTTGCAATCGTATACAGGCAAAATTAGCCTGAGACGATGACGATTTAAGATGTCTATTGTCTAGCCCAGATTTAACCAAACTAATTTGATTCCGAGTAGTCTCAATATTCTTCAGTAAGCAGGGTGTAAATATTTTTGTATGTAATTTAATTAGATAGTTAGCGCATGTTGCCAATGTGTTATCGATTTGAAATACTCTTTTTAACGAAATTAGACTGAAACGGTCTGAAAATATAGATTTATTTTGTTACCATTTATATGACACATTGACAACGTCCAGTGTAATGGGATAAGTATTAGTTGATGAAAAATATATTTAATAATAAATTTATTATTTTGTGATCATTCCTTTGAGTTATGGCACACGAAAAAGTGAATCTCAATTATATCTTAGCCACTAAAATCTTGTAAAATATTTTTATTGCCATATTTTATACTTTTACTGTTACAAAATGATGGTTCTTTTTTCATTATTTTCATTATTGGAACTAATAAAAACAGATTTTATAGGTACATATTACCTATGTGATAAATTTTAATGTGTTTGTTTATATAGTGGATAAACGTAAAAATCAATAAGTTGTATAATAGGTAATTTAAAAGAGCTGTCAATATTATAACAAATGCCTAAGTTTTTTATGTTATTATGACAGATTGACAGTGGTGGAGATTAGTAAAAATGTTATGTACAAGTCATTTTCAGTAATTTATAAGAGTTATAAAAATATTTTCTAACGAAACTCGAGCTACAAAGTAGATAAATAATTTTAATAATTAAATACTGTGTAAATATGAGTTATTTTACACAACAATATTTTAACAAAAGCGTAATAAACATTATTTTAAACTATAAGTTGTTATCTTTTATTCTATTTATGTCATTTAATTTATTAAAGTATATTTTATGGAAAAGTAGAGGTTAAATAATAAATTGTAATGTAATACGATGCTAAATAAATAAAAACTGAACAAATTGTAGTAAAGCTACTTCTATTGATTATATATATGTTCAAAATAAAACAATAAAGTAACCAAAAACATTATTTAGCATGAATTTATTTATTAAAAAAAATATATATCGTCGCGGTTTGCAATAACATTAACAACAAAGTATAATATTTTAAATTTATTAGACTTTTATATATTTCAACCGTATCTTAAACTAAATTGTACTTAGGCACAAGCCCGTTAGTAAATTTTATGGCACTTTAATTATGATTATTATTCTTATCTTTTTGACCCCCTAATTTATAGGGATACAGAAATTAGACCATGAATTTATAATTTTTGACCTGACAAAGTAGGTATATTGTAGAAACTTAATTCGGTATGCTAATCGGACAAACTACACTACACAATTATAATTACATATAAAGTTAATACACAACATCACATTTGTACATAATTAGACTATCACAGTGAGTCTGAAAGTACTACACTAATAAATTATATCAATAAATAAAATAACCAAAAATCAACAATAATTTCTCACAATCATTCCAATCTTGCCCAATTTACTTTAAAAATAATGTACTTATCTACAATTTGGTAGATTTACATTAAAATTTGTCGTAACATAATAAGTTCCAATCTTAAATCTATCTACGTATTAAAAATAATCCAATTTCGGGCATGGCATATAAACATTTTAAGATCACAAGTTTCGAAATTGATGGTAAAATCGATAATCCAAATCGATCCCAAATTCCTAACCACTACCAAGCACTAGTTGCTAACTCAACTAGTTCTTAAATCGATTCGAATACTTCGTTAAGCGTACTTAAAGCTACCATCCAAACATTGATGGTAGCTTTCGACGGCGTCTGTCGTCCTGACAGCGATTTGCTTTCGGAGGTGGTTCAGCCGTCGCTTGGCGTGTGTCACCAGGTCCTTATACGACCTTCTTGTGTGCTGCAAGTCGTCTTTCACCCGATGGATCTCCTCTAGGGCTAGTCTCTTCCAGCGCCTCACCTTTGGCTTGTTCTGAAAATACGGAACGATGTCAATTAGAATCGCCTTTGATTTTTTCCTGCGAAGTTTGACTGTAAATTCCTAACTCCTAAAAACTCCATGTTTAGTGCAATTACTTAAATATCTACGGAACGACACTTACTTCACATGGTAGACCACATCCGTAGAGTGCTCGGTCGCATTTCCTTATGTATTCTTCTGTCTGTAACAAGGCATCATCATCATCATCATCATCTAAAATAGCTTAGATTTGGAATAACGTATACGATGCTATAATAGGGTAAGTCCAGGATAGATGCCATACTTTTTGAAAACGCTTTATATTTCCCATTTTAATTAATGAATCTGAATGTTTGTCACACATGTTAATAGATTGGTCTTTCGACTACCACTTTGGAGGAAAAAGAAAACATCACTGTTGATATTTACTAATCTATATCGATTTTCCCAGGCCTCTATTTTTGGAAGTATAGATGCCCTATGGCGGATAGTTGCTCCATGCGTCATAACCAGTTATGGGATACATGCCTCATTGATAAAAAAAACACATTTTCAGTTTTAAAATTAGTTATCCGTCATGGGAAGTAAAATCTTAACACAGACATTAATTTAAAATGTTCGTAAAAAAGTGCATTTTCTTTATAATCATATTAGGGTATAGATGCCTCATGAAAGAAGTTTCCTTCCTGAGGCATCTATACCCTAATGTAGTTACATCGTTTGAAAATAATGGGAATTATTTGTTTTGTATGGTTAAACATAGGCGAAAATAAATCGAGGCGTCTATCCTTTTCGTAGAGGATAGATGCCTTTTATATTCAGGAATGAGTATTCAATAAATATTCTAAAAAAACTGATTTTAGTGTTAGTATACAGTCCACTGTAACATTTAGATACAAAATATAAATTATTTAGTCACCATGTAAAAAGTTCCAGCACCTCAAAAAGGCTGTAGAAAAAGAATTAGCAATTTTTTCGTCGCACCAAATGTTTCATTGACTATACATGGAATGCACGACGAGTCAGGGGTTACCTCGCGGGGGGTACCGGGTAGGTGCGGGGATGTCTTTCGTTTGGCAATATCAACGACGGCAAAAACAAGTCGGGAAACCATAGTTTTTGAATTTGAGGCACCTATCCGAGCCGGGCATCTATCCTGGAATTACCCTACAGGACAGCATATAAAATGAACTTTTTTGATAGATTTTTTGACTTTTTGCCCCATCATCACTAGATGATGCTCTTGCTTTGACGCTTTTATGCTTTTACGCTTTCACGCTAGGTGATGGAAACATACCTTGTTCAGATGCATCCGGAAGACCACCATGTGTCCCAGTAGGAATTTGTGGTGGTTCTCGGCGCTGAAGCTGGCACCTCGGTATGCGTCTCGCTCGATTTTTTTCAGCTCGTCTCTGATAGCAGTCTGGCAGCTAGCGGGCTGTAATAATTAAGCAAAACTTATTTTACATAGCCTGCTCACTTCTAGAGTTCTGTACAGGTAAACATCAGAAGGCATTTCAATAGTAACCAAATACGAAATTTCCGTTTGACATCCATCTAGAAGTCATGTGACTTCTTCAATTGTGATGATAGTTTATAGTTTTCTTCAGTGAAAACTACGTGTCTTATTTGAGAATATCTATAGTAATTTCATTCATTTCATGCGTACAGCTATGTGACTAAGTAAAGAAAGCAGTACCTACCAATAATGCCCTTTATTATTATTTCGATAGGAGTGGAATGGTGTAAATGGCTTTTATGATAAGTACCTACTAGTCAAGTCGCAGGAGGTCAAGAGTGGGATACATATACTTATCTACAACAATAATTAAAATATCAACTCGAAATAATCGACAGTTTAATTTAGTGTCAATAACGTCACGAATATTCACAATTCAGTAGACAAGAGATTTAATAATACAGTTGAAAATACATAATTTAGATTAAAATGTCACTTAGATTAAATGGTTTGGCAGATCGATCAGATTTTATCATCGTAAATTTACTGCTAATGTAATGGTCGTACGGTTGAACTATGTCAGCCACAAGGTTCCTTCAGGCTTCATTTAAATGTTTCATGCCTAATCTAGATTTGCTGATAAGCGTTATGTTGAAAGGGAACCATGGCCATGTAGATCTGTTTGAATATTTGCTCATGCAGTTTTTTTTTGGGGTGTTGAAATACATCTTCATTCTGCCATATACTCGTATTGTCTAGGAGTATGGAGTCTCCGTAATATAAAAAATACAAGTTTTAATTTAGTAGACGCTTACATTTCAGCTTTAGAAAAATCAGCGCTATTTTAATTGCATTGAATAATAAAAATATGAATATACCTACCATCTTTTGATGAAACCGTAATCAAGTAACTGTTTATCCAGATGGCGCATTCTTAGCAAAGAATGTGCATAAAACAATGCTTGCAAGGTTACCAGTAATTGTGGAATCATTAGTGCGTTCATTAACGAATTGGTATGTAGTAGGTTAAACTGGGAATACCTGGGAATTTACCTTTGTAAGACTTTTATTATGAATATCTAACTATGGCCCTAAACTTATTTTGGTAACACACACTCCCAATAAACCATCGAGATATTTTTTGACTGTTTCGAGTCACTTTGGCTTTACATGTGTAGGTATACTATTATATCGTTAAAGATATTTCACGTGGAAAATAAAATAACAGTAAGTATAAATCATAAATTAACTCCCGTTTACTTCAAAATGATTTAACACTGATTTCGGCCAGCCAACGTTATACTTGTATTTCTTTTTGGCCTAATAACGTTATATCTACACTAATTTCGGCCACACAACATTATTATTTGTAGCAGACATTACAAACCTAATTATAACACCAGCCGACAATATTAATAATATTAATGCGTATATAAATCCAAGTTTCCGTTTCTAATACGTATATTGGCAGACGTTGACAGCGGCTCAGATCTTCCATGAATTAATGTATTAGTCATACATTAATTAATGTATGAGTCACGAAGTTTTGGGACGATCTCAATTCGCTATCAATATGAATGAAAGCCAAAGACCTCCGTCCCTATCGCGCGTGGTAATGACTTTGAAGTGTAAGTTTAGAACTTCGATTTCAGAGCAAATGTTTGTGTGAACTTACTCTAAGTGTGATTTTTTTTGTTATTATAGATTGAATTGTATAGTGCCTGATTTTATAGTTTTGGATTTCTGGGCAAATATAATGAATGCATTTAGAACGGTCAACTTTAAACCGGAAACTCCATTTTCCGGTTTCAGTTGTGTTATGTAAAACTAATTCCTAAGAGAAAGATCAAAAGCTACAGAGGCAGAAATTCTAATTGCAGTCAAAAGATCATTATGTACTGGATATAATTAGACTGGCACCCTTGAACGCCATCAAAAAGAGTCAAGGCGCTGCGACGTGTGCTGCCGCATGCCACATCCAGCCCAGGTATTGACACCACGCTTTTGTTTTATTAATTATTATTTTCAAGTAACATGATCACTTATTAACTAGCTAAAAACGGGTCTAATTCGCGCACAAACAAATATCAAAATATATTATAATTTTGACATACCTCGTCTTTTGTTTGTGTTGAATTAGAGCCGTTTTAGCTAGTTAAGACGAAGAGGGCAGCTACTGACATTTCACAATCCGACTGCAGCGCACGAAGAAACAGCGGCGAAACGGCGTAATAAAAGTTTCAGCTCCGCGACCTTCAAGTGCCGACTCTCACTACCAAAGAATATTGAACTATTAGAACGTAAAGAAGTTACGCGCCGGCGATCTGTTAAATAAGCGGTTTATCTAATAAAAGTTGGTCATTATTTTATTGAAAGAAAAATATGTACATAACCGTTTAGACTTAATAAAAATATTATACAATTAATGTACTCGTATTTAGATGTGAAATTTTATTTTCTCATTCCAACTCAATATAACAAAAAGCTAAATTAGATGAACGATCCACCTACTAACTATCCACCTACATTAACAGTTTTATTATTTAAGTGATAAAATCCCAGAGTCCAAAATATAAAAGTTCTTAAATAATATTATAATCCATACTAATATTAGAAATGTGAAATTCACTCTGTTTATTGTCTGTTGGTTGCCTTTTCACGGCTAAACGGCTGAACGTATTTCGATGAAATTTGGTACGTATAGGAATAGATTGGACCTATGAGACGGACATAGGCTATCTTGTGTCTCAAAAAGATTGACACTATGCGACGTTGACACACTAGGCCCGTAGGAGCAAGAAGACATTACTTTGCGTGAGCATATCCGCGATATAATCGAACCGTAATCGGGCGTTGCCGTTTCATATTATGTAATTCAAAATAATAAAATAAGCTCCAGGTGACGTACCTATCCAATTCAGTGCTGCCAGAATCTTGCACGTGGTAGATTTTGTGTCACTTACTACATTATCACATTACTCTCGTACTATACTAAGTATAACTGAATGTAATATTTTGGTCATTTTTTCTTAAAAGATATTATGAATAATTTGTATTGTAGAACGTTGTTACTTTGAACATGCTAATTAATTATAGGGGTTTCAACTTTCCAACAATATCATCAAGAAAGAAAATTAATGAGCAAGGTATACCAGTAAACAGATAAGAGCAAAAAAAGAAACTTAAATACTTAATTGAATAAGTATTTTATCTTAAATAGGTAAGGTACCTACGTAATTTTATTTTAAATAATTATAGCAATAACTCGGTTGGTTCCCGACGACAAAGACGACGCGATGACGATAAGACGTGTTCAATCAAGGCAGAGTACAATACCTGTGGTACAACTGGTACAGTACTTTTGGCTGTTGTGCACTGGCATGGTAATACAGTACCTAATTATCAACTGGTATCTCCGTGATTGTGACGTGACACTGTCTGTGTGTGTCAGACTGTCACGTTTCGTTCTCTGTAGTCACCGGCTTGGTAAATAAAAATTGTAAGATTCAAGAGTTGACAATATTTCATATTATGTTCAGTGTTGTGAACCGTGAAAACCGTTTTATTTTTCTATCACATACGTAAGAACATTCCAACATTTTAAATATAATTATTTTGATTTTTAGGTTAGGTCGGAGAGTTCCTGTTTTCACGGACGATGATAAAAATGTATAGAGCAAAAACATCAAAATCGAGCTCACAGTTATTCTGGACCTGTATTTGGCTGAAAACGTGTTCGTGCTCCGCTCAAGGGTTTCCATGGCGAAGATGTTTCGTAAGTATTGAACCCATTGTTAACGTGCAACAAATTTCTTGGTACAAATGTAGGCAACCTTCCTACTCATTTTCATTCTCATTCATTCAATCATTGTATTATAGTTTCATACGATAAATGCTAGTTGGTCGATGTCGATAGTCGACATCAGTTACCGACTCGCACCGCAGCACTAATGTCGCGGTGCAAAGGAGGTTTCATACAGAGGCGCACACTGGCCTCCGCAGAAAAAGAAAGATGTTTAGTCAGACTGACATTACATTCCATGTCAAGATTTTTATTGTAATAGGTACTGCTCGCTATTTTATTGTTTAAATTCTTTATTATTTACTAGCGTTTTGCATGTATATATATCATCCTTTACCCTGTGTATATAGTGCCTGTGTCATCGCTAATGTAATATACCTACTCCATCGTCAGTTCCTGTGTGTTTTACATCTCTACCTATTCCTGCTACACCTTCTATCTACCCGAACATCTGAAGGTAATATAGGGACCTATACCCGCTTACTCTATACGGGCACCCGCGACCCTATACTGGTGACCCCGACGTGATTTGAACACGCATATAAATTCTGTACTGTGCAGATTCCTTATACAGACGAGATGAAATTATTGTAATGCAAACCTGTGATTATTTATGTTCAATCGTTATGTACCTCTACTCAAGACATTATACGCTACTACAGAAATGAATAGGGGTGGTGTGGTACCAACATTAGCAAATAACGAAGCCCTATAGTACATCCAAATTTGTTTAGGCATTTAAAAGTTATGGTGTTATTTTGGATTACAGGTACAAGGGCAGCTAAGAATCGCAAGAAAGAAAAAATATTACTTTGTGTGCTTCATTTCACCAGTGGAACCTATACCTACAAGAACTTGTTCTGAGAAGGGTTAAAAAAATGCAAAAGGCATAGATTTTTAATATAGGATATCTGTAAATAAATATTTTTGAACCTAATGTATTCTTTCATTTCACTAATCGATCTAGTACGCAGTCATAGCCCGAACCTACTGAGTTTCGGGCTGCACTACGATGCTCCACACCGCACGATGACTGTCAAAATATCCTCGTTGGCTAATAAGCAGAAAAACTAGGTGGGTAATCTAGGCACAATGGATAACCAAAAGGTCTAGAAAAATATTTTCCAACAAAACCAAAGTACGGCAATCGAGAACCGAACTCCAGCTCTTCGTATCATAAATCTATCATAGTTACAACTATGCTATATTGCAATTTGAAAGACCGTCAAATTTTGATGTACATATATACTTCAGTTTTTCCATTTGTGTATGACGTGTGCGTGTCATTCGTGTGCATTATATAGGATAATGTTTTGATTGAGCTATTCTCAAAAGTGTAGGCGTGAATGAATAGGTTCAAATATGTTTGATATGTGCTGAGACCAAGTTGGAAAACCTGCGAAATTACCTAAATTAAGTTTGTCTCTCGCAAATACAGGTAAGTATTGTACTCTCGGAAATATCTTGTTTAGCGACACCAGACTTTTTCCTAACATTACCTATTATAAATATGACGATGATGCTATAGAACTAGGTGGTCATTGTGAAGCTCACACGCATGCACTTAGATTGAATCATGAAGATGGCCTACACAAATATTGACTCGTTATGTAGGTAAGAACGGGAGTAACGTGACTGTTTGGCGCTTCTATTTAAATTCTATTGTAATAAACGGGCTAGAAAAACAAAACACAGCCGCCACTAGCCGCGCCGCATCCAATGCTTGTTTTGCCTAATCAGTGCCTTGACAGACCAAACATGACAAGCGATGGATGCGGCCCAGTATTTTTGAAAAATATGATTACGTAAAAAAATAATTGAAAAAAGTGACACAGGTCCGACTAGCGGCGCGCCGCAGCGACTACTGTCGAATCGTATGGAAATGATAGAGAGGACACAACATGTCGGCTGGCGCGTCATTCTACTTGAACGAAAATATATAGAAATACATTTTCTTGAATGAAAATTGGTGAATTGTTGTTACATTAAGCAATAAACAGCTTTATTATTTTAATGGTTTCAAATTCTATAGATTTCAATAATGTTCTTCCATAAATTAGGGAGATTTTAATGTCAGAAACTTTTTTCAAGAGGTTACTTTGTAATTTTTTTCTATCGAGAAAATATCTTTTGATTGTGTTTCACTACCTATGATCAATTAAGGTATATGATCAAAATTAACATATATTTTTTCTACATTGCCAAGTTATACGGATTTGTCGTAAGCGGCGTTCAAAATCTGTGTAATCAGCTGAATTCACGACCTTAATATGATCACTTACGCGTCACCACAAATATTTGCAAACAGGATTATTATAACGGGGTATATAATGGGATATCTGGAATGACACATTTGCCCTTATGGTGATTTGTATCATTTGCCCACATTATCTTGCACGTTAACGTAATTTCGGCAATTTTAGACATAACGACTCGAAAAAACATGAGAGATAGACACAAAATCATCAACGTCGTATGTCGGCTTTTCGCCTAAATTCTTTATGAAGAAATTTTGACCGATTTTTTTATGTCATCAGTGATATCGATACCAGTGTTCAATGTAAAATGAATATAATTATGTGAAAACTAGCTGCACCCCGCGGTTTCACCCGCATTTGGATAATATGCAATAATATATCTTTATGAATTGTAGCCTACGTGTTATTCTGATATGTAAGCTATATTTTTGTAAAGTTTCATCAAAATCCATTCAGTAGTTTTTGCGTGAAAGAGTAACAAACATCCATCCATCCATCCATCCATCCATACTTACAAACTTTTGCGTTTATAATAAGTATATTAAGTAAGATTATCATCGTAAAAAGATGGTTTATTGCGTCACAAACTCTGTCCTGTACCAACATACAAATATTACACAGCTTAAGGGCATGATAATTTTCAATGCTACGCAGCAGGTACATAATAAAATAAATAAAAAAGGTGGATCATATTGGTGAAATCGATCACGTCATCGATAACGTCCAAAAATCTACTACCAAGAAATTTTATCAGCAATGGGGTACATATTTCTTATATTATTTATACTTATTTACATATATCTATTAATCTATTATACTATCTTTTGTACACTACAAAGCCATGGTCGCCGTTGCACGGCTGCACCGATACCTGGCAGTAGATCAACGTCGCATGCCAATGGCATAACCCCGCGAGCCCACCGGCTGCACTCATGTTTTAGTATTTACTATGAAATCATTGATAATAATAATCCTACTAATGCTATGAATACGAAGCTGTGTTTGATGCGTGTCCTGTCACAGATTAACGGCCAAAATTAATAATCAATCCTAATCCAAATTTTGCTATCTAGGATTGATATCACAATCCATTTTAGGTTCAAACGTGCCAATAACCGATCCGTGGATTGGTTTATAAAGGCACGCAGCTTGGAGATCGATCGAACGATAGGCAGCAATCCAAGATCGATTTTAATCTTGAATATAAGATACAATATTAATTTCGGGCGTAAAGAATGGCGTGGTTTTTTGCATGGAGATAGAAGATAAAGTAAATATGGTTAACTCCATTATTGTTTATTCTTCTACTATCCTACTTCGACTAATATTATAAACGTAAAAGTTTGTGTTTGGATGACTTGGATGTTCAGATTTTAAGATGTTGAGTAACTGGTGTCAGTCATGCTAACCAAAGCGGCTAAAGGGAGTAGGTAGATTTTTTTGATGTGGTTTGCATTAAAATGTAGGTTACTTTTCATACCTGAAAAAATTACGGTTCTTGGTGGATTCAACGCGGGCGAAGCCGCGGGGCACAGCAGATATAATAAATCCGTAATTGTTATTTGGTAATGTAAAACGAAGTAAGCGATGTTAATCTATTTACACTCTATTTACTAAAGAAATAAAGATATAACTGCTCCCATAGATAGGTATAGGTAGGTATTGAAATTAACCGACTAGGTTTACATTCGATCTCACAACTTTTTACGGCAGATAAACTGCGTTGCGAGACTTGTGCATTTTTGTACATGTAATGTTTTTGATGGGATTATATTATATACCTACCTAGTTCAATCACGATCCTAAATTAGAATCCACGAATGTCATCTGGATAGTTTATTTTTAGTTCGTGTTATTTATTATAAATCGCTCTAGGTTTTTATGGATCTCGTGGGCATTATAAAATAAACATACGCTCGTACTGAATACATAAACATATGGTTATTGAATTTTGGGAAGTTCAATAGACAAGATCATAATAATATTATGTAGTACCTACATCATTACTATAAATGGAGCAGGACATAATAATCAATCCGCTGATACGTCTGTGATTACGAAAACCATGGTCTCATATTATACAGTATACCTAACACCCAGTCAGAGTGAAAAGTAAGTATTTCGCACAAAATTTACTCTGCACAGGATTCGAACTCACAACCTTAACTTCTAAATGGCCAACCAACTAGCGCCACGGCAGCCATCTTTGTTTTTACCATTTTCATTTGTTTTGTAACAAACCAAAAATGCAGGAAACAGCTGCACTAAAATAACGCGCCCTGTATTTATACAACAGATATTCCAAACCATTCAATATTTTGGGAAAGTGTATGCTGAAAATAGCCAGTTGTTTGTTTGCCCCTTGACCGTGATGCAATGCCAGAGAAATGCACTGGAATCAAAATATTGCAATGAAAACACTGCAACATAATGCAAAATGTAAACCTAGTGACGTGCGGCCAATGTGGTCATCATGGGGATTATAAATAAATACCTACAGTCGATTTATTGTTCATGAAGTTGTATGTCTTTGAAAATGGGTTTTATATTTTCCATGATGCGGTAAGTTGTAACAACATTGTCATCCGCGCATCTGGGCCAGGCTGGAAAATTGCCGGAGATTGAGATTGCTGCCTGGAAAATTGCTGACAAGAATGACTAATACGAAGAATCCCAACACATTAGTCTGATCAGAATACTTAGAAATTCCAATCAACATGGCATTCCACAAAATCGAAAATCAGTACCTATGGAGCCCACACGCGTAGACGTTAGAAGGAGACACGATCCTCAACAATCGAGGAAATTACAAGCAACGTTTAATCAAGTCTTGGCAAATGCAAAGTTCAACATAACATCACTAGTTCTAAACTTGTAATGCAATATGCATTCGCTCGTGCGCGTGTCAGATATGCATGGGTAGCTAGATAGACGCTAATGCACATCAGATGCCTGCACGTCGGAATCCTTACCCCATTTAGGTTATTGCTTTAGTGAGCTATTGCATAATAATGATTCCTAATTTTAATGCTAGCTGCTTTGGAGGAAGCAAAATTAAACTGACTTTGAAACTGATATAAGAGTAGAAGGGGTTTCATTCAGCTGACTATATTGTTCGTTTTACGTATCTTCACAGTTCACGCTAGGATTGCTTCTGTATAGTAGGTACCGCTTTCTGACATATAATTTCACATACACATCACACCCTCTGTTTGTGTCTGTTTATCAGTTTTTAGAATTTCTTAGCTTCCGAATGGTTTTGATGTTTTTAATTTTATGAATCGGGGTGCATATTTATAGCTCAGCAAAGAATCTATTACCCTTTCTAAGCTAAGCCTATTTACCACTTCAGATAACGTTATTATCACCAGTAGTCAAACACTGTCCTATAATCATTAAAATACGGATATCCCCAAACACAAATTATTATGTTCCCAACCTCGGGACGCGGACGAAATTGTAAATGATAGGAACGCAGCCGCACGTGGCTAATTGGTTTACTAAACCAATGTGTCTCAATGATTTTCGCTTTTCGCTTGGCATCAGCCTGGAATTACTCTAATGGTTATGGAGCTAGGCTTGCCAAGTAGAACTACTGCGAAGATCATCCGTGATGATAACCAGAAGCTTGGTGCTTTGCTGTCAATATTTTCCACATTTAGCCGTAATACGGGTATCTGGTTATCATATACGGCTAATCTGGACTGAATGTCATTTCAACTATCTACTTTTGCTGAACCTTCTGTATAGATGTATGCACGTCGACGGTCAGTCATATTATGGTGTCGTGATTTGGTGTTTCTCTCCGAACCATTTATATATCAATACAGATCAAAATCATTATGGTAAAGCATTCTTCTGCCATAAACTTAATTTGTATGTACTACACTATAAAGTAATTTACTTTGATCTAAATTGCTCGTTTACCGGTTTTGGATTTTTTATTTCCAGAATCTGCTCAATAAGTTCATAAAATAATGTCTATTGCTGGATTCCGTTTTCCTTCGAAGGCATTAATGGACAGAAATTTCTCGAACACTCCTTAACTGCATGGTCTAAGTTAATGTTGGCAGACTTATCAACCAGATAACATCTCAACATTATCTACCAATCCACCAGAGCTACTTTAAAAAGTAACCAAAGTGTACTCACCGCTCCATAAGCAGACCTTTTCTCCGCCGCCCTGGTCGCTTCTTCAACATACTCCGTAATGTTCGTCAAGAAGGCCTTCAAGTCGTTGCCGGCCTTGGCAGTGTACTCCGTGTATAGCAGTAGAGCATCAGACTTGGCAGTGTTGAGGTCGCGGACCAGTTCCGGAGTCATCCGCTTCTCTATTTCTTCGTGTTCGCCGCTGTTGCGATCGGAAACTTCTACGTAGATGTTGGGATCCTGGAATCAACAAAGTTAACGTAAAAGCATTTATTGTAAATAGGCAATAATATCGCACTTTTACAAGATTCTGGTTAACAAAGAGAACCATAAAACATAAAATATGATAAATTATATTGAACAGTAATTGATTATGGTTTAAGTTTGAAAAAGGATTCCCTTTCATGCTTGTACCAAGATTCTGGACAGGAAAAAAAAACTCCGTTGACTCTGCCAGTGCTTCGGAATACGCCTGTTAGAGAAAACAGCACCAAGAAACTCTACAGGGGTGTCAAATTTTAACTCATTATTTTTATTTTCTTTTTTTTCAGTCATCGGTTTGATGGTTGAAGATTGTGTATATACAAACAGGGTAGTGCCGGCCTTGATGGTAAACTGTATCAGCTCGTCCAAGGGCTTACAGTTATGTAGGCGGATTTTTTTGTACAAAACTTTGGTAGACATTGGACTTTATAATAAACTGAAGCCCTACCCAATTTCATTTGATGAAAATAGGTATTTAAGTTCAGCATCCGATAAGGGAACCACTGTGAAAAACCAGCACAGAAATGAGCAATGGTTACACGGAACATCTCGTAGTAAGTATTAAATATTTTACAACTTCCTTTGTGACATCACAAGAACAATAATTCTGCAGCTGTAACCTGGTTTACAGGAGTTTTACAGGCGGCCTCAGCTATGCCGAGGTGACTTCACAGAGCGTTTTACTTCAAGAACCGTTTGCCATAAAAATTTGCACGGTTAGACCTTGGACTATATTTTTATTATAATGTGCATGTCTTTGATGTACATAAAACAAACATGTGAAATGTAGGTCTTTCGTCTGAAGCTGAAACGTGTGCAGTATTTTATTCAACTGTATTGCATCACCAACTATATATTTAACTGTATTTCATCACCATACCTATTGATCGCACAAATAATTTCCTTCCTGTGTGGTTTTTGCGAATTTTGAAGTTATTTTGTTTTATATTATCTTGTTGTTGTTTGTCGGTAATTCCAGGATAGATGCCCGGCTCGGATAGATGCCTCAAATTCAAAAACTATGATTTCCCGGCTTGTTTTTGCTGTCGTTGATATTGCCAAGCGAGAGACATCCCCGCACCTACCCGGTACCCCCCGCGAGGTAACCCCTGACCCGTCGTGCATTCCATCTATACTCAATGAAAGATTTGGTGCGACGAAAAAATTGCTAATTCTTTTTCTACAGCCTTTTTGAGGTGCTGGAACTTTTTACATGGTGACTAAATAATTTATATTTTGTATCTAAATGTTACAGTGGACTGTATATTAACACTAAAATTAGGTTTTTTAGAGTATTTATTGAATACACATTCCTGAATATAAAAGGCATCTATCCTCTACGAAAAGGATAGACGCCTCGATTTATTTTCGCCTATGTTTAACCATACAAAACAAATAATTCCCATTATTTTCAAACGATGTAACTACATTAGGGTATAGATGCCTCAGGAAGGAAACTTATTTTGTGAGGCATCTATACCCTAATATGATTATAAAGAAAATACACTTTTTACGAACATTTTTAATTAACGTCTGCGTTTAGATTTTACTTCCCATCACGAATACCTAATTTCAAACTGAAAAAGTGTTTTTTTATCAATGAGGCATGTATCCCATAACTGGTTTTGACGCATGGAGCAACTATCCGCTATAGGGCATCTATACTTCCAAAAATAGAGGTCTGGGAAAATCGATATAGATTAGTAAATATCAACACTGATGTTTTCTTTTTCCTTCAAAGTGGTAGTCGAAAGACCAATCTATTAACATGTGTGACAATCATTCAGATCCATTAATTAAAATGGGAAATATAAAGCGTTTTCAAAAAGTATGGCAACTATCCTGGACTTACCCTATGTGTTTTTTTCTGCTTCTAGTTAGTGTCAGAGTTTACCAGGCCGCCTGCTGGCCTCTGACGTAGCTTAATAACAGATATCAATCGATAACAACCGGGACCGAAGCAAGGAGCGACGGAAAACCGCACAAAGCTTACGAAAAGTCGACCCTGGTATAGTTGGATTCTAAAGCGCACAAGTAACCGCTAGTCCATCTGCTCTCTCATTTTTAAGGTTCCGTACCCAAAAGGTAAAACGGGACCCTATTGCTAAGACTCCGCTGTCCGTCTGTCTGTCTTTCCGTCTGTCAGCAGCAGCAGGCTGTATCTCAAAAACCGTGATAGTTAGACAGTTGACATTTTCACAGATGATATTGTATTTCTGATGCCTCTATTACAACAACTTACTAAAATAAAAAAACGGCTTATTTGGAACCCTTCGTGAGTGACTAGCCTACTTGGCCGGTCTTTTAGACTATGCACTCGTGTTATACAGTTCCTCCTCACGAAATTGAGGTGCGACCTTTGCTCAGACGCGAGCGGATATGGGTTATGATCATCATTAGTGTGTGATGAAACTCTACAGTAACTTGAATCTATACTAGCAAATTAATGGTAACTGGACTTCCGTTAGTCCAGTTACAAACATCACCATGCGCCGTCGGGTCCACGTGTGCTTAGCTCCAGATGCCACAAAGCAAGTCTGTGCGTCTGTTTGTACGCCCAAGGATTTGTTATGTAACATTAGATACGTTACATTCCATTGTTATCTATGGGTCTTTGTGTTTGCTATCTGTAATCGGAAGTTATAAATTATAGGACTGGATATGGGTGAAGAGAGATTCATGGAATTCATGAATAGACATTGTTTTGGGACTTTATATTTAGCAATACAAAATAATACTGCGTTACTATTACATACAAAGACCTCTGTATTTTGAGAATCAGGAAGTAACGGAGAAGATCACGGTGTTTTCCTACATGCCATACATGCGTTCTAAGAATCTGTGGGCCTGTTATGTGCTAGCACCTAGAAGAAGCCAATATACAAAGATGACTCAAGCCACCATTTCGTAACACTGGAACTGCAGATTGCTGACAATGGGCTGCCGTTACATGGAATCGATGGGTGGCACATCGGGACGCTGATCGGAAGATGATTCACCTCACTTTCGGTTCAACCATCGAACGATTGTGACTAATTAAGTTAATTATATTTTGAATTTAATATTTTAAATAAATTAGTTTATTACTATTTCGGTTTTTTTTGCGCCCTCGTTCGCTGCGAGACGTAATTGGCGCAGACGTGGTAAGATCCTAGAGAGCCGCCTCCTAGGATTGAAGATCATCTAAAATCGAAGATCGTCACCTGTGGAGCCGCTCTGGTGGTTTTCAAGCCCCACTCCAGGACCAGAACCTACAAGTCGACCAGCGCGAGGAGTATCCAGACATAGATACAGCAAGAGAGGCCGAAATGCATTTACTGTGAGTACATTAATTCTTTTAGTGACTTGCTATCCTTATCCTTTAATTTTTATCGCGTGTGTAATAGAAAAAAAATCAAAATTTTCTTTCCAAGAAAATCGCGGAACTTGGGTACAAGTAATAGTAGTAGATCTAGGTCCCAAGACTTAAATAGAGAATTAGTATATGACGATAGTTGTAATTCGAATTTACCGGAGGTGAATAGTTTAAAATATTGTAATATACCGGAAGTGAATAGTTTTAAATCAGAGAAACCGGAAGTAGATAATATGGCAGATTTGGACCAAATTTTTAAAGCTCTTCGATTATTGCCTGAATTTGACGGGAACGTAAATGTCTTGACCAGATTCATTAATTTGTGTGACCAGTTAGTTGCGGAATTTATAGTCAAAGAGCCGACGAACGAACTTAGAGTGGTAGCTTTGCTAAATGGGATTTTAAATAAAGTAACCGGGCCTGCCGCCCGCCTGATAAATTCTAACGGGATCCCGACCACCTGGGAAGGAATACGCGGAGCGCTGATTAACAACTTTTCTGACCAGCGCGATGAGACCGCTCTCTACAACGATTTAGCGTTATTAACGCAGGGACAAAGTACTCCCCAGGAATTTTATGAGCGTTGTCAAAATCTTTTTAGCACGTTAATGACGTACGTTACGTTACATGAAAATATTCCAACCACCCTCGAAGCGAAACGAGACCTATATAGGAAACTCACGTTGCAGGCCTATCTACGTGGCTTAAAAGACCCCTTAGGGTCACGCATTAGATGTATGAGGCCTGACACTATTGAAAATGCGCTAGAGTTTGTACACGAAGAACAAAGCACATTATATCTTCAACAGCGTAACGAGCACCTTTCTGATAGGAGACCTCAGCCTCCTGTACTATATAAAATGCCAGTACAAAACTCATATGCGCCTCCATCTAAGCAACAAGGTTTTAGCATGCCTGGACCATCGAAGCCTCAATTTGCTCAGGCGTTTGCACCGCAGTGGAGACAGAATTTCCACAACCAAAACCAGGTAGGTCCATCACGCACTATGCAGATATTCCGTGCTGCACCCCCTAATTACAACCCCAATAGTGGATTTAGGATGCCGCAGCGCAACCCGGCACCTCGGTTTCAACAGCCGCGTCCCATGAGTGGAGTGAGTCATTTTGTGCCGCGTAATTTACCACCCACATCTTTTATGAGGGGACATGACTGGACCAAGTCTGGCAATCCTCCCCCTAACAATTATTTCAAAACCAGGGAAATGAATTTTAACGATTGCCTGGGATACGACAACTACAACGAAGACTACTACACTGATTTTCAACCATTCAGTGAGCATGATCAGTATGTCGAATACTACTGTACTGATTCCGACCCACATTCATACCAAGAGCACGCTGAAGTGACTCCTAATATTGAGGAAATACCTGTCACACCCAATGAAAATTTTCAGAATTCCTCGAAATTAGAAAAACCAAAATAGAGGTGAACCTTCAAACGCAACGTCAGCTCCCGTTTATACAAATCAGCGATCCACCGCTTAAATTTTTGATAGATACCGGAGCTAATCAATCCTTTATCAGTCCCGAAGCAGTACATAACCATTTTGGTAATTTCAATTTAAACTACGATCCTTTTGAAGTCTGCAATGTACATGCCGTAACTCGTAGTGATTATTCTATAACGCTACCCTGTTTCGCAGAATTTAAAGATAACGATGACGTCACGTTTTTCGTCTACAAATTTCACGACTATTTTGATGGGCTGATAGGATCAGATCTGCTAGATAAATGGGAAGCCACCATAGATTTTAAGACAAAAACTCTAAATACGCGAAATGCCGCGAACCCTATAAAAGTATATGATTCCCGAAACGCGAACCTATACGAAGAAGTAATACCAGCCGGTTGTAAGCGACTAATTAGACTGCCGATTAACGTTCATGACGGAGATGCCATAGTAACAGAGCAAACTATTTCAAATTGTGAAATAGCCGAATGTTTGACTACTGTTAGTAACAACCGAGGGATTATAGAAATCTATAACCCAAGTCGTAATGACGTAATTTTTTCTGTAGACCGCCCTGTACATGCCGAAATCTATAACGAGGAATATACGCGCATCACGCAACCGTCAGACCGTGTTAAAGAAGTTTTGTCACGCTTGCGCACGAATCATTTGAACGAAGAAGAACTTATCAATTTAAAATCACTATGTTCTCAATACGCGGACGTGTTCTATTTAGAAGGAGAAAATTTAACATTCAATAATAAGATCAAGCACTCCATTAAAACCACTGACGAAGTACCCGTGTACACCAAGAGCTACCGATATCCTTTCGTACATAGGCAAGAAGTACAAGATCAAATAACTAAGATGCTAGAGCAAGGGATAATTCGACCATCAGACTCCGCGTGGAGCTCACCAATATGGGTAGTACCGAAGAAAGCAGATGCGTCTGGAAAGGTGAAATGGCGTTTAGTTATAGATTTTCGGAAATTAAACGAGAAAACTTTGGATGACAAATATCCGATACCGAACATTACTGACGTCCTAGACAAATTAGGAAACTGCCAATACTTTACTACACTAGATTTGGCTAGCGGATTCTACCAAGTGCAAATGAACGCCGCTGATATTCCAAAGACGGCATTCAATGTAGAACACGGGCATTTCGAATTCTTGAGAATGCCCATGGGTCTCAAGAACAGTCCATCAACTTTTCAGAGAGTCATGGACAACGTGCTAAGAGACCTGCAGAACACTATTTGCCTAGTTTACCTAGACGATATAATAGTGTTCAGTACGTCCCTACAAGAGCATATTGTAAATCTCGAAAAGGTCTTCAAAAAACTACGCGAGTCCAACTTTAAAATCCAAATGGACAAGTCCGAGTTCCTCAAACTTGAGACTGCCTATCTAGGCCACGTCATCAGTAAAGATGGCATTAAACCAAATCCGGACAAGATATCTGCCATCCAAAAGTATCCCCTACCAAAAACACCTACGGAAATAAAAAGATTTTTAGGACTTCTCGGGTATTACCGTAAATTCATACCAGATTTTGCAAAAATTACGAAGCCAATGACACAATGTCTAAAAAAGGGTTCAAAGGTTACTTTAGATCAAAATTACTTAGAATGTTTTGAAAAATGTAAGACACTTTTAACAAACGACCCCATACTTCAGTACCCTGATTTCAACAAAGAATTCGTCCTCACAACCGATGCTTCTAATTTAGCCATTGGAGCTGTACTCTCACAAGGCCCCATAGGTTCTGATAAGCCAGTAGCCTATGCATCACGAACCCTTAATAGCAGTGAAATCAATTATAGTACAGTCGAGAAGGAGCTTTTGGCTATAGTGTGGGCGACGAAATATTTTCGACCCTATCTATTCGGTCGAAAGTTCAAAATCATGACCGATCATAGACCACTTCAATGGGTTATGAATTTAAAAGACACCAACTCCCGTCTCACGAGGTGGAGACTGAAACTAAGCGAGTATGACTACACTGTGATGTATAAGCAGGGCAAGCAGAACATAAACGCTGATGCCTTATCCCGAATTGAAATACACAACGAAGAAACCAGTTCTCTAGTAGTGAATACCTCTGAAAGACCACCTTCAGTGGGAAGAAATTCTCAAAATGATAATTCCGACACTATCACAGTCAATTCTAATTCAGACACTCTCACAGCACGTTCTGATTCTGTACATTCTAATTCAAATACAATGACCGTACATACAGATGCAGAAAACCCAATCCTAGAAATTCCTATATCTGAGTTTCCTTTAAATAAATTTAGTAGGCAGATAATTCTCACAGTAGTCGATGATGTCAGAAGTAGACCAACCGTTACAAAACCGTTCGAAAATCATACCAGAACGAATATTTATCTTTGTAAATCCAATTTGGAGGAAGACGTAGTAACGGCTATTAAAACGTACATTAACCCTAAAGTGAAAACCGGCATACTTATTAACCCTACACTTGCCATGTACTCGATAATTCCGATAATCCAGGAAAAGTTCAAAAGTTCTTCGATGGACTTAGTCTTGACCAAAGTAGAACTAGAAAATGTTAAAGACTACCTTAAACAACAAGAAATACTTCGAAACTATCACGAAGGCAAGACGAATCATCGTGGAATAAATGAGACCTACCTAGCTTTGTCTCGCAAATACTTTTGGCCAAAACTTAAAGACTATATAACTAAATATATAAACGAGTGCACAGTATGTGGCCAAGGTAAGTACGACAGGAAGCCAGTTCATCAAAAATTTTGCTTAGTACCACCACCTACCAAACCATTTGAAATAGTCCACCTAGATCTTCTGAGCGTTGAGACTCAGAAATATCTCACCATCGTTGATGCTTTTTCGAAATATGGCCAGGCATACCACCTCAGAGATGCAACAGCTGTTAGCGTAGTTCAGGCCCTTCTACAGTTCTGCACTCATCATGGCGTTCCCATGACGGTTGTGACTGATCGTGACCCTGAATTCACGAACCAAATATTCATGGAATTCACGAGGCTACACAAAATAAATCACCACAAACTTCTGGCATATGCTCCAAATGAAAACGGCATAGTAGAGCGTCTTCATTCTACCTTGCTAGAACATTTACGTCTGTTGAAATTAAATCATAGAGGTGACTCAGTAATCCTCCTAATGCCATATGCTGTCCTAGCTTATAATAGTTCCATTCATAGTTTTACCAAGTGTAGACCTATAGACATAATAACAGGACATCTAGACCCTCGCGATCCACTAGACATAAATTTATCAGAAAACATGCTGCAGCAATATAGTCAAGAACATCGTAACAGAATGCAAAAAGTATTTGATATTATAAATGAGTCATCCCTACCCCGGCGCACTCAGATTACCGAAAATGCCAACAAAGACCGTGAACCTCAGATAGAGTATTACCCTGACCAACAAGTCTTTGTTCGTAATCCATTAGCAAACCGACAAAAATTAGCTGCTCGATACACACACGACACAGTTCTTGCAGATTTACCCATTCATATCTACACCCGAAAGAAGCGTGGCCCCGTGGCCAAGTCAAGGTTAAAGAGAATCCCTAATAGTGCATCATTGTTGCAGGGTCCTTCTCCCGATACTGGCCCTAGCACAAGCGGAAGAACCAACCCTGACTAGTTTGGACAATGGACCGGGTATATTGCCATTTAATATTGGAACAGCGAAAATTATCTTGCACTATCATTCTTTTCTCCAGCCAATTGACTTAAAAGAATTACGTGAGGGTATTAACCTTGTTAAAGCTCAACTTGCCACTCTTTCTCCACAATTTCATAATATAACCCTTTCACTTTACCGACCTCATATTGAGCACCTGCGTAATAAAATTGAAAAATTGTCTAGCCAACTAGAGACGTTCGAACCCAATCGTGCGAAGAGAGGTCTCATCGACGGTTTGGGCTTTGTCATTAAAAGTATTTCCGGGAACCTTGACTATACTGACGCTATGAAATATGATAAAGCAATCAAAACTTTACAAGAAAATGAGAATAAAATGGTCACAGAAATTAACAATCATATAAGTCTGAGTAAAAATTGGACTTCACAAAATTCCGATATAATAACTCATTTGGTTCAAAATCAACTGAAAATTGAGAACGCAGTTAACGATATAATATCCGGCGACATAAGGCGCGAGAACGACATGACTAAATATGCTCATCTAGCGGAACATCTAATTATTTTAGCAGACAACGTGGAAGATTTAACGTATGAATTAGTTAGATTAGGAAATTTGATGGGTTTTATTCGTGCTAGAAGCACGCATCATTTTATGTTTAATATAGATACACTTAAGAGTATGTTAGATCGGTTAAATGACCTCTATAGCAGAGAGCAAATACCGCAAGTTAGTTTTAGAGAATATTTTGATCTAATAAAAGTAGGATATTATTATAACAGTAGAAATATAATACTGGTATTCAAGTTCCCGGTTGTCCGCCCTGCAAATTACGATTTATATAAGCTTTCCATAGTCCCTAATAAAGAAAACAAAATATTAATCGCTTCTCATCCCTTCCTGGCAATTCACGACAAAGATTCGATGTATATGGAGGCTGAATGCCCGAAGTCCAGCCTCGGATATCTATGTGAAGACAAGCTAAACCACCACGGAAGCAAAGCTGATTGTATCTACCGCTTGATCACCACGCAGCAGATCGACGAGTCTTGTCATTTTACTTCAATCATCCTCGAAACTGAAGCAGTAGAACAACTAGACGACCGACACTTCGTGCTGAGCTTCCCTACGCCGACGAAAATTCGCCTATCTTGCACCCAAGACCAATACAACATCATAAAAGGAAGTTTCCTAGCCGAAATACCAAAAGGATGTCTACTTCAAACCACCGAGTTCAAGATAACGAATGATGAAGACCGCATTAAAGGACAAATAATGAATATAATGAAACTGCCAGCTATAGAAGAATCAAAATCTAACTCAGAAGAAAGAACAATTAAATTTAACTCAATAGACCTTAGGAAGCTGCACGCCACTAACACCGAGATCGCCATGGAAGCACCAGTAACTATATCAGAGACCCAGATAAAGAGCGTGTACTACACTGTCATACCGTTGTACATGCTGCTATTGAGTGCAGTTGCACTGAGCACTTGGATCGCTATACGCAAACACCTCAGAAAGCGAATGCGACAAGTAACGATTACAAATGAAGAAGGCGAAGTTAAAACTACTAAAACCAAAACCATAGAAAATTCTGATGCAGCCGAACCTGGACTATCAGCGATATTAACGACGCTAGCTCGCCAATGATCGCTGATCTTAGGGAGGGAGGTGTTATGTGCTAGCACCTAGAAGAAGCCAATATACAAAGATGACTCAAGCCACCATTTCGTAACACTGGAACTGCAGATTGCTGACAATGGGCTGCCGTTACATGGAATCGATGGGTGGCACATCGGGACGCTGATCGGAAGATGATTCACCTCACTTTCGGTTCAACCATCGAACGATTGTGACTAATTAAGTTAATTATATTTTGAATTTAATATTTTAAATAAATTAGTTTATTACTATTTCGGTTTTTTTTGCGCCCTCGTTCGCTGCGAGACGTAATTGGCCCATAAGCAATAAGTATATTATTATATCTTTTTGTCGCGCAAATATTTGCCCTATACGGAAATAGCAACCTCACTAGGACTATCCCATAGAAATACCCCAAGACTGTGGGTCATACAAATTTGAAAAATATAACAAATATTCACACATCTGAGTGAAAAAATTTAAGATTTGAAACACTTAAAAAACCTGCCTCAGTAACTAGTGTTCATTTGGCAGTCTTCGAAAAGAGTTTTCAAAAACGGCTAGTCAGTTTGAGTTTTTGAAATCACTAACCGTGAGACCTCATACTAACATGTCTTTGAGTAACCTCGCCTGAGAATTTACTGTTGTAAATTGCCTCTTTGCAAGTACGCCCTACAGCGAAGTTGCATCTTTGCAAAGGGCAGAGGTTAGTCCCGTCCTTGGATGCATCCTGTTAGTCTCCAGTAACTGTTTGTTTGTAGATTTACTTACATACGGCACGTGATTTCAAAATTCTAATAATTCAACCTCACTTGTTATTTAATTTAATTCTAAGTAGGTACCTACGCAATAATGTTGCTCTTTTAAAAGTCAAACGCTCAAATCTTGGAAACAATAAAAATAATAAAACATAGGTACCTACATACAATGTAATAAATAACGGTGTACCATTCTTACGCTGATTTACGACTGAATATTCCACAGAAAAAGAAATCTCCATAACTCTACCAACACTTCGGAAATACTTCCATTAGAGAATAATATTATAGCACCAAGAAATTCTACCGGGATGCAATTTTAAATTTCCGCCAATAATTTTTCACAATCTATACTACTTATTATATTATTACAAGATCGAAAGTAACTGACCGTACGTTTATTCGTTGCGGTTTCACAGCTAAACGACTGAACCTATCTAGATGACATTTGGTAAGGACATAATATTTAGGTGAACCCGGAGGGAGAACGTAAAAACTTTTATCGCGATAAACTGTAGCACGTACGGACGAAGTCAAGGGCAAAAAGTAGCACTGAAAAACCAGACTGGACCCGTCAATTTCATTCTATCATTAACCATTGCAAACCCGAGTCCGGGTATAATTATTCCAGCTTAGAATAATAACGCAGATAAGGATAGTTCCATGCGTCGTTTCACTCAAAAGTGAAGCCACATTTTTATCAATGTGTGCGTGAGTGCCATGTAATTATATCTCCTCCAAAACGCACACAAAGGCAATGAAAATGTCCAAGAGCAGGGTAAATGAATAAATATTTACCATAAAAGCTTTGATTTCGAGCAACAGCGAGCCCTAAGTCTGAACTAGGCCCAAAAAGTCTCAGTAAAATTGGCTACACGGCGCTAGCGGGTACCTACTCGAGTTGTATGTGTTATTATTCTAAGTATTTCAGTGTATTTACGTAATTCGTCTTGACACCGGCTAAACAAACATTGGCCCTGCTTCAGAGATCAGCTCAAGGCCGGATCTATAATATAATGGGCAAGTCAGGAATTGCATCCGTGACGTCGGCTGCACTCCACAATGGCTAAATTCTTATTGGCAATAGTTTACCTAGCTTTTATGGTAAACTAGGTGTTACCCGTTACTTCACTTACGATTTTTTTTTCTTGTTGTCTCGTAAATCATTTCCCTTTATACAAAGGGAGATTGGAAAAGATTGGTATTGGCGATAAATCCTCATTTTGTGCTATATTATTTAGTAATATTTTTGTTTAGTAAGTATATTACTATCTTGTGTGTATTTTTGTAAACTGTTATAAGGTTTTCAATTCTATTCCATAATGTCCATGTTCAAATTGTTCAATAGACAGACGTTTTGTCCATTACGCTTTATTATTAGTAAGTAAGTATAGATTTATGACGTGTCAGGCTGAGGCCAAACGAGCGTAATTTTGTGAGTCGCAGAGTTTCGGTCGCAGAAATTCTGCTGCATTCGGTTTCATACAAAAGTCCTGTTTCATTCACACGGCGACGCAAAATGAGTTGTCTGCCGACTCACACGCATTATCGGACCGAATTGAGTTTGCGGGGGGCGAGGGGGCCGACGCGGGCCGGGCAAAGCGTCAGTCAGGTACATTTTTGACGTTCGATAGTAACTAAATAAATTACGCTCGTTTGGCCTCAGCCTTAGAGTCTGTGTAGTCTGTTTTTTTGTTGATCTTGATTGGTTTGTTGGCTAGTCTCGGGATTTGAGGGAAACGTTATTATATATAGACAGACGTACGTCATCTTAAACTACGCTGAACTGTCTTAGGAACGAGCCTTCATGAATAGTGGTTATATCATAAAATATACCGTTTTGCACTACACCTTGCCAGTTAGACTAAAACCCTGTCTAGCTAAGTTCAATAGCCAGATGTTTCAACTAAACTTTCGAGAAGAGCAGATCATTATTTAATTGGTAAGCGCCGCAACTGCCTACAGTCAGTCAGCTGACGTCGCGATTCAGTAAACTGGCAGATGCTTTAGTTTCTTGGAGAGATCACGTAATTTTCCAATTTCCACACTTACTAAAGGAAACTCAAATGTGACGAAAAACTACAACCGAATTGCATCTCTCCTAATTTGAAATAGATTCGAAACAAATTAACATCGTAACATTATCAATATCTGACAATAGTTCTATTATCATTTTCTAATTTGATTTAGCAGGTAGCGTCTATCATTATGTTACCGTCTGCATAATCAGTCAAGGTTGTCGCTAGCGTCGTTTTATCAATGACACAAGGACGCATGAAAAATTCCAAATATTCAGGTCGCGCAGTTATCTTTCAAAATAAACAAATATTGCCGAGCTGTTTATTTATACGCTGTACCGCCTTTATATCTCTATATTATGCAGACTGTAGACTAGGCCCGTACGTTCGTATGGTGGAGCGGACGACGCACGACGCCTCGACGTTTTGAGAAACCTCTCAAACCGGTACCTATAATAGGTATCTGCCTAGTAAAATTTTGAGAATATAAAGAATAAACCAATCTACTGACAAAGCTCCCTAATGCGCAATGATACAAGATATTTTATTATAATTAATGGTAAATGTGTTTATAATAATATTATTATATAAACATTACGCACTATACTTTCATAAGAGTGACTGACTACGCATAGTGTTATGTCGCTTATGTACAAAAACAATCGGACTTTGAAGAAAAACTGAATAGTGAAGTCTCAAATATTTTTTGTTTTCAATATAATAGGCCAAAAAAATGTCTACATTATAGTTAGAGGCTGCCTTGTGTGGAGAATGGAAAACAAACCAAAAAAAAAAACAGGGACGTACATAGTAAATAATAATATTGTAACTTTCGTTACAGACGTTACACTCAATGAAAATATAGATATTTTGACGTCAACTTTCTGCGTAGGCGCAGGAAGCTGTATATCGAAACTTTGCAATAAAATAAGCGTAGCAACAGTTAACGTAACGGCTTGCGGAAGGATAAATGAAGAAAAACTATGCAAAAATGCTTATGAAAATGTATGCTGAAATATTTTTTGGCAAAAACGTGTTTAGATACCACAGTAATGGTCTCAACAGATGTTTTTGAAAACTTCTACTGCAATGTTAAACAGGTTTTTACCTTGGCTTTTATTAGAGTTCTTTGTCGATTATTTCCCGTGTGGGTACAGCCGCGGGTCGTAACTAGTGAACCATAATATTTATCCCATCTAAGCAAACAGAATCTCGGTGTCAAGAACTCAAGATCACATAAAGTACTACCTGCAGGGGCTACGACCTAGCGACGAGAGAGTGCGAAATGTTTCACTCGATTGTTTCGATTGTACTAACATCTCGATGGCTCTCGATAATTCTATCTCTCACATAATTTAAGTGAATTCAAGCTGCATTTAAACATTCGGAAATAAATTATCGGTGACACTGACTGCGATTATTTCCAATTTATAAGTTGAGGGATAGCGAGCGAAAAACGCAATAACGAGCTCGGAACGGGATATGAGGCGTTTCGAACATCATCTCGATTTGGAGCGAGATATATTGACTCGATTGTAATTTCACGTACGTGATTCTTTCGATTGTTTAATCAGGTCGATCTCGTCCATTACTAGTGTGAAGATCACCTTAAGTACTACCTACGCGCTACTGCCTCTTCAGCACCGTTATAGGGCTCGCAGATAACGTTTGTTTATCTACACTAGTACATATTAGAATATCGCCTCGTTTGTATGTGAAACTATATCTGTAAGCGGTACCCACGATATAGGCGCAATCCTAGAGTGGAATAAATTAAAAAAATATGGACCTAAATAAAAAAATTAAATATACTTATGAAAAACTTTACTCTATTGCTTTAGAAGCAGCAAAAGTATCGAATAATAAATCCCTGAACTTCATATGGATTTCTGATGATAAATTCATGTCGTGAAATACGTATGCTAAATTTGTGTAGTAATGTGGCATTGGTTGTGTGTAAACTCAGCTGAAACTTAAGTTACCTGTTCCAACACACAGGTGGACGCAAGGTAAGTGACGTTAAGTGGTTACTTAAATGCCTCTGTAGGTATACTAATAATATAACTACAACATAGATCTATCTATATATTAATTTCATTTTATCTAGAAAACAACTAATCAGTTTGTTAACAACGAACATCTTTCTTGCACCATTATTTGATTTAAAGAATAATATCTTGATTCCAATTTTCCGTCGTGTTTTTATTTCTTTTTATTGCAAAACACTAATATCAACACCATGTTACGAAAGCTTTTTGCATCGTTAAATGTATCGAAAAGGGTTTTATGGGTATCACACAAATCTCAGTTGCGTCTCTAGTCATTATTTTTTAAATAATCAATATGACAACAATCAATAATGAACATTATATTCACACACATTTTTTTATAATAGTACCTATTAAAAAATACAGTTATTTACTAAAAACTGTTATGTTCTTAATGTAAAGGTTGAAACAATTCTACAGACCTGCGTATGCGCAACCGTCAGGTGGAACGCGAGTAGCGCGGCGCACGCGGCGACCGCCCGGCCGCACATTTTGCATTACACTGACGTTACGCGAGCTGCGATCACATTCGCATCGCACACCTGAGTGTTTGTTTACGTTTCATGTACAGTTAACATAACCAGCACTGTTGACTAGCATACGAAATTAATGATAAGGTTGTGATATGAATTGCTGGGGTCCTCGATGGTAGAGCACGGCAGCGCCTGGCTAGCTAAGTAGCTACCGTCTCTCAAGTCTTGATAATACCGATTTCGGCGATGACCACCATTGCGGCCATAAATTGTTGCTTTATTAATCAACCGTAGGGCTTCGTACATACCCTTATGTTACTTACATAGATATCTTATTTTCGTGATACCATTCTAAAAGTTATAAAATAACTAGCTGCGCCCCGCAGTTTCACCCGCGTTTTTATAATATACGATATATCTTTATGAATTATAACCTATGCGTTATTCTGATGTATAAGCTATATTATTGTAAAGTTTTATTAAAATCCATTCAGTAGTTTTTTTTTACGTGAAAGAGTAACAAACACCCATCCATACTTACAAACTTTCGCGTTTATAATATTAGTAGGATCTAGTCGGGCGGGTTCCTCATTTCATTTGTTGTCTATCTAGTCCAGCCAAATGTTGTCTTGTAGAGATCGATTAGAAGGTTTTCTTTTCTATTTGTACGTATCTTCGCGTCAAAAAAGTTGTCGTCTACGTTTAAAAGTTATCTATCTATCGTAATATACGAGTAATGTTAGTAACTTCTGAACCTCATACACTTCCTATCTATTTTCAGTCGCCACTGCAATCCGAACCTGCATATTTATCAGTGACTAATCCCAGCCGTTCTCATGAAATAACACAATACACAAAGTGTATGCATGTTTGTTGTTGTCATTAGAAGACGTGTTGGCATGTGGCATTCATTTTAGACATGTCAAAATTTGTTCCGCTATATACTATTGAGTGGTCACGATAGCTGAACGCACGTTTTACGGTACTCGTCTTTCTTAGCCGAATAAACTTTACGATGCAAGTTTTTAGGGTTCCACAGCCAGAGAGTAAAACGGGCTATTACTAAGGCTCCGCTGTCCGTCTGTCAACAGGCTGTATTTCATGAACCGTGATAGTAAGACAGTTGAAATTTTCACAGATGATGTATTTCTGTTGCTGCTATAACAACATAAACTAAAAAACAGTATAAAATAAATATTTCAGAGTGCTCCCATACAACAAACGTGATATTTTTGCCCTTTTTATAGATAATGGAACGGAACCCTTCGTACACGAGTCCGATATGCACTTGGCCGTTTTTTGATATTATATTTATAAGTAACTGAACATTTCATAATCTCCACTGCACTTCGCTCTTTGCCCTGACACATTAGTTATATCTAAATTCTCATAATTAGCCCAAATATATCGCTGGAAACATTACAGTGCCGTTCAAAATGGAACACAGTAGGTACCCTAATGTTTGCAGTCTATATGTTACTTGGTGCATAAATATCTGTCGGTTGTGTGGTACTTCCCATAGGTTAAGGGATACTATGTATGTACTCTAGGCAGGGAAACCGCTACAATGTAAGTAGGTACTATAAGAAACCCTACATTCTACTAACCTATTTGGAATGTTCCTCATTCCTTCTCAGGATCTGTGTTCAACTGATTGCATAGCTCAATTCACCACAGACTGTTCATTAAGAGGAACAATATAGGTGTACCTATAGAAATTCTTACACCATTACTAATCAGTATACTGCAAACAGTTTGTTTGTGTGTCTTGTGTATGGGTGGTACCGTGGTGGTATCTTAGTCATTGCCACTGAAAACCTGTGTCACCACCACACTATTTACACAATTGGATTCCCTTACAGTGATTAAGTTTTATTAATAAGTGGTATGAGTAATCTAGAAATAGTTTTTCACATCTCATGCTCGAAATCGTTAGGCTATTCCTAGTTTGTGAAGATTCAACTTTTCAATGTTTCATCTTGACTTACTTAGAAAAAAAAGAGCGCTATCTGAACGCACAAATCATGCGAAGCTAAACAGTTTATTATACGAGTAGAAACTGGAACTGTAATTGATTTTTGGTGATCATTGGATGTATGCTATGTGTACGTTTGCCAAAATTAGAATAAACCAGCAGATTTAAAGCTATACATTTTTTTACTATCGTTTTTTCCAATTTTCTTATAATTATAGAGGCGAAAGTTTGTGTGCTCGGAACAACTCTTCGTCCACGAGTCAGACTCGCACTTGGCTGGTTTTTATTTCGAAAACAACGGGTAACACGGCGGAGCGCAGGTAGTTTTGTAGGAGCACAAACATAAATTGTATTGTCAAAGACAATAATATTCCAGTAGTAGAGTGCCCATTCCAAGCAGTATAATAAGCGTGTGATGATACCAATTGGCACGTGTATTGTATCAATTGCAGGCTTAATGCGTGTAGGTATTAAATCTGTTAGTTATCACTGATAACATATTTGCAATGCTTCAGCGCGATTCCAGGAAGCGAGAGAATGCAGTCCACCTCCTATTCTCGATTAACTAGCTTGTTGACGGATAGGAAAATACCGTATCTGCACCAAGTGTTTTTATATGAGTACTTTTGAGGACGGAAACGATAAACAATTGGCATAAAACCGGTATTAATCGGTACCATTTGAAATCAGATATTGGTATTTAACCGCGTTTGATGCAGCTTCTAAACATAACGCTTCTAAAGGATATCGCAGTTTGGATAAGCCGATTTCGTACGCTAATTATTATTGTTAGTTAACTTTGAATTATATCTGAGGTGTGCTACAGCTTGAAACAATCATACCTGACCACTCTGACCGACTGTGTATGACCCTAAGACTTATTAGGCTTAGGGTAGCAGCACTGATATTGCCTCTATTCTCTTGAAGATCACTTTGTTCGACAAAAGAGATTACAGCAAGTAATGCTATATTGATCGTTCTGATAAGATTTGAGTGGTTTTTCAAGTTTAAGATCTGAATCAATAAAATCTATGTTTAATCAATTTACAACTTCCTTCGTTTTTGTACAATAGGTTTATCATAATTAACTCTACATTATCTTACATTTCATTTCCGATTTACCTAAGTGAAGGTACTCGAAGTGTAGTGCTAGTTGGTAGCTAATAGCTAGCTACGTCTGAGCAAATCCATACAATTCTTAATTAAAAACCTCTTAATTTTATTCTCAAAGTCAACGAAAACTAAAGGTGTTACAAAAAACGTGGGTAATAATTTAGATAACAATAAAATGAATAATTTTACTATAAAGTACGCAATAAATTCGATTCAGTAATAACATCTCCGCATAATAAATTGGAAAGTTCAGAACAAACCAAAAGTAATTTTCCCACATTTATAAAGGTTACTGGTAGAAAACATAAATCTGATACTGCAGTCTTCATGACAAAGCTAATCCACGAAGACAACATCGATGGCGTCCCAACATCTGAAGACGAAGCTAATTTGCGAGGCAACGAAACTCTTGCAGCATCGAAGCTTGTATATCGAGAGCAGAAAATACACTGGATCCAGCGTAATTATCACATCCATGACCATGGAACTGGAATCTCTAGGGGCTAGATGCCTCAATAGCCTAGTTCATTTTGGGTGAAACACCGCTGCTTGATAGATAGCTATCGATCTACATCCAGAAGAATCCGATCCAGATACATCATCAGAACTGCTGGAACATCGAGGCCTGGTACATGGATATAATGAGGAAGCCAATGGCGTAGACCACGAGGACGACGTCCATGAGGCTGGCGAAGACATCCGTGGCTCCCTGGTCGCGCGTCATGTTCCTTATGCGGCTGCGGACGCGGCTGCAGTACCCCGAGACTTGGCTGAGGAACAGTTCCATGGTGTTTAGGACCGTGCTGGAATAGAGAGGGGGCTTTAGAAGTATCGCGGAAGATAGCACTTCCAGTGATACCGAGACGAGTGCCCGCTCATTGCTTATCGTGCTGGCACAGAGAACACTTTATTGTCACGAGAATACTAGCGCTTTTCGGCTAGACTCTGGGGCGAGTGCTTACTTCCGTTATGTTTTTAACCCTCGCAAACAGAAGGATGCTATAAGGTTAAGGGTCTAGTGCGCCTGTCTGAGACATTGTGACTCTCGAACGGATGAACAGATATGATCTTTTATTTATTGTTTGAAAAGTGGGGATTTCCAAAACTATAGTTACTTGTACCTATGCGAAAGTACCATAATATCTGTTTCAATTGGATAATCTGTGTACCTATCAGAATCTGGCGGAATTACAGGATATGGAAGTGGTAAAATTGTACCTGTAAAAATATAAACTTGACGAAATTCTATCAGACTATTATTTAGATACCGCCACAAGAGACTAAAAAAGTGTAAGCAGTGCTGCGCCCAATTATGCTATCAGAAAATTGTAATGCATTATATCACCTGGGAGAACATCTCCAATTCCTAGTGCCGCCGAGGTTGAGAAGTGGCAATGCCAACGCCGCTATCATCCAACACCCGCTGGGGCTTAATGCCGGCGTCGGCGGCAGCGTCGGCTGTTGCAGCGTCGGTCGATGGAGCGTTGCAAATCTGCAAGAGGAAGTACATAGATGCGTAGGGACGACTTACCCTTTCAGTGCTCTAAGCTGCAGTTGTAGAAAAGATCTGCCGCGACGCCGCCCAGGAGTAAAAATATGGGCTCCCCTTGCAAAGAAAAAAAATAGAATAAACATAAATATGACAAACCTTTAACACATTGGATTTTTTTGGTTGCCTGCGAAAAGAAGTTAAGTGAACCTGAACCAGAGTACCTACACGTTTCTTTTTTAATTATGAATGTCCTTTATATTTTCTTTTTACGGTAGTATCATTATTTTAATCAACTGCTGGGATAGAAACAGGGCTTTTAACATAAAACATACCAAACAGAACCCGAAGCTATTATACATGTGAACTCATTATGAATCAAATAAGTATACACATTGCCAAAAAATTTAGAAAAAGTAGAGTTTGGAGACAAAAACCTTTATAAATTATTGCACTATTTTCAGAGTAAACCGATTGAAGTAAACTTGAATTTATTTTTGCGCCATCTATCAGGATCATGTAAAATTACCTGTACGTTTGAGCTCAGCTCGGTGGAGGCATTTGAACAGAGCTCAAACAACACCGCAGCGTAATGTTTTATCTAAGAGATAGATGGCGGTAGAGCCTTGAAAACTTAATTCTACCAAAAATTAGGAGCTGATGATGTTGTTCACACCGATAATTATATAAACCGTTGAGGAATAAGGGTACTATTTGTTACTTAAGGCTTAAGGGATTTTGTGTTCGAGCTATTTTCTTTCGGTATCTCACCTTTCGTTTGCCAGTACATATTATAGGATTTCTAGCGCTCCGGCCTCAGTCGGTGCCGGTTGTTATCGATTGGAGGCTTTTTTAAGTCACGTCAGAGGTCTTTAAACGGCCTGATTAACTGTGGCAGTAGAGGCTAGCACAACCCCATCGACAAACAACAGGTCAGCGTACCTGTTAGGCTGCACCCCGGTGCGCGGAGACCCTAGGTCCCCGCTGATCCAGCGGTCCACGTTGCGACTGAACACGCTATCAGTGGTAGTCCACGCGTAAGACATCGACGCTTGCACTTCCGGTGGCTGACCCTACAAGTACCTAACGTTATTTGGATACTTTGAAACTGAATTCAAGTGGGTTGAGTTTTCATGAATTTTTATTTAGTGTCATGGTTTTCTGGATATGACTGCCCATTGTGATGCTAATTCCAGCTTTAAGTTTTCTTTATTCTGTGGGGTTTCAACGAAGAGTTTATTTATCTATCTATCTATTACTAAACACCAATTTGTTTAAACAATCGATCTGAAAGGAACCATCGAAATCAGTGAAGACATTTCGAAGATGAGGTCACACTAGTAAAAATAACATTTTCTTTAGTTAATAACATCATTTCCAACTTCGATTCTAATCATTTTCATGAACCAATGTACGTGATCAAGGCAAAACAGGTTATAACAATTTCAGTAGGTACTTATTACTAGTCTAGGATCTAGGTATACCAAGAGCATAATACGTATATGCATCTAGGAGGATCTGGGTATACCAGGGTGTGCTGTTAGAATGTCACGACGTTGAAGTGAGTGTATCAGCTTACAACATGTACCTACTTATAAGTAAGTACCTGACGTGCTTGGGACATCTGCGGGTTTGCTGAGATCTCATGGGGTGATGTCGGAAGATCTCTGTTTCCTGGACCTCTGCTGTTAGACCCCATCATATCATCAGCTGCATCCCTCACCGCGTCTGTAGCCATGGGACTAGATCTGTACAAATCGTAACTTATTTTATGAACTATGGAAAGAAATTGATAAAGGTCACCTATTCATGTGGTAAAGAGATACATAATGATTGTTCTGTGTGCAGATCTTTATAATTACGCATGGCATTCAATCGGGTGTACATTTAATCTTTTTCTATTTTGTGATTTACATTGTAAATTTATTTGTTTTTTTTCGTTTAATTTTGTAAGAATCAGAATTTGATAGAAACTTTTAAACGCTTTTGTCACTGACACATGGCACATTTTGGCGGACTGTCAACGGTAAGTATTATTTCCATAGTCCATTATTATCCATTCCATATCTATAAAAAGGTTTTATTTTACATGTTTGACATTATGCCCTTTTAGAGCAAGTTATAAACTTTTCATTGGTGTGCTGGCTGTGTGTGTGAGTCATTCGTTGATGTGGTTAGAATACACACCTGACCGTTGATTCTAATTAAATTACCAACACTTATTAATTACCTAATTCAGTAGCCCGTGTCAAAAGGCGGCCACGCACAAAAGAAAGCTTTTTTCACCATCAAACTATTCCCAAAGATGTCATTCTACGAGAGGTCTGAAAGGCGCGAACTGCTGGACGCCATTGTTCAATCCGATTCAAATTTCGAATGTAGGGTACCCCGCAGTTTCATTATTCGCGGTTGCCAGTGTGAAAAACTTTTTTATGAAGTAATCGATTTGTTTTTTTTTTGTTGGTTGACTTATTAATTTACCTCACGTGAGATTCCTAATGGCTGTGGCGATGGTGTATTAAGTCGAACTTTAATGAGTATAACGAGTATTCTCCCTTTAAAAAAACCAATAGGTAGGCTCCAAAGATGGCACTGTACAAATAAATTGATTATTGGCTGTATACCTACTTGTATTATGTATAGTATAGGTTCTGACATTTTATAGATTGTTAGAAATTAATTTTGTTTACTTTGTGGCATTTCAAATACAATCTAGTCTCTCATTTATAGTGGGCGGGCGCAGTTAAAGTTCACATCAAATTATAACAATATTCACAATAACATAAGCATCCATTTCTTTTAAACTCGCTCTACTTAAAACAACTTAAGTTATTAAGCTATTCAAGTTAAACAAAAAAAAAAAAGATACCATCCAAACGCACAAAAAAGTCATCAAGTCACATCAAACGTCCCGGTTTAAGTAAATAATGTTAATTTTCATAAATCTAAGCGCGAACTAACTATAGACCCTTAAACGGCACTTAACCCTTCGTTATAGGGCGAGCCTCTAAAGGACCGGTTTGCGTTAGCGGCCGCAACCCTTGAACAAAATTGTTGATTTAATTTTCTTGTATGCATAAATTATTCATGAATTCATAAGTATCTGAGTATACATATTTATATATTATATACTTATCTTAATTCTGTTTAAGCTAGCATTTCACGACTATCTGACCAGGCCTTAAGTTACGATGTAATCAAAGATGGTAAACTAGCCTTGAAAGTCTTTTAATAGAGTATTCAAAAAACAAAATGGCGACTGTACGTAGTCATATTGGAATTCAGATAAAACAAAAAATACCAAAACCTATCGAGTGAAGTTGGAATTAAAACAAAGGTAATTGAATTTCCAAAATGCGTGTTATACATTTACGTACCTATGTATTATATTATTTGCCAATTAAAACCAATCGACCTTACGATAACATAAACGCAAACATCTTAATCTAAAGTTAACCCGTTGAAGTTGCGATCGCTGAGTCGATGGAGTCATTTGGTGCCGAATCGTGTTTGTTTAGCATTAATGTTATAATAGCTCCTAAACGAAGGGTTCGCCCTTAACGAGGCCGACAGATGGACTTCCCAAATATTTGATATTAGTTGATGATTTAAATAAACATTATAAAAAAATCTGATCGAAATTTAGACCATTTGAAGGGTTGCTGCTGTAGGATTGGAACGAGAGGTGCAAATTCATCTTGGTTTGTACAGTTGGTAACAAAAGTAGCTGAATACGTCCTGAGTCCTCAGCTTCTGACGATCATTCCAACTATGTTCACGCAGAATATTATTATGAAGTCCATTTCAATATTACGCATGCAGAATAAAAAAAACTTTTGCATAAATTAATATCTTGTGCCTAAAGTTTGATTACACCTACGCAGTACTTAACGTTAGAAAATCACATCTCAATAATACATTAATCAAAACAAAAATTAAAACTACCTAGTTTCGCAAAATCTAAAGCAAACTTTCACACTGACGCTGACCCATATCACGGCAAAAATAACAAAATCAATCAAACCGCGGACGGTAGTGACGTCCCGCGGCGACCGGTGGCTTCCAAGAGGAAAAAAAAATGATCAGTGACCACGGATATCTCCAAAACAGATCGATTTGCAAAAAAAAATGGCGGACCTTTTCACTTTCGTCAAGCTCTCGTCGATTTCGCACGCCCACTCAGCGGCGCGTCATCAAAAGTACGTGGGAGCGAAAGTGATTGACGTCAATATGAAAAAAACTGATGGAAAATCTATTCCTATGGAAAATATTGATTGTGGTATTGTCATGATACACCTACCTAACTAAAATCGTCTTTATACCATTATAAATACCACTAAGTAGGTAAACTTACCAAATCTTTTACTCCAATAAAACAATGCTCTACTAATTATGGCTCTACTTACATTATCTTTAGTATTATCAATCAAGTCATTTTACAAAATGAGTATACTTTTGTGACATTTTGCGAATAGGATATTATTAGGTAAGTATACTCGTATTGTGTTGATTTTTGATAGTAATTTATTTATTGTTTATTGCAATGATCTTACCTGCTGTTACTTACAAAAGTTATAGCCTACACTTTACACATTATTAAACCTAAGATCTGTATTAAACACCAAGCAATGTCCAAATCCAAAGCCAAGCCCATTCTCCAAACGACTATAAGTAGGTATACTTACAGTTCTGAGAACTTCGTAATCCAGGATAATAACAAAGATAAGCAAGAATAATGAAGATAATTCGCGCATTATCACATTACCCGTGAGATGGTGACAGCGGATGTTCAGTGCTCTGATTAAGTCATCAAGATCTGGAGTCCAATTCCCATGTCAATAGACATAAAGGGCGAATTTGTCGACATCGAAACAGTACCTTAATTTACATCTCACTTACCTAAATGACTAAAATGAAACTCTAGAAGAATAACAGATCATGTTTTTAATTCAATTGGCATTAAACACATTATCTGTTAATTATTATTCTAGAGTCTAAATTTACATGTTACCGATATTGTTATAGATATTTAGCCACTTTGCTTCGTTGATTTCAAATTTTAATTTAGGTACTTAAAAATGTCCAACTCGCGCAATAGGGTAAGTCCAGGATAGTTGCCATACTTTTTGAAAACGCTTTATATTTCCCATTTTAATTAATGGATCCGAACGTTTGTCACACATGTTAATAGATTGGTCTTTCGACTACCACTTTGAAGGAAAAAGAAAACATCAGTGTTAATATTTACTAATCTATATCGATTTTCCCAGACCTCTATTTTTGAAAGTATAGATGCCCTATGGCGGATAGTTGCTCTATGCGTCAAAACCAGTTATGGGATACATGCCTCATTGATAAAAAAACACTTTTTCAGTTTGAAATTAGGTATTCGTGATGGGAAGTAAAATTTAAACACAGACATTAATTAAAAATGTTCGTAAAAAGTGTATTTTCTTTATAATCATATTAGGGTATAGATGCCTCACGAAAGAAGTTTCCTTCCTGAGGCATCTATACCCTAATGTAGTTACATCGTTTGAAAATAATGGGAATTATTTGTTTTAGATGGTTAAACATAGGCGAAAATAAATCGAGGCGTCTATCCTTTTCGTAGAGGATAGACGCCTTTTATATTCAGGAATGTGTATTCAATAAATATTCTAAATAAACTGATTTTAGTGTTAGTATACAGTCCACTGTAACATTTGGATACAAAATATAAATCATTTAGTCACCATTTAAAAAGTTCCAGCTCCTCAAAAATGCTGTAGAAAAATAATTAGCAATTTTTTCGTCGCACCAAATCTTTCATTGAGTATAGATGGAATGCACGACGGGTCAGGGGTTACCTCGCGGGGGGTACCGGGTAGGTGCGGGGATGTCTCTCGTTTGGCAATATCAACGACAGCAAAAACAAGCCGGGAAATCATAGTTTTTGAATTTGAGGCATCTATCCGAGCCGGGCATCTATCCTGGAATTACCCTACTTATGACATGATTAACAATACAATGACAAACAATTACTGGAATATTGTCTCCATTGGAAATCAATATCATATCATGCATAATTAAGGTCTATAAAATGTCTTGGTACTCCAAGACATACCTATTATAAGTTTTAAATTATTACAGATTTTTAAATTTTATGCCCGTAGTTTTAGTCGTAGATAATCGAATTCGACATTATATCTATTGGGCGGTAAATAGGGTCCGCATAACGAGCTTCAACACTTGAAAACTGTGGTGACGATTGTAACTTGTTTGCTAAATGAGGTGATTTGTTTAACTCTTTCCGGATTACATATGTCGAGGATTTTCAAAATGCACTTTGATCAGTAGTTGACATAGTCGCTATAATTTTCTGTATCGGCGATTACTGGACCCTAACCCGGTCATAGTCTAAAACGAATGAAATTATAGTATGTGCCTATACAGGCTTTTATAATTATGTAAAATCTGCATTCGTAACGCTACAATAATTTCATATTGTAGCAAAGCACACGCACAAAATTGTAACAGAAATAAAAAACAAATAAAAACTATCGATACAAAAATCCTTTCTCTATTTTTATTCTAACACGAGCCTCTGTTATTGTAATTTGAATTGAAACCATTCAAGGGTGGAAATAATCATAATTGGGGTTAACATAATTGGTTTTGTTTTGTTATTTGGTGTCATTGCGAAGGTCACGCATGATTTTGTATTTATATTTTAAACTCCCGAAACAATAGGGGTAGGGATGACTACATCAAGAGTGTTCGTAGCTAAAAAAATGTAGGTACTTTATGATGCTTCCATATTTATGTTCCAACTTCAACCAGTATAGAATGGGTCTATGAGAATCGCAGATGCAATCACCATAGTAAGCAAAGTTCAAAAATAATTAGTTTAAAGCTTGATGGAGTGAATGACACCGATGATTCTGATTATCGACCAGAATGAGATGTAATTTGTTCATACTTGATTTATGATAACAAATACATAATTACTGTAGAAGTTAAGTTCGGCTGAATATAACTAGATGGCGTTAGTAAACGAGCGCTCGTCGCTGAATCGCGGTGACAACATTCTCCCAGTACATTTGAACTTTGAAGCATTTCACATAGTGGTAGGGGAGCCCAAGCGGGGATTTCGGGATTTACTAAAGCGCGGCAGATTAATATACAGGGGGATACCTTGTACCCGGTTAAGTACCTCCACAAAACATGAGGCCCATATATAAGGCCACCCGTGAAGGATACAGGATCAGATTAGTAAAAAAAAATTGACCATCAGAAATTCTCGAGCGCGTCAGATTAAGGTAGGATGAGTTAATTACATCCTCAAAAGTGTATATTCCACTAATCTGACAATTTGAGAGAAACGTAAAAAAATGGGAGGGCAACAAAGTTGTAAAAAAAAAACGTCATCTCGACATTCTCGAGCGTAGCTAAATTTTTTTTTATTTTGAAGGAAATAATTCAAGAATAATGAAAAATATATAATCTGACGATTTCCGCAAGCCGAAATAACAAAAATTCGTCGATAAAGTTAAATGCGTGCAGCTGCGTGATGCCTACATTTCCTTCTCCGCGTTTCTGATTTCCTGTGAATTTGAACCGATTCGGACCGATAGATTTTGAAAAATCTCAAAAAAAAAACAGATTTTTTTTTAAAGTGTTTTTTTTTTTAATAACTTTTAACCGGCTTTATCGATCAACTTCAAAAACTAATCCGTCTTTGAGCTTAAAAAACCACGTCGATCGCCACCAAGCTGGTCAAAAGCGGTTGATTCGTTCGAGAGATATCGTGAACGAAAGAAACCCGAAAAAGTGTTTTTTCGGGATTGCTCAGAAATTTGTGGTTCGATCAATTAAAATTGCAAAATTACTTATGAGGATGATAAAACTGCGTCGAATGCCGCCAACCGCGTGCAAATTGATTGATCCATTTAAAAGTTATTGCGGTTTGAAAATTCCAAAAATAGTGTTCTATGAAACTTCTATCAGACTTTCGAGCTGGGAGAGCTCAAAATATCACATAAATTATATTTTGGGCTCAAAAATGTCATAAGTACAATTTTAAGCGCCCAGGAATGGAATTAGCCGGAAGTTGCAGGGATGGCCTTTAAGGTGAACCGTTTTTCTAATTTTTTTTTGTCAGATCAGGCGAATGCCTCTAGATAATCGTCAGATTATGAGACAGTACGTTTAGAACATAAAGATGAACCATATATATCTTAATCTGACGCGCTTGAGTATTTCAAAATGGCGAATTTTTTTTGCACATTATGAAAATGGCCGCGAGTTTGCGTCCCATCGAAATCGTCAGATTAGTGAATAAGAGCTTTTTTTTGGTGCACTTAACACTCCCTAAGAAAATCTGACACGCTCGATAAAAATTTTTTTTTTTTCATTTTCAATCCTTAAATACAACCACCCGCATCATGCAAACGATCAGATTAACATACGTACATTATTAAAAATACGTAGGGCATTGATGCTATCAATATCTGACGCGCTCGAGGATGCCCATGCAACAGTTTTTTTTTACATATTTAAAAATCTATAGCCGCTTCCCCCACCGATGTAAAGGTATATATCATATAACATTTTTTTCTTCTTATCATCTAAGCTTTGCATCCCAATAGGTCTCTACGACGCTCGAGTAAATCCCCATTTAGCATCGTGGGCTCCCCTACTATTGCACTCGACACGAGCGATAAAAATCGCTTTCGCTCGCACTCGCTAGCCCGCTACTACGCTACGCTATGTATTTTTGTGTATAGGTCACAATTTTAAAGTGACCTTTAAAGATTGTGCTTTTGGATAAATTCAACTTCGTATTATGGTACAAAGGATGGCACAAAAACAAACAAACAAGATATAGATTTGAATGAAATTAAGAAGGAAGACTTGGATGAAACAAGTTAGGTATGATATCGTACGAGGGTGACTCCTAGATCGTAGCTACGTCATATCCGTAAATGTGATACCTACCATAGCATAAACTTCCCGATCAATTTATATACTTATTAACTCTACGAATTCGATATAGTCAAGAAGTTTTTAGTTTAGTTGTTATTAGAATACGAGTATGATGTAATTACCTAGAATAAAATAAAAACTTCTTGATTGTATCGAATTCGGCCCCTAACGTCAGATCAGCTCGCTGTCAGCATAACATGGTAGTGTCATCAGAACTTAAGACATGAAATTTCAAATGATATTTTCTAGGTAATCTGTTAATTACTTACATCAAACTCGTATTCTAACTCATCATCACTTATATACCATGTGAAATTGTGGTAAATACGCAAGGCTGTTTCTTAACAAAAAAAAAGAAAACTCCCTGTCTGTAGATACGTCTGTCTGTCACCGCGATTCCTGTTCGCGTGTCATCCGAAACAAGCCCACCGTAATGAATAGACAAGACCGTCGAACGTAAATATCGCCATTTCGGAACAGAGGGTAATTTCCCAAACCTCAAGCCATATGGCCGCGGCAGACGCCATACGACGCCAACTGTCATGTGCACCCTCCCTTTCCCTCGCATTCTAAAATCAACAAAAGAGAGAGAGACGGAAACAGGATTCATTAGTCGGTAGTGTAATAGTGCTATCATTTGAATGTGGAGTCGCAAAAAAGCGCATTGTTTGTAGGCGCATGCGCGGGAGACACGTGCGCCCGCGCAGGAAGTAGGGTAGGTTTTGGCGCGAATTTGAGGCATGATTCTAAATTTGAATTTGGAATTTCGAACAGGATATTGAAACGATAATCGGTTTTCAAGGAAACGACATATGGATTATGGTAGGCTTTAGTTTTGAAGTTTTTAGGGTAGTGAGGGTAGCGCGGGGTTATTCTGTGAAGGTAGACTGATCGGCGTTGACGATAACTTGATAATAAAGTGGCTTTTGTCAGCGACTTCGTCCGCGAGGACTACATTATACTTATCGCAATAAAAAGTATTCCATGTCCTTTTCGTAAGTCTAATCTACCTCTATGCAAAAATTCATGAACATTGGTTCAGTGGCTTAGACGTGAAATGGTCACACACAAACAGTATCTTTCACATTTATGACATTCGTAGGGATGTATGGATTTAACCATGGGTTGAGGTTATGCTGTTGTAAAATTTTAATATGTACTTAACAGAATTTCGAGGTGTATAGAGTGCATTATTGCATTCTAGTTGTCCATGGCCTGTGATGTTGAAACGCCACTCCGCGAGACAATGGTAGAGAAAATATTATAATACTAGCAGCCACGGCCACGCGTTGCTGCGGCTAAGGTTTATGTTATTGCGACTATAAATTGAGATGTAAGCTCTTTCAAGTTAGATCAAACTGCACACTGTGTGCAAATTTGATTAAAATTGGTTCAGTAGTTTAGGAGTCCATCGCGGACAAACAACGTGACGATTAATTTATATAATATTAAGATGTTGACATCAAATTTGGGTCTGTTATGTCCTCGTAACAAAAAATTACATGTTACACAATAAAATTATCCTCTGCTGCATTTAATATTTTAATCAATGACTGCAAAAATGCAAATAACACTAAAGAAGTAGAGATATAAATCATTTTTCTTGCACAGAAACCACTTCGAAGTAAGCATGAGTTAACAAAATATTATTATATATCATTGCTATACGTAAATAATAAAAATGTGAAATCAAATACTGTTTGCGGCCACACAAGTGAAGTCATAAAACACGGTGCAGGGGCGGAGCGATAGGGCTCTGCCCCCTATTACAGCAGCGGCTGCCAACCCGACAGGCGCCGCGGATAAGTAAATGATATTCAGTAGAAAGGTTATTCAAACCTCGTTTACTAACAATAATTGTCTCAAGAAAAAATGTGCAGAAATTTTTGGGAATGAAAAACCCTAGGTAGGTACTTATATTACAACACAATTACGTGAAACTTTGGATGTTGTTACTTAATCACTTGAAAACGGTAATCTGATTTTAATGGTATTTGGTACGATGGGGCACTTAGATGAATACACAGAGGATACTTTTTATCTCGAAGCATATTATACGCTCATACGCTGGGAATGCTACAAAGTGTACCAATAGTAACTTATATTAGGTACCTAAGCCTAAAAGTATATCTTCTATGTAACACCGACGCGACGTCACAGTTTTTCTAGAAGGGAAACCTACTTACTTCCCCTTCGGCGACAGATGGGCGACTCGTGCGCATCCCTTTGACGCGCCGCACCGGAGGGAGGCGGGCGGTGGCGCGGCGGCGCGGCGGCGCGCGTGCGCTGAGTATGAGGTAAATACTTACAAACATGTTGACTTGTGTTACTGTAAGTCAACATTTTGTCTTACATTTGATCGAAAAGTACTCTTATACTACGTTACTTGAAAATTTTTAATTTTCAATATTTTAATAGAAAATCTTGACAATAATATCTATTTCGTAGTATTTATTTTCTACGTTATTGTATTTGACAACATTATTAAGTCTTGCGGAGTAACCCAGTAAGTTTAAGTTATTATTATTGGTCGTTGCCTTTATTTTTTTAATTGTATGGCCAGCAAACGCTTTTTTTTCTAAAATAAAAAAAAAAAATAAACATCATTTAATGGTTTCAAGATGTATTAACAACTTTATTAGAAAGCAAACAGAATGAACACAATTCAATAATGATAAAATTACGTGAACACACAAAATCGTAGAGAAAATGCTCTACAACAATATCTAAACGACACATCTGTCTGTACGGCAGTCGGTAATTCACTACCACCATTTAGATACACAGATAGGCACTAATTTTATTGAGTAGGAAACTAATAAATTTCACTAGTTTTTTTACACGGGTCCTCTCGACGTTAATTTGTTTTAATAACCCATAAAAATTGGGCAAAAAACACTTTTGGTTCCGCTTTTTTAGTGTCGCTAAAAAGGTTTATGAGTTTGGCTTCAGGGCAAAACAGTTTTTTATGAAGTTTGTGCCGCTAGCTGCTGCTGCATCGCCTCTAAGTTGCTACGTACCGACACCACAGTTTTGAAAAGACTAAATACATAATAATATGTTGTAGGTAGGTATTGTAAAAATATACTTAATAATAATATAATTTCGTGATTTTAATCTTAATATTTATATAACATGTTTGCACTATAACTTTGACACACATAATATACATAACTACATAATAAGGTATGTATTAAAAAATACCATAATATTTGCCAAAGAGAATAAATATTTGTATTATTTAAAAAACAGCTTTCAGATCGTTTGTATGTAAAATTATATATTTTTCTTGTTATACATCGAGAGTATAACACGAAAAATATTTGTATAATAATCCAATACCTACTTTAAAGTTTTAAACTTTTGCTACCAAAGTAGAGAATGAAATAAAAAGTCAATAAAGATGTCGATCTCGCAGTTCTCTAGAAAACCAGCGGCTCTACAACTCTACAAAGGGTAGAGTGTCGCCAAACTACGATACAATAACTAACACCTAACGTGTTAATTTCTATAAGATAACCAGATTGTAAAACCAATAGATCTAAAATACATAACAATATTGATGAAAAACGTCTCTACAATTTTGTAATAGAGTCCTTTATCCATTGTGTATCTTGAAGCTGCCTAAGCTTACGCCAGCCTTAATCGATTCCAAAATTTGTCACGATAAAAACGACTTAGATCTCATATAAATAGCGTCAATAATTGTATTTATGTGTATAACATAAGTGACACTTTCTGACTTTTGTCTAGTGTGAACGATTTTGTTGCATTTATCGGTTTTGGACACAATAAATTTAATTTTATGGGACTACTTGAATGGAACAGTGAATGGTCAGCCTTTTAAATACCCATTTAATGTTATACGGGTTTTTGTCGCCGTGAAGAGTTAATTAACCGATTTCTAACCAAGTGATTGTTAACAGTGATTAATCACATAAAGTTGATAACAGGTAGCTTACTTTTTTTTTTTTTATTCTGGCATCGCTTATAATATTTATCATAGAATTTTTCTTCAATTTTCCTCTACATCTTTTTTATAAATATTCTTGAGTCCCTTTTACACGGCACCTGTTTGTTTTTTTTCCTAGTATTTCTTAGTAGTATAACTCAGTAAGTTCGTGTTCTGTCAGTCAGTCTACACGTCACATTATCTGTAAAGATTGCATACTTTCACACAATACAAGAAAACGTTAATATTTCAGAACGATTATCAGTGGCGTTTATAAAAAAAAGCACAATAGAATCGTACAAAATGATCGATTTACCGCTCTATTGAGCTTTCAAACTAAATACACTTTTAATTACAGGTTCAAAGCTCAACCATTTGTTATGCGGTTGCTAAACATCAAAATATGCGCGATTTTTTCAAAAACATAGAAGCCGATGTCTGGGAGGTGGGTGGGAACCACCCTTAAGATGTATGGACGCTTGAGATGTATGGATTTATTTCAATTTTAGATTTGATCCTAATGGGTAGCATTCACTTTAATTATAGGTATTAAAATTTTGCCGATTAAAATGTGAAATAGTTCGTGATCGAATTTTTAAGAAGAAAATCAATTTGATGTTACTTTAGCTAGTTTTATTCGACCTTTTAGTCGTTTTAAAATTATCTTATATCTTTAAATGAGCAATTCTTGTATACTTAGTCAGGTCATAAGTATTGTCACACAGTAAAAACTTTTCTTTTAGAATGCTGGCCACAAAAAAGTTTATTGAATTCGAATTTCGAATTGTTCATGAAAATAAAAATGTATACTTTTTAGAATTTTACTCATTTTTAAATATGGAGTGGACGCTTAAAGAATACCGTGTTGCAGTTATTGCGTTGCATCGTTGCGGTTACGCGCCAATTTAAATTTTTGACATACTGAAAAATTTGAATATAACCAAGAGATTCGTTTATCGTACCATCAAACGATACAATGAAGACTCTTAGTGTAGATGACAGGTCAAGAAGTGGTCGCCCTCGGTCTGTTAGGACTCCAGCAGTGATAAAAGCTGTGAAGGCGCGAATTCAAAGAAATCCCAAACGTAAGCAGAAACTGTTGGCCCTTCAGATGGGATTAAGCAGAACCACGGTGAAAAGGGTGTTAAATGAAGACTTAGGGCTTCGGGCATATCGAAGAAAAACAGGACATCATTTGAATGCTCGTCTAATGGACCTGAGACTGAAGAGATGCCGCGCTTTGTTGAAGCGGTACGCGGGAAAAAAATATCGGGAAATTCTTTTTTCGGATGAAGAAATTTTTACCGTAGAAGAGAGCTACAACAAACAAAATGATAAGGTGTACGCACACAGTAGTGAAGAAGCGAGCAACCGTATTCCACGTGTCCAACGAGGTCATTTTCCATCCTCGCTCATGGTATGGTTGGGAGTGTCTTATTGGGGCTTAACAGAGGTACATTTTTGTGAGAAAGGTGTAAAAACGAATGCAGTTGTGTATCAAAATACAGTCCTGACGAACCTTGTGGAACCTGTTTCTCATACCATGTTTAATAACAGGCACTGTGTATTCCAACAAGATTCGGCGCCAGCTCATAGAGCGAAGAGCACACAAGACTGGCTGGCGGCGCGTGAAATCGACTTCATCCGGCACGAAGACTGGCCCTCCTCCAGTCCAGATTTGAATCCGCTAGATTACAAGATATGGCAACACTTGGAGGAAAAGGCGTGCTCAAAGCCTCATCCCAATTTGGAGTCACTCAAGACATCCTTGATTAAGGCAGCCGCCGATATTGACATGGACCTCGTTCGTGCTGCGATAGACGACTGGCCGCGCAGATTGAAGGCCTGTATTCAAAATCACGGAGGTCATTTTGAATAAACTTTAGTGTCATAACAATCTATGTTTTGTTAAGTTCATTTTGGTATATAAATGGTTACATAATGAATAAACTTGTTTCAATTATTTTATATAAAACATGTGACAGAATTTATGACCTGACTAGGTATATATATATATATATATAATTGGAATCTCGGAATCAGCTCCAACGATTTTCATGAAATTCAGTATAAAGGGGGTTTCGGGGGCGATAAATCGATCTAGCTAGGAATCATTTTTAGAAAATGTCATTTTATTAGTGTTTTTTTATGTTTTTTTTTTATTTTTTTATTATTATATCGGTAAGAGCGAAAAATATTATTCATATTTCATCATTTTATTAGTAATTCGTACTTAAATATAATTTCCAAATAACACAATTTATAAAAAAAATACCGAGCAAAGCTCGGTCATCCAGATATTTAATATTAATATATTATCACTTACCTACATATTACAAGTTTTGTCAAATAATAAAATAGTAACAGACTGTACTGTACATTTTATCATACTTAATTAAAAGAAAATATCCCTGACGTAAATATTATCTGATGGACTACTAATACTCGTATAATCGTAATCAACGTAATATTGTGTCTAAAATAAGCATTTTTTTTTGCGGACAATAGAATCTACTTAAGACGACATGTTCCCACAGAAAGCTGTAAGGCCTACATTGTACCAAACGAGGTCGTACCCTTAAAAATATAGTCATAAATTGACCTCACCACGCCCGGAGCGCACAAATATGATATAGGGTGTGATTTTTTGCCACTGACCGCCATTTTGAAATTTATGATTCTATTTGGAACCGCGCGGGTGGCAAAAAGTTAATCGATGGGTCAAGCGAGCCCTGGCTAGCTATAAGGGTTGATTTTTTTTAAATAATGATGATATTGGAATGTCGTCAGCTCGAGAATTTAATGTATAGGAACTGTTAAGATGTCATTACTGCAAATGTTTAGTACGAAAGTTTAAATAGGTATTTGCTTAACTTATTGCTCGTAAGTATATTAGGAAGGCTCGTTCAAACTCGAATGTGGTAGTAGCGATTTTTATTTTGTCCAATATATTATCATACATACAAATACACTATTGCACATAGGTATGTAATACACAATATAAAATATCATATAACAACAATATTACCTATTATTTTTAGGTACCTAATTGACGGGAAGTCCTAATTAATAAAATGTCAGTTCACTCGTTACGTCAAATTTTATAAAATTAAATTATATTAGTGGTTTCGCAGCAATTCACCAAAAAATACTAAGCCAGTCATCAAATCGCGATCAATGGCCTTATCTCTAGGGTTGTCCAAATTGTCCATGAGTTAAGTATCGTAGCAATTTAATTATGTTACATAGAGCAATGGAGTTTTTTTTTTTACTCGCTGTGCGTCTGGCGTCTGGTCACTGGGTATGTTGTAGTGTCGTATAAACTGCTAATTACGTTTATGCGTATACTTACCCTATTTCTTTATGTAATTAATACATTGAAGCTAGGAAAATCGTATCGAATACCGATGCCTTCGGCCACGTTATTCATGTTCATGCCAAGATACAGCGAAGCCAAAACAAAACTATATTTAAAGTACTCAAAGCGACAACCCTATATCTCCTTGGCCATTTTGGCCGTTTTCTAATTGAATTAGAGATTCGCGGCATTAGACGGAGCCGCAAAGTTGAAAATTACAGCTTATTACCCGCTAAGTATAGCCACGGATAGCTAATTTAGGGAAAATGTCGCTGCTTAGCCAGATTGGGGCATATTATGGTGACAGGGCGATTTCAAGGCATGCGAGACACGCATCCTTGGGGAAAAAAACCTTTACCAAGCTGAGTAATAATAGTTACTACGATCAAGTTAGAATTAAGCATCTAGAGTACAAGGTTATGCAATTCGAACATGGCGTGCATAATATGGCGTGCATCTACTGTACCTAGATTATTACTTTTTAAAAGATACATAACACTTAGACAGGAGAGGCATAAAAAAATTTAAGTAGTGCCTAAGCATAATTATTATTTGACGTTGTTTATATTTTTGCTTTTTTCAACAGGCACGTGCCTCACTAATGACTAACTAATACCAAATACTAAGCACAATAAAAGAGAGTCTAATATAACATCATTGGTATAAAAAAAATTACTTAATAGTACAAGATAAAAAAAAGTTAAACGCGTTGTAAGAAGTTTGCAACTTTTTGGTACTAGTTTTATGGCGGTCGATGTTAAAACTTTTCTGCTTGAATAGCTACTTTGTATTATGCAAGTTACAATAACAATGTTCACATTATAACGGTAAATTAAGCCGATGCCCACAACTCTATCAACTTAATAACTTCGCCTGCGGACACTAATCAAATTATGGATGCCGAAATAGCGAAAAGGTTTTTTCTTTAGTTTTTTACTAATCGCTTTTGTTTCAAGTAAAAGTAATTAGATGAGACGAAAATTGTTTGCGGATTGCGCCGTGGTCCAGTATTAATTAGTTTTTTTTTTTTAGACAAAATGAATGCCTTCATAACACAGCGTTAGAAAGGAAAACAGCTGACGTAGCGGGGTTAGACCAAAATGCTAAAGGTGCAAGATTGTACATCAATTTACAAAAACTCTGTGAAAATAGTTGTAAGCTACTTACACAAAATTGTCATGTTTTATTTACATTTTTTTTTAATGTAATGGAACTATTTGTCACAGCACAGCGCCATAAACCCTCATAAAAGCGCCATAATACCCGTAATATTCGTATCAAAAAGTAGGTACTTAGTAAAAAAATGAGTGCGTTTTTTCCTCTTTCTTTCAGGTTCCGGGAACTCTATTAGTTCAATTAAGTGTGCAAAATGTACTGCACTGGACATCCGGTTAGAGAGATGATCAGTTTGCATCCTACCGATGCCCAACAATCTTGATACTCGGTAGTTTCAAGAGTATCGCGAGCGCTATGACTATGATAATAAGAACCGTATTTTTTTTTTCGCTTTACAGTAGTCTAAAGCTTGTCTCTGTACCGCAGAATATCACGCCAATATGTAGCGTGAAAGATGGAGAAACCTTTTATGGTTTATTATGTCTTATGTCTACTTCCTTACGTCGTAAGTTTTGGACTATTTTAGGTTCTTCCTAAAGGTGGCAAAAATATCGACAGCATGGTCCAATTGAAGTTCTAAATTTTCTAAATATCAAGAGCGTTCAACACAGCTCGCGTCAACATAGCCGATACCCGGAAATGCGACTACCTACAAATTCTGCCAAGTTCCGGCACAGAAACCTTGTTAGGGCGATATTAGGATGTTATGGGAAGTCCCAATTCGATACGCCCTTTGATAAATAATATGTGCACTCATTTGTTATTCCTTATATCCCCTTTGGTAATGGTGAGTTGTTGTTTTTCTGAACTTTGAGATGATAATTAGGAATTTTAATTTTATAGATATCATAGAATTACTTCTGTCGCAACAGCTGTATTTGTCTCGTAAGTCTGATACATTTCGTATGAAGTTGAGACTAGCGGTGATTTATTTGCTCAAGTTCCTAGTTGGATTTCGACTATATAAAATCATTTTATTGATTGTCATAACATTTCGATCAACCCGAACTGTTACTGCTGACTCACTGCCAAGTTATGCCACTTGTTTATTTAACAAAATATTCGCAATACAGCACCTTTCCTTTGAACAGTGTTTCGATATGATTGCTGGATGCTACCATTGCGTACCATCTGTCAGCTCGCATGCGCGAAGCCAGACGTGGCCTCCACTCCAATGGCAACAACTGTCATCTTTTCCCGCGTTTGCCCTATTTCTGCAAGATGGCTGCCGGAGCAATTTGGTTACAGACTTCTGTCGTGTTCTTTTTCGACAGATGCTAAGCTAAGTTTTTTTTTATTTTTGTGGATTTTGTTTTATCTCACCTAACGGCCGAAATTAATAATCAATCCTAATCCAAATTTTGCTATCTGGGATTGATATCACAATCCATTTTTAGGGTCAAAAGTGCCAATAACCTATCCGTGGATTCGTTTATAAAGGAACGCAGATTGGAGATCGATCGAACGATAGGCAGCAATTCAAGATCGATTTCAATCTTGGATAGGAGATACAATATTAATTTCGGGCGTAAGCCTCACAGACCTACAATCCAAAATACAATTTTCCATTGATGAAATAAACCAGTGAGTAGTAGAGTGCCGCTCTCTCGTTCGCCCTGTTTTTGAAACATGGCTGCCGAAGCAATTGGGCTAGACTTGCTAATTTTTGACAGGTCCTAATTTATTTTTGTTTTTGTAAATTCTTATTTGTTAATTTTCCTTTACTATCTCTTACTTTTTTTTCGCAGCCGAAATATTTCCTAATATAAAGTCTACCTACACTTACCTACCTACTACAAGACAGTTACCCCGAAATTCGTGCGTCCCCACGGTTAACAGATGTGATCATTTTTTACGTGCAAAATCTCAGTTGATCAGCTAATTGAATGGGTAATTGTTCAATTACTTGTATAATTAGCTATTGAACACTATGGGAAGATGATGGGTGGGTATTTTAGGTATTTCGTGTGAACTTTCTGACAGATGTAGGTCGGTCAGTGTCAGATTATTATGGGTAATAGCGCTGAGCGAAATTCCCAGGGGTGTGTTTATGGAATTTTGTTACCGGACTATGAGGATTTTTGTAACCTCCGACACAAGGGTCGAAACCAGATTTTCCTCACTCCGTGCTTCGTTGTTACCGACCGTCGACCCAATTGGTTAATGACTGAGAGAGCTAAGTGCCTTAAAATCTCTTGTGGTTCTAGCTAGACCTAGTCTAACACCAGAAGCCGATTTTTTTTTAATGGACAAAACGCCGCCGCACTATCCCCTCAGCCACGGGAATAACGAAATGGGAGTGTGTGAGGCTCGGACCTCCTAAAACCCTTCCGTGAGCAGTCCTCCATCAAGGTCCAGCGGTACTGGTGGTGACCAGGACGCCTGTGGATAGGTGACCTTGCTCACCTACCATACAATAACCACAGTTAATTAGTCCATTACCTCTGCCACCGCACACGGGCGTCCAAGACGCGCCGGCTAATGAGCCGTGTGATTTGTAGCGCCGCCCGTGTGTTGGAAGCCTTACAGCGTCACCCACTGGCCTACTGGCGTTTGGTTTTTGCACAGGTTGCGTTTCACAGATTTATGTTGCTTATTTGTAAGCCCCCCACGTAAATAAAGGGCTGTTTACTAGCCGAGAGCGCGTTTTATTCACGCGGGGTCTAATTTCAGTCAAAGGGGAACGTAGCTATTGACTTGACAAGACCGCGTCATAACTTAGAAATTTGTTTTTGGACTAGTTTTTAAGCTCTCTTTGTTCTATGGTGTTTCAATAAAGAGTTTATTAAATTACATCACTGTAATAATATCTTACATAATTAGGCTGCCTTTTATCTAGCTAGAGATTAAAATTAGTAGCGACAAACATCACGGTTTTACAATATTCGTTTTTTTTTGTTAGACCGATATGTTTCATCGTCTTAACCAAATGTCTAACAATTTCTCAGAATTAAAACCATAACACTTTCTCATCCAAGAGAGGTAGTCGCCGATTCTCTCACAATCTTGTGGGAACATGTTTTTTCCGTACATTTTTTGTATGAATCAAAAAATCATGTAATCATTACCATACGTAGGAAGAGTTCCGTCAGCATCCGGTCATTTAGGAATGGGACGCACCTGGAGAAAATATGACAATCATGATTGAAGTGGAAAGTCTTTGTTGTCGAGATTCGAGGGTTCTCCTGAAAGTGTATATGTGCATAGATTGTTTTTATACATTTATTTCATTTATTGTCACAAGAGTGTCATTGATCATAATAATTATAATAATAATTCAGCCTGTAACTGTCCCACTGCTGGGCATAGGCCTCCCCTCACTATCGTGAGGAGGGTTAGGCCATAATCCACCACGGGGACCTAGTCCGGGTTGGTGGATAACATGCCTCCGAATTTATTCTCGGGCATGTTGGTTTCCTCACGATGTTTTCCTTCACCGAAAAGCGAGTGATAAATACGTACATATGTTTAACAAGAAACACATTGGTACGTGCCCGCACTAGGATCTGAACTCGCCACCTCCGTTTTCGAAGGCGGTCGTTCGCCCACTAGGCTACCACCGCTTTTTTCATTGATCATACCAATGAAATACTATTACACGGTAAAATATTTCAACTTAAAATCAATGTAGAAAGAAGCAAACATTGAGAAAACCATTCAAATTCACTAATAAATTATTATTGTAATGTAAAACTCAATGTGATAAATTTGAACACTCAGTGTGCCTCTACCGTAAACTCTCTCAAAATACCTGCACCCTATAATGACATCCTGTTCAATATTTCGGTATACATAGTATTGTTAGACGGATTAGAGAATCGGTACAAATATTAATCTTTTAATTATATTTGGGTGATAAAAACGTAAACGAGTACTAAGCAACATAAGTATATAATATATTTAACAAATTTGATTAAAAACATGAATTTATGCACTATGACTACGACTACAATAAGAGCTTTTAGAAATGGTCGCCGGTTTAAATTCTGCCGGTTATAAACTGCAAAAAAAAGCACATCCATCCTTTTATAATGGTACATTAAATTCGACATAGAGATCGCTACCCTTTCGACACACTTCATAAAAATGGCTATCGAAAAATGGCCACCAAGAAGTCCCAAAGAAGCTTCACTAATCCAAATCACATTAAAGGTTATAAGCTGCCAGAAAAGAAGTCGAAGCACTTCCATCCTCCCAAAACTTCCAATTAAAGGCGCCAAAATGGCCACTACCCTTTCGACACACTTCATAAAATGACTAAAATTATTAAAAAAGTTTTTCGGGTCCGTTCGGCACCCTGAGATAATTAAGGTAAATTAAGTTATAGCTGCAATCCAAATGGTCACAGACTGGTAAAATAACAAGCCTTAGGGGTGGTTCAGTCTATTTCCAGTATGGGTGAATCAGACATTTTTGCATTGATATAAAAAACGGGATAGGTACGTGTTCACTCACTGAACACAAGTAATTTGACTACTTAAAGCGTCTTAAAAATACTTTCCGACAGAAGGCATAGGTGAATTAGTTAACTTTTACTTTTTTTTAATTTATCGGAACATTCTGTTTTAAAATCTTTTTAAAAAAGTATTGACCGCAAAAAAGTAAGACGTTTCTAAATAGTAATACATTAAATTACTTACTATTCCACTTTTAAAGGAACTCCAAAACTTCGTTTTTTGGAGGCTTTTGGAGCAAAGGCAGGACGCTTTTCTCTATGCCGACGGTGACTTGCGAATATTGAAGGTCAATAAAAAGCCTCCCATAGTGTAAAATAGTAAAAAAAGCCACCTACGGTTGCCATGACTTAATAAATGTGTAAAAAGTGTGATTTTAACGAGTTCCACTTGATGGATTAATTTAAAAGTGACAACTTTATTTGGGCCTGTTGATTGAGAGTGCAAAAAGCGAGATTATTAAAACTTATTTATACGTTTTAAATGACAATAGAAAATCAGTGTTTATGTAAGTCTAGTATCGCTAAGTTTTTTATAACGTTTTTAAAGTGAATATACACTTTATAATTTTGTTTATATAAAAGTAGGCAATGCATCCAGCATTTTGGGAACGTTGCGCATTGGTAGCGGCCTATTAGATTAGATTTATTTATGTTAAGTTTTCTATTTGTTTTTATATTACCAAATTATTTGTTGAAATAAATATAAAGTAGGTGCTTAAATTATATTCAAAAGTTATAAGCAATAACATGATGTTAGCACAACATTAATAGTTGTTATCATATTGATGCATGAATAATTAATAAAATGCCGGTCATGTTGAATTGATCTCAATAATAATTATTCTGAACCTGAATTTGACGATAAAAATATGTTTTCTTAATAAATTATCAAGTTTTATCCACTTTCAAAAGCTTGCTTGAGGGTGGCAAGTTAAAAAAACGAACGGTAGCAAATAAATATTTGAAGAGTCCTTGTGAGTCAAGTGCTTTGTTAACAAGCCGTCAGAGTCGATCAAGGGCTAAACATGTTTTTTTAATTATAAAGTATTTATCACCTCAAACAAAGTTTTAGAAAAAAAAATTTAGTGAATATACAGATAATATTTTATGCACTATTTCCGACAATTTCTTACTCTGGTCCGACAATTTTTTTACTCTGGCAATGGTGTCAGAGTAAAAAGCTTGCAGACCTGCATCATTTAAATATATTATATACCATCATTTAAAAAAAAAAGGTTATTAATTTATGATTAATATGCCGCATTCACTCAATAACCTGATACCAAATTTAAATCAACAGGACGATTTTCGATAGATCTCAAAGAAACCATAAATTAATTTTCGCTCAAAATCACATTAATTGTGTAACAATAAACCGTTAAATCAGTCTTTTTCACACATAATCGGAAATCCTTTCTACAAAGACTCTAATTCGCTCACATGACAACAGGATATCAAAAAATACAATGATACTATTGTATCGAACAATACCTAGTCGGTTTTACCGCTCTACTACATTTGGCGCGAATTAAATTTATTTTATTAAATACAAATTTACTTCTGATCTGATCTTACTGTTTCAGCAATAAGAGCTATAATGATCAAAACGTTTCTAACATTATTTTGTTACCATACATTCCCTGCTGTGTGAAAGAGTACGGATATAAAAAATGTTATTGTTTCATGTGTAGGTTGTTGATAGGTGGCCTTTGTATTTTGAATATTTGATTTATAGGTTTTGCTTTTGTGCGTGCAATAGTTTTTTTTTGTTTTAGCCTTTCTTTCATGTTTAGGAAATTAAGGGTAGGTATCTACTTTTTAATTATGTTTTAGAAGATACCTAGTTTTATTATTGAAGGGGTTTCATTTAAATTTGATGAAGTATGTCAATGTACTACTTATTACTATAGAAAGTAGGAAAGTTTATATAATCTTGTACCTTTTGTTGCGTTACGCTAATTTCAAACCAATTTAATTACTATGATCATCAACTCTTTCAGAACACTTTATTAATTTGCTCATCATTTTAAAAGACAAAACAAATTTCTTAAAAAAAAAATCATTAAAATCAATTTTTGAACTAATTCACAACAAAAAAGTATTTGTGTTGATACAAAAAGGTTGATCAATCGCAATAAAGAACCAAAACGTAAGGGTTCTGATTCCCCGCTGTTTCGGTTCGATTGTTACGAAACCATTTACTAGATTTGACGCCATAAAACGGCAGTTTGCATAAATTCCTCTGCTATGCGAGATGATGTTGTCATGGGAAACTCTTTGTGCGGTCCAGGCTTTAAGACGGTTCTTTGGCAGCCACGCATTAGCTCTTATTTATTACTTCAGTCTATGATTTGGGAAAGTTATCTAATTGGCGCCAAAAAATATAAGAATGGTTCCTTTACATTTAAGAGTTTGGTATAGGTCTCAGCGTTGCATTTTTGAACTGTACATAGTAAAAGTTGTATTGTAGTTCAAATAAAATGCATTAGAATTTATGAGTATGAATGAACATTTTAATAATGTTATCTAATTGCTTTTCTTCTGTTTATTTCTTTTAATACATAGACAACTCTCGAATTAACTTCAGGTTCTATTCGGAACGGAAGTCGAAACCACCGGAAACGTATCCATAAACAACGAGGGACCAATCAAAACAAATTCGAAATTAAACTGTAACCATCCCCACAAAGGAGCTAATCAAACCACCTCCTAACATGTGTCTAAACATCCGAGAAGGGTTAACAATTACATAAATTAATACATCCTTTTATATAGTTACCTAGATATCTATAAGAAAGTTTTATATTGTTATTGTATGCGTAAAATCACTTCCTCTATCATTTACCTGTTTTTTTCCCGCCATATGACGCCATTTTTTCTTCAAAGATGGCCGCTCCACATGTCGCAGGGACAGCACGTGTTCATAACTCGAGTTTTGAGTGTAAAATTAGTGAGTATACTTTGAGAAAATGTGTGAAAATTATGTCATTTAATTAGCGTTGCGGTTTTGTTTCGAGTCTGAGTTCTGGTTACTGATTACTGCTGTGGCTTGTCAGGTTTCAGTTTGTTTGAATTCTTCCGAGAAGTAAAAATAAATCCGGTCATAAATTATTTGGGAATTCAATATTACAAGAAAAGATAGAAAATATTAAAATCAATCACGTCGGAAAGGCAACCATTTAACTTTTTCTCGACCAATTGTTTCGGAATTTTAAACGACTGAAATTACTCGAGGTGTCTAAATTAGCTTAAATGTTGTTTTAGGCGTATTCTCGTAATAATCTCATTTGGTTACGAGTTATGACAGTGGTCAAGTGGTCGCCGGGAGACAACGTGTCACCAAATGGACTGATCATGAGATGTTTGACGGATAAATTACAGTCATCTTCGAGTCGTTTGTCGGCTGAAGTGCCGATCGGCTCGCGGCATATTGCTAATTAGTAATTACTTAACATTGTGTTCTTTTAAATCTTTACTACCTTGTGATTGTGGTGTCTTGACTGCGATCGACTATGCTGCGACTTCGGCGTTTTAAAAACCATTCAGATCTGGGGACTTACCATGTCGTCTTATTGCAATCCAATTGAGGACCTAAACAGAATCGTTTCACTTTAAATAATAGAACTTAATACATGGCTTTTGATATCATTTAGGTAGACGTCAATCTCTTCAGATTTAAAACCAGCCTAAATTGAGCGTCGAGATTTCACAGCAAGATATCATGCTACGAATAAGTAGTAAAACGATTCTTTTTAGGTCCTCAATTGGATCGCAATAAGACGTCATTGTAAGCTCCCAGGTAGCCCAATATTCATATTATTAATAGAGCTGATGACCGAATGGAAATCTTTGTCCGCTTAGCAACTCAAAGACACCAAGTTCGATCCTCGGGCGATGACTGACGTAACTTAGTGCGGGTTTCTATTACTCCATGCTTAGCTCGTTAGGGCTATCGACAGATACCACGTCATAGGCCCTAGGGCTAACTGACGAACTCTGGCACTAGAGGTTGGCTCTACTCCGACCAGCACACTAGTAGAGTACTTACCTAGGATAGAGTAGGATTTATCTTCGACAGTTGTCACTCCCAGAACACAGGATAAATGGCTCTTACGTCAACCGAGCCCGCTCCAAATTGTGTCCACGGGATCAGTTGACGTAATGCATATTTTAATTGGTCAACTGAGCCCGATGACGCTTGCTTGTAGAGACAGGCTGCAGCATTTTCAAAATAATTGGTTTTAATACCGTAATATTCGTAATAATTGCATATATAGTAGGTAATTGGGTTTTCAATTAATTATAAACAATTAAAAATTGATGAAATTTAAATAAAAATCACGTGACTATAAACGCGCCATGATTGGTCACCATAGTTGTGACGTCATAATGTTATAGCTATTTAATAACAGTACAGCGTTTACGGCTATTACACGTGTCTAGACAATAATATTAAAAATTTATTGCTAAAATACGAGTTGTTAGTTGGTTTCGATTAGCTATGTGTGATAAAGGATTTATTAAGGCAAAGTCTGATAATATTCCTGATGTTGATATATTTATGATCACCGATTTTTTAAAAAATGACGTTCGGTTTAATTCTGCTGAAGTTCGAGGTGCCAAGGCATCAAGGTAAGTTTGTTAAAAAATAATATAATAAATGAAAATATTTAATAATGACAACAAAAAAATAGATCAAAACACTGTATTTATTATTTTTCTATCAACTGCAATGAGTGAAAACTAACATTATGACGTCACACGCGCTCGGGTTTGTTCGGGAGTTGTCGGCGTGTCTTCGGTAGGTACTGGATTGAAAAATTTTTTTTTATTTTGAAATAACTTTTGAATTATTGCGAAAAAAAAAAAAAAACAATAGTTTTGTTATAAAACTAATATATAATCTTTCCATTTATCACAAAAAAAAATTTTTTTTCAAAAACCCAATTCGCAGCCCGCGCGACCGGCGCGTGGCATAACTGCGAAATCGATAAGTGTTTTACACTTTTTAACACCAATTTTTTCAGATTCACAAATTAGTTTTAATAGCGCCGTCATGGAGGTCGTCAGACGAGATGATTTTTAGCACTTTTCGTGTAATTTCTGACGCGGGAGTCGAACCCCAACCCGTGGTTACGAGTGCCGGAGCACGCGACTTCCGTATACTCCGAAAACAATTATTGACATTATAGGTTTCTTACGCGTGAACACTTCGTTCCTGTCTGTTTTGAAATGATTTGCGGAGTTATGACATGTTTTTAATAATGGTGATTATGAAAGTGAGCATAATTTTGTGTACCAATCAGTTTTTCGCTCGGGCATCTCCAACTGATAATTTCTATTTAAAACCACTTTAGTCACTTGGAAGTCTTGGGACGATATGGAGGCACAAACTAAATAAAAAAATAAATATTACTGGAACATATTATCAGAAAAACTTAACACAATAGGTATGATTAAAAACTACATAAGTATAGGTAGGTATATTTTACAGACCTATTTAAAGTATTTAAGTCATAAGGAGGGTGTATTAAGCAGTGCTAATAAATATTCTGGCAACGTCACAAGAAATCCAAAAGCATAAAATTATTGCTAAGTATCTCAGCTTTGAATGTATACAAAGTAACATGCAAATCGATACAAATTGCTTGACTTGACAGAACCAAAATTACTTACGTCAACGGCGAATTAAGTCCAAAAAAGAATAAGAAAAGTGTTTTATAATTACTTAAGAAATATCAATAGGTAGGTAGGTACCAACTTAATTATGCAATAATACTTTGCAGAATGTGAACTAGCAATGACACTAAGTATAGGTTATTGTAGTAAATTAAGATAGTATTTCCCTAGCTCATCTTTTCACAAAAGTGCAAATTACTGCCAATCCAAATTTAAAAGCGATGAAATACCGTGATAACTTTTTAAAATACTTCCAACCAAAACAGAAATGATTTCAGGCAGCAACCTAAAATCGCAGAGCTTATGATACCTAGCAGGAACCTCAAACAAACGCGTTGGACACAAAGGCCGAAGCGAGGAACAAAACGAGCTGATGGGCTGTCTGTTTGCACAGTCCGCTTGTTAAGGCGAAGACATCTTCAACAAACTGAATAATAATTGTCATCATACAATAACCTTTCTCCATTTCAAACGGTATAAGGTAAACATAGATGCAGTGGATATAGACACTAGACAGTTGAAACATTTCGCAGTTAGGTCATTTGACCATGAACCCAAGGTACACTGGACGTGAAAAAGTGGTACTCAATCAATTGACTTTGTTCTATGCCTATGTAAATTAAAAACTAACTCAGCCCTGGTTTTACGAAGGTTGTACGCGTTATTCCACAGAAACTGTAACATTGTCCGAACAAAAAAAGTCTGTAGGTTGTATTAATCCAGTGTCTCATCTATTACCTACCAAGTTTAATCAAAACCCGTTAGCCATTCTAGCGTGGTAGCGTACATACGGGACGAACACATTTTCACCCATAATATTAGCAAGATGAGAGTATAGACAGATAATAAAGTTATCCGTTAACTTTGACATGTTAACCTGCCCCTTAACACATCTGTTTATATTTTCAGGGACCCGGACAATGTTTGATGAGCGAGCGCTGTTTATCGCGAGTGGAGTGTGGACCCGCGGCTCGGTTTCAGGGGTTGCCAACATTATAATGTCAAAATGTAAATTTCGTTAGATAACATAGAAAACAGTAAAAAAAATATAAATTAAATTAAGGTATCCAGCAACTAAGCAAGATTATGGTTTAAGTTTGAAAAAGGCTGTTTTCTTTTCATGCGTATGAAAATGATTATTATCAACGGCGATATAGTTGTAAATAAGGTCACTATAGTAATTATTGTTTGTGTTTAGATTGTGTTGTTGTTCATAATTTATTAGTATATGTAGCTTACATAGACTTTTACACATTATATTATTATTAATCACAGAGTATTTTAGTCGGTATCTACTTACTAGGTATTACCTAGTCAGGTCATAAATTCTGTCACATGTTTTATATAAAATAATTGAAACAAGTTTATTCATTATGTAACCATTTATATACCAAAATGAACTTAACAAAACATAGATTCTTATGACACTAAAGTTTATTCAAAATGACCTCCGTGATTTTGAATACAGGCCTTCAATCTGCGCGGCCAGTCGTCTATCGCAGCACGAACGAGGTCCATGTCAATATCGGCGGCTGCCTTAATCAAGGATGTCTTGAGTGACTCCAAATTGGGATGAGGCTTTGAGCACGCCTTTTCCTCCAAGTGTTGCCATATCTTGTAATCTAGCGGATTCAAATCTGGACTGGAGGAGGGCCAGTCTTCGTGCCGGATGAAGTCGATTTCACGCGCCGCCAGCCAGTCTTGTGTGCTCTTCGCTCTATGAGCTGGCGCCGAATCTTGTTGGAATACCCAGTGCCTGTTATTAAACATGGTATGAGAAACAGGTTCCACAAGGTTCGTCAGGACTGTATTTTGATACACAACTGCATTCGTTTTTACACCTTTCTCACAAAAATGTACCTCTGTTAAGCCCCAATAAGACACTCCCAACCATACCATGAGCAAGGATGGAAAATGACCTCGTTGGACACGCGGAATACGGTTGCTCGCTTCTTCACTACTGTGTGCGTACACCTTATCATTTTGTTTGTTGTAGCTCTCTTCTACGGTAAAAATTTTTTCATCCGAAAAAAGAATTTCCCGATATTTTTTTCCCGCGTACCGCTTCAACAAAGCGCGGCATCTCTTCAGTCTCAGGTCCATTAGACGAGCATTCAAATGATGTCCTGTTTTTCTTCGATATGCCCGAAGCCCTAAGTCTTCATTTAACACCCTTTTCACCGTGGTTCTGCTTAATCCCATCTGAAGGGCCAACAGTTTCTGCTTACGTTTGGGATTTCTTTGAATTCGCGCCTTCACAGCTTTTATCACTGCTGGAGTCCTAACAGACCGAGGGCGACCACTTCTTGACCTGTCATCTACACTAGAGTCTTCATTGTATCGTTTGATGGTACGATAAACGAATCTCTTGGTTATATTCAAATTTTTCAGTATGTCAAAAATTTGAATTGGCGCGTAACCGCAACGATGCAACGCAATAACTGCAACACGGTCTTCTTTAAGCGTCCACTCTATATTTAAAAATGAGTAAAATTCTAAAAAGTATACATTTTTATTTTCATGAACAATTCGAAATTCGAATTCAATAAACTTTTTTGTAGCCAGCATTCTAAAAGAAAATTTTTACTGTGTGACAATACTTATGACCTGACTAAGTATTGTATATTAACTTGAAATTACAAAACGTCGTTAAATTATTATACGTAGCAAAAGGTTGATAGCTACTGTTCCCGTTTGCACAATATTTGCTTTAGTATTGTCCACCTAATTGGCCGTCCAATGAAGTAGTTGTTGACATGATACAATTTCATATTCAATTTAATTTTAATGTGATTTAATATTTTATTTTTATTTTGTAATATAAACATTTTATCGTATGCAAACATTATAGAAGTAGCAAATAAAATATGTTCATAATTAAAGTAAACCTAAACCACGGCGTTGGCGGCGCGGCGTGGAGTGTAAAAAACGTAAGATTTTCTGTGGTTCTCAAACATTTGCAATGTCTCCACGCTTCTCGAATAGTACACATAGTAGGCAAATTCAAGACATATTAGACAAGAACTTCTCTACATTTGAGGTAAAGACTATAATATTTACTGATCTATAGAATGGTATAATGGAACTGTCATTCACTTCTCGCAATATAACCTATCTATTTACCATTCGTCATATTTTGCTAAAGCCTTATTATACCTCTGTATTCAGTATAGAGCCATAAATATTCGTCACTAGGTTCTATCTTTTTAACATTTACCTATCTCGTTTGCCAGTACATCTTACCCTGGACTCATCAATCAACTGCAGAATCCGCTCTGCATTTAACTTCCCGATCCTAAGCTCTTTTCATTATGCTCGTCCCCCATAAGCGCTTATGTCTATTGAACCCCATCATCAGCTTCGAATTGGCTTATGACAGCTGATACCTGATTACCCATTAGAATAAATAAAGATAATACCAGTAGGAATAAATCGCGTGACTGTGCGCGTGGCATCGTCATTCGGTGCGCGTGCGCAGGCCTAATTAAAATTGGGATGAGGCTTGTTTAGTTAGGGGAAGGGATTACAATGAAAGTATAATAGTTAGGTTAATAGTAATAAAATATAACAATTGGGTATGGTAAAACAATCGAGGGTAGAAAGACCTGAATTTTGAAGTATATTTCACAGCAGTTAGTTGAGATGCTGATTAACGTAACCAATGGATTGGAGTACCTAAGTGGAGAAAAGCAGTAGACCGAAAACTGAAGAACGAAAGACAAGGAAACAAAACAGGACCACAGTAACGTTTGCACACTTGACAGATGAATATCTCGCAAATGTGTGGTACGTGCCGTGGCGTATATTGCAGAAGAGGCTAATCTCTACTTCTGGGTTTAATTTTGGAGTTTTCCTCCAAAGCAGGTTGCTAACTCTCTTCTTGAAGATAAAGAACACTGGTTTCAGCCCTACTTTCCTTTTGCAGCTGCATTATGCAGTTAAAACAACAAACTGTCATCACTAAACTTCAAGAATCAATAAGTCGACGTCATCGGCATTAACCACGGTAAGGGCGTGCCCACATTAGTGACGGCTCATTGGCCCTGTGTTCCGTACAATATGGGGTGCCATCCACGCTATAGGTAATAAATTACTTTGGATGTGTGCTTTTCGGTTCAATTGGTTTCATCAGGGCTGGTGATAAATTAAAGTCACATTTTAGAGGGTAGAAATACTAGAAATGTTCAATGTGAGTTTCGGATAAACCTGGGGAAGGATACTTGTCATTATAGAGCGGCCAAAAAAGTCCTAGAAAGTCTCAGATTATTCATCCAATAGATATGACATTTGACTCAAGATCCGGGGAAGAAAAGAGACTAGTGTATATAAATAGACAAAAGAGTAAGTAGGATAGTACGATGATGTTTTGTCTTTGTCTGCGTATGCACTAATTTATTGCTGTGCTGCAGAAGCAAACCCATTTTGACATTAAAATTTTAGAATGTCTCACGAATGATTGGAGCTGACTGCTACACCTAAATAACGTGTATTAAATTTATCCGATTTATACATTGCAGTAAAGGTGTGTTCCTTTCGGGTATACGCTATTGTCAAGTCTTTTTGTTGATACTACGTTTGATACAGTGGTCCGGGAGTCGAGTCTTTCCACTAAAGAGTAGGTTTGTGAAGAAGATATTATTATCTATTATAATATGTTTATTTAGAGAAGTTACCTACATAGATAGGTAAGTGAATCGCAAGCTGCAACTTCACCACCGTATCTAGAATCAAGCCCGACTACCCTCCAACATTACAAATGCAAATTCTGTGACCACTCCGAATTCAAAACACAACGGAATTTTTCACCCTGAATTAGTTCTAAGTAATTAACTTCTTATCGGCGCGTGCGCATGTTAAAATACGACCCCTCAAATAAAACCCTCGTATTCAAATTAACAAAACATCATTGTGTTGAACGTACTGCAGTAAAATTATTTTGTTGAAAAAAAATATTTTACGACTCAACTTAACACGAAAATCACTCTTATGTATTACACTTCTAAAGTTCGAAATCGAAAAAGAATGAGGATAGTTGAAGCCGTTGTTAAGTGATGTAAGTGAAATTGAAGAAAAAAGGTGGCACGCGTCCTCCGCGGCGCCCTGTGTCGTACGCGCGAGTTGCTTTGGGGCATCTTCCCTTACCATCGAGGGGTGGAGTAGGGATGGACTTCGTATCGAATGTAGTCGATAAAATACTTATCAAATTGAAGTTCAGACGTCTTATTTGTGCTTGTCTTGAAAAAACAATTGATTGTAGCAGGCACTCGTAGTACTCGTATAACGCAATACCTAATCGAGCCTGACATCGAATTTATTAATGATTTGACTTGAATTCTAATGACTATTGAAGATGATTATGACTTATATTATATTGTTAAGACTTAGTACATCAGTAGAAGATGACTTCACTTCTATAATAATGTAATTACTTACTACACAAATAAGTGGTTTCACCACAAAGTACGTGCTCGCACTGGGCTTAGAACTTGCAACCTTCTGTTTAGAAGGTAGATTTTTCCCCCACTAGGCTCATCAGATTTTTTTAGCAGTCATGAATCGATATCGATGGCTGTCCCCTCCCTACGCTAGGTGTCGTCGGCGCGTGCGCAGGTGCCTGTTCCGCTCGCCGCCGCCCGCGCCGCTTATCGCGCGCTCGCACCTGGGTGCCGCCAGATCGAGCGATTAGGATTTGTTGTTATCTAAATACTGGACTACTGATCCCTGTTCATTGATACTATAAAAAAAATGATCAGTATGATACAAAACAGAACTTTTTTAAAAATAATTTGAAAAAACATAATTATTATCACAGCCCCATAATTATATAGCGGCCAATGCTAAGCACTGGTCTTACCGTGTAAACAATTAGGGGAGAATCCACCAAGAAACCAGTTCGTGGTGTTTACCGTCTCATTGCGATCCAATTGAGGACCTAGACAAAATTATTTCACTTTAAATAATAGTAATATATTATGGATTTCGATGTCATTTAGGTAGATGTCAATCTCTTTAGATTGAAAACCAACCTAACTTGAGCTTCAAAATGTCATAACAAGACGTCAGGTACGAATAAGTCGAATAAGTAGTAAATAATTCTGTTTAGTTCCTCATTTGGATAGCAATAAGACGTCATGGTAAGGCCCCAGTTCCATCCTAACCATACCTCTAACCATAAAAGTTAAGGCAAAGTAACCCATATTAAAGTAAAGGCAAAATAAATTACAACAACATTTGGAGGATTACCCCAGCTTCAATTCGGACAATACTTAAAAAATCTGTATTCGACTCGACAGCTAAAAAGGAGTCAGTACCTCCTTAATAACAGCGTTTCCACAACCATTTCAATGGCAATCAGTAACTGCAAGAACCGGACAATAGGGTAAACACGGATGCTTTCGCCCATAATGCGTGCGTCAACTCATAATGCATACGCCTGCTCGTAATGCGTGCATGTAGCCACACTCACTGCCCTTATTTAGTTAATCATGTGCGATTTGGTCCATCTTTAGTTGCTAATACGTTATCCTTTTGCTAATTGATTGTGTTGAAGCAGGTCGGCTGCTCTGGTCGTAAGTGCTGTATTGTAAACGCTAATTTTCCGCTGTTTTCGGGTTTCGCCGGTAAATTGAGGTGGCTATTGTTACTTCTCGTACAAGTGTGAGTGTGTTATTTCAACAGGTTAGGGTAATGATTGGACCATGCGTTTTGGTTGGGAAATATTATAACACTGGGAAGTAAGTAGATTGAGAGTTACATAACTTACGAAGGTTTTTTTCATGCTTATTTTGTATGGTGAAAAAACTGCTATAAATATAGGTACATACATTTATCATAACATAATATAAGTAGCTTAAAAATAGTTTGCCTGAATAACTTTTTGAAATATTATTTCACTTCTATTAGGGTATGCCGGTAGCAATTTTGCATTTATAGTTTTATATCCAATTTCACTGTTGTCTATTTTTCCCCTTATGATGTTTTTTAGACATCGATAAATAGAAAAGTAGAAAATTGCACTAATAGGCCATATTACGGACATTAGTGTCACGGAAGAGAGAAATGATTCGAACGGTTCTAAAGGAAACGGACAACGCTTTGTAACTGTGCAGTTAGATAGTTACAATTCTAAATGGCTGGAAAGCAAAACCCTCAATATTAATGACAGTGAAAGGTTTTTGTGTATCGGATGAAGCGGTGTTTCCTCTGATGTCAGAGTTTATCATGCCACCCAAGGGCGTCTGACATGATAATCGATAACAACCGGTACCGATGACTTAACGAGTCCGTGAAGCGCTGAAACGACCAGTTGTTATGCCACAACGGTCATCATCATCATCAGCCTAAAGACGTCCACTGCTGAACATAGGCCTCCCCTTATACCGCCACACCGAACGACAATTTGCCATTTGCATCCACCGGTTGCTTGCAACTCTTTTGATGTCGTCGGCCCATCTAGTGGGAGCCTACTTACACTGCGTCTTCCAGTTCGTGGTCGTCACTCTAGAACCTTTTTTCCCCATCGGTTGTCAGATCTACAACCAATGTGGCCTGCCCATTGCCACTTCACCTTGCAAACCCTGAGAGCTATGTCGTAAACTTTAGTTTTTAGGCGAATATCCTCGTGCCGGATTTTATCGCGCAAAGAAACTCCGAGCATAGCTCTCTCCATTGCCCGCTGTGTGACAACGGTAACCCATCTAAGATAAGATAATTACCTTTACGTATACGTATCATGGTACAAGTAAACATGGTATAGCATTCTGGACAAGATGATGACGTAGTTGTTTCTTTTCTCGCCAATCAACGTGCATAGAAGAGTTGCACGTACGTTGATGACGTAAAAGAGGCACTAAGTACGTCTTCTTTTGTCCAGAGTACAATTCCTGGCATAGTATATTATACCATGGTATGTATAATGTAGAGAGCTTTTATCCTCCCTGCTATTTGCCTGCCAGCGACATGCCCAATTTGCTAAGACCACCCAAACCTGCGAAATAAAATCATAATGGACATCGAGATTTATATTATAATGATATTAAGTTAATTTAGTTACACAATACAGCCGCGCGTGCTTGTTTTGCTTGTAGGCGGAGAGCTATGCGTTATTTTGAGTAAGGTTTTTCACAGTGTTTGATAAAAAAAATGGGTTGATTTTTTAATATTGTCAAACTGTCACGTATTCTTTGTGGTAGAAATGTTTACGTTCGGCATTTTAATCAGATGATAGAAATGGTAGTGTTTTAGATACTTACCTTACTAAAATGCTGATGAGATGGTGCTAAACGTGAATCTATCTTATTATAAAATGGAAAGGGATAAAAGTGTAGACATACAGGCTACAAAAGTCACTAAAAATGACCTAAAATCTAATTAAACTTAATAAAATAAATTGTTGAAGCACTACTGAATTTTGCTTCTGAAATGAAAACTAAGACCTTTGAGTTTTGGACCGTAAGCTCCGTGACTACAATATCGTGCTACCGATTAGATTTGGCATCAAATTAGCCAAATGGCGGAAGGTCCGAACATGCTGCGATTGATGGATTGGCTGCTTTTATTGGGTAAGTATCTTCGGGAGCTATTGGCCAATTTATTAATAAAATGAAGAATACTGCTTATATTATTATGTAATAAAAATATTTTATGCAATACAGAATGATTATGCGAGTAGGTATTACATAGGCAAAATGTTAGCTTCTGAAGTAATGACAGTATACAAACTATACCTATACAAGACTTTGTTATTATCATCAAAATACTAGCACCATTATGTGTACCTACCTAGTGTAACTATTTATTATACGTTCCATAATAATTAGTTTGTACAAATGTTCTACTTCATTATTCAATAGCTCAAGTGATTATGTGATTATCCTACAAGATACTCGTATGTTGTAAAGCTTTCATAAAAACGTATATTTTACACTAGACAGAAAGACAGACCGATAAATTAATGAAAGATCAAACACTTAACTAGGATCCCGCTATGACACCATAAAAATAATATGTTAAATTAGCATATGAAAGGTGCTCATAACAAAGCGATCATAATTGTTCAGAACACTCTCTTCTAGATATGCATGCATGGTGAGAAGTAACTATTTAAACTTTTAGAATTTGTATCTTTTCAAAACTGGCACCTCAATCCTTACGGACATCAAGAAATATATTATATACAATGGCTTTCTGTCAATAAATAAATGTAAAGACACTTGCAACTAAAGTTAACATTTACTTACCTATAGTATAATTATTTCCTTAGCTCAAATATTTTTAATACCATTTATTACAAAAATATAGTCTGATTTCCGCAAAATTTGTTCACAAGATCACCGATTCCAATACCTACTTGACGTGCACCTGTAAAAACGTGTGACCAATTTAAAACAGGATTTATTGCACAACAATGGAGTACCATAAGTCTTGGTGAGACCGACTGCACCGTAGGGATGTACGCAGAATATCGATATTCAGAAAAAATGTTGTAGATAACTTCGAAAAAAGTAAAAAAAAAATATAACGTTACGTTTAAAACATTAGTGTTGTGCAGCTTGTAGAGCGTATGTAGATTGTTGTGCCTGTATAGTTTATGGGGGTAGCAAAAAGTGTATGAGTAAGATATATTTATTTTTTTATCAAAAAGTCAAAAATTGAGAAGAAATAACAACAAAGACATGAAAAACGGCCAAAGTGGTGTTTATAATGTGTTTCGTAATCTTATAATCTCATTCATAATCACAACTCACGCGGTTTACAAAATTTTAGTAACTTTCGATACTATCGACATATTCTATCGACATACGCCTGTGTACATCCCTAGCCCTGTTTAATCTTTAAGGATGTGCACCGAGGTTTATTTTCAGAAGCGCCGGCAGCCACCGGAAGCGCCTGATCGATGGGCGTGAGCTTCGAAAGGCACTTCCGGATAATGCCGCCAGAAAGTTTAATTCGATATTAAGATTAATAACCAGAATCAAAGTTACTTTGATGTTCACTCAATGGACTTTCATGATTTATTCATCTTAATGGAGCAATTTGTGGTAAAGCAAGTGTTTAGTACAAATTAGTATTTAGTACTAAGTGAAAGTGAAGTGTAAGGCGCAGCCTTGAGCTTTTTTCTCACACACGAAATACTTCCACTAAACTAGTTATCAATGTGTTAGCATGGTAAAATTTGGCCTCGCTCTCACACTATATTAACCACAAATATTATAATCGTGCAGCCTAAAATATAATATTAATATTCATTGAAATGTTTGAATATCTACTAAATATGATATGAGAAAAGAGTTGAGAGGTACCCCGCAGAGATAAAGGCTTCTTAAAAACCAATATTAAACTGTAATAGGTAGCCGGCAGTAGAAATTTCATAATTTATATCCGAGAAAAAAAATATTAGCATAATTTTATCGATTTTATTAGTATCGATACGGTTGACGAATTATAACCAATTAAAATTACATAAACCCTGCCTAGCAAAGGAGATGATAACATTCTTTGAATTTGTTTGAAAAAAGTATTTGAATTATTTTGGAGGAATATTCAAAATCCAATAAATACCGTATTAATTTCCTGAATTTTAAATTATGTCAACGTAGAGGCAAAGGCACTATTTTAGAAAATAAAAGTGCAAAACCAAAAAATAAAATGAATAGGATAACACCACAAAATATACTAGGAGGTGAAAAACTACCCTGCCTCTACATTATTTACGACTCTACCTCGACTACCCGACATTTCTGCGAAGTGTCATGGTACCAAATATCCCAAAATCGAATTATTAAATTTGTAGATTTGGAAACATTGCAAACAGGTTCTTTAGGAGCGTAATTTTATGTTATACTGATTCCCGCAAACATAGTCCCATCAAAAACATTACATGTACAAAAATGCACAAGTCTCGCAACGCAGTTTATCTGCCGTAAAAAGTTGTGAGATCGAATGTAAACCAAGTCGGTTAATTTCAATACCTACCTATACCTATCTATGGGAGCAGTTATATCTTTATTTCTTTAGTAAATAGAGTGTCTTGGCAATTGCACACGGCAACATAAATCTATGTTAAGCGCTTTGTGCTTGTATTTGTTTGAAAGTACATCTATACGGAAGACTATATTATTTAGATTGCCTAGTAGATTATGCTGCCGTGCAATCGCCAAGACACTCTATTTACTAAAGAAATAAAGATATAACTGCTCCCATAGATAGGTATAGGTAGGTATTGAAATTAACCGACTTGGTTTACATTCGATCTCACAACTTTTTACGGCAGATAAACTGCGTTGCGAGACTTGTGCATTTTTGTACATGGAATGTTTTTGATGGGATCTCATTTCTTTTTGTAGGTTTTTTTTCTTTATTTCGTTTTTTTGCAAAACACGCATCAACGCGCGCCCCGCGCCTGCGCGGCCGGGGCCCCTTGCGACATAGGTCATGCTCATAGATTATCATGAACGAGTGTCTTTGCGTCTCCACAGATGCGTATTAGGTATAAGGTACCTAGGTGCGCATTTTAATGTACCTAGGTAACGAATTTGTTCGACCTATAAAAGTGTAGGTAGGTATAGTATAGGGATTTGTATCTCTCTATTCTATCGTGGAAGTTTTTAAAAAGCGCTCAACTGTCGAATTTCTCGAAGCCATTTCTCATTTTTAACCCCTGTTACCCATTTCATTCAATTTCAATGAAGTCTAATTATGAACTGTAAAAGTAACTTTGTAATCACATACAATTTAATAGGATTTATATGGGAATACAAAGTTATTTATGCAGATCATATATCTAGAAAACGGGATGAAAATTATGGAATGTCAGAATTTTTCCATGGTTTATAGGCTAAACAATAGCTATATTAAAAATTTGAAACTTGTGGGACGGCTAGAAGTACCTTAGAATTTTGATGATCGGTGAGTCAGTCAGTCAGTCAGTCAGTCAGTCAGTCAGTCAGTCAGTCAGTGGGCAGCAAAATTAAGGAACTTTGACTTGCAATAATTCTTAAACTACTGGTTCAAATTTGATGTAACTTGGATTATTATCTGTAGACGTGATGCCCTCTTGGTCACTAAAAATTTAGGCTTCTAGTTTTATCCATAACGAAGTTACAGGGGGTCGAAAATGGCCCGAATCGCTTCGAGAAAAGAATAGTACGGCCGTGCCTTTTGTTTTGCTCGACTTGGCGGGGGCACTGCCGTGCCCCCAGATTGGTAGAGACTTTTTTCAAATAACATACTTTTTAAATCTTTTAAGTAGGTATGCCTACATATGCCTAACATACTGTGCAAAATAGTCATCTTCTTCAGTTGTTTCTTTCATATCAATAAAAGTTATATACTTAATTATGTATGTTCTACAATTTTATTTTCTTTCTCTTCAATATTTTTTCCATCAGACTGTATGCCAGAGTACATTTTGCTTTACTGTTACAATCTAATAAAAATCATATTTCTTAGTAGTCATTTTTATTTACATTATCTTTTCTCCCAACTATATATTAAGACTTCTGCCATGGGATCTCCCACGACCCATCCCATGGATGGGCACCACATTATTTCCACATAAATCATATGCTTTTTTTCCGGCGTTGCATCGACGACAAATATAAAAATGTCAACCGTACCCGCAGAATAAAAGACGTCCATATTTAAAAAGCCGTTTGATTCATTTCGAATAAAATATCTTTCGGTTTTCAAATTCGGAATAAATTGTGTGTCACCTGCGCGGGCGCAACCGGAAGGAGTGCGCGACCGCTTGCCTCTCCCTCCTTTGTATTGTTTCATCTCGTTTCACCATTCCTATACTTTTTTATTGTTTGTTTTAGACCCGATCAAGATTGGTATCCAGATAATTTTTATGCTTTATTTAAATGCTATAAATTATTACAAGTAGCTTTTTATAGATATATTCGTAGATAAGAACCGTGGCAATTTGTAGAGAAACAGCGTTGACAGGTGATATGAGAAAGCAATCATGAAAAAACTACGCATACAAATTTTATCGTAAATATTATTTCAAAAGAATTGACACAACATAATATTTAATAAGGCGTCGTCATAATCACATTACTTCCATAGATAGATACCCATAATTAGAACAATATTTTTTATATAGCCCTACACTAAGATTTTTCCTGTATCGTGGGTACAGTTTACAGACATATAATTTCACGTACACATAACACCCAGACCAGTAACAGATATTTGTGGATCACACAATTAATATATGTTCCGGGCGGGAATCGAATCCGCGGCACCATGCACAGCAGTCCGATTGCTCAGCCACTACGCCAAAGGTGTCATCATGTATCTAGAGAATCGCTACGAGCATCATGGACCAACAAATACGCAGACTCGGTGCAAATACGTACTAGCAATTAATTGGAGCAATATTTTTTTCTATAATGAAGCAGTTTCAACCATTACAGCCTTATTAGATTCCTTTGTTTTTACATTTTCATCCAGTTTTTAGCCAAAAAACAATGCTTTTTTAATTCCATCAGTATTGATGAGCTTGGCTCCGCCTTTTCCTTTTTGGAGATTAATTCTTAATATTGTTATCATATTTCATCCCGGCTACCGAATGGGTGGTGTTTTGATGTCATTATTTATATTTTAAATGGTATATCAAAGATAGAAGTAAATGGAAACTGCATCGGAGCAACCAATTCCTTTTTTGGAAAAAAAATGAACGTTCCTTATCCTTTCATATTATTTTTTAAGATGAAAAATGAATATGTTGATGTTAGTTTGTGCGCGAATTAGACCCGTTTAAATCTAGTTAATATAAAATCACCAAGCCCGATCACCCGACTCGTACAATAATGGTGAATCTAATTGCGAATTTCACTTGCCCGTATAACGATTAGCCGACAGCCTAATTGAAGAACATCCTGTCTGTCCGTACGTTTGCGTCCGCACTAACCCCGTCCCGATTTAACTGAAGATTAACTTTAATTCCTCGACCTTCTGATGCAGTAATTGTCGGCAAATCGATGGTCAATTATTTGAAACGCTATTTTCATTCACTTGCATACTGTTATCGGAATTGTTGCGAAGTGAAAGTATTACCCCTATTTAAAAAAAATGTTTGATCATACTTGGATTGTTTGTTGGTACAATTACCACAAAGCTATCCCCAGTGGTGGGGGTTATGTCAATTCCCAAAACTGTCCCCAAAAAATTTGCTTTTATTAGCTATATTGTCCCACTGCTGGGCGAGGCAAGTCCCTCGTTTACTCCATCAAAAACTAAACGGCTAGTGTGTTTAAGATAAATAATAAATATCGCTATACAATCACTGATCGTGAAACCCAACTGGAATTCCCTGTGTCAAAAAATTCGGAACTAAACTACGAATTATTATAAGTCATGATTCAACCTTCAATAGACCCCACGTGATCTTCCCCACCCCTACATACTCTATTTATATATAAATTCGACAATTGAATGTCGGTGCGCTATGTCTGTGATTGGCCAGCCCGCGACCAATGGGACACGCCACGTTCATAGACACTGCGCATGCGCGAGTAATGTCACAAGTAAGCGAATGCAAGGGTAGGGCTGTGATTTCGGAGGTTAGGTTTTAGGACCTCGCATGGAGGTAAAAGAAACTGAAGTTTAAAGCGACTGTCATTAAAACTGTGTGATTGTGACAGACATACAAGTATATTAGCAACTACCAAGAATACGTGCCGCAGGATTAACAATGACATTGCTTTTCAATATTTTGCGTGATAATTTTCATGATTACCTAGAAATGAGAAAATATTGTAAAAAGTCCCATTAATTTCAAAATATTTTCCCGTTGTTTGAAATCATTAAGTACTAAATCAGAAACCTCATTACAAAATGTTAAGCGGATACCTTTAACCGTGGTATTTACGTAACATGAATATTGAATATTGCAATAAAAACATACAGACAATTTTTAAATATTACATGTATTTTCTTACCAAAACCCCTTATTCATGGCGAAAAAACATCAAAGCCGGGTATCGTTATCCCGTTATTAATATTTGACACCCCTAATAATATCTTATCAAGGTCTCAATGAGTTCGCGAAGAATCGCGTATGACTCGGCGATATTCCACCGACCTGTCATATTTATGTGTCAAATATGACAGCTGGAATTAAGATGTCCGCTGACGTGAGGAGCTGTCGGAAATGTACGGAACCCCTGATTAAGTTCACACGTTACGCGTTTTAATAACATACCAGAATTCGGAGTTGGTTATTAAAATATTATTTTTAACGCTAAATTAGAATTAAGTCGTGTCACTGAAAAAAGTTACTTTTTAGTGGGTTCACAGCTTAATTCCATGTTAAATATGGGGTGGGTGTTAATTATTATACTTTTATAAGTAGTTGCATAACATAAGTATTTTTTAATGGAGAAAAGACGGTCTAACCTACGAAAACAATACGAACGCACACATACCGTTAGTATGTCGGGTAGGTAAGTACCGTTGCCAATAAAACGTAGTGGTTTATATAGTATAGTAAGTTTTTCAAAGTTAGTAGCGCTTGTCCCCGAATAATATAGAATAAAATTTCGATTAATTTAATTTTTAAGTTGTCGGGGGAAACTTGAGTGGGGAAAATCGCTACAAAACCGTTTTTCAGCGTAGTTTTCTCCAATTTCTGTTAGGTATATTATTTACCAACACGCCATTACAGACGTTTACTGCAGGTGCCACCTAGGTCCCTTCACCAATTGCTAACCAAACCAATCTTGGAAAAAATCGCCCTATTTCAGTTAAAACAAGCCCCCACCGGACATCGTTGATTTCTGCAACCAAATGGACTTTCCACTGACAATAAACTAGAACCATACCGCCCATTTTAAAACCACAGAACCCTTTTAACGAAAGAATAAAGTCGAAGATGCTTCAGCGAGGATTTTACCAAGTGCAATGAAATGTTGGTAAGTGGTACACATCTGCCATAATTTGCATAGAGTTGACGGATTGTGCTGCCACTCTAGGACAGTTGGACCCCTGACACGGTGTCGCGAGATGTTGGTCCCTGATATGATGACCCACTGGTAAGTATTTGGGGGGTGCGGTGGGTGCTTTCATTCTGCCTTTGTTTTATTGACGACTTAAAACATGCATCGCGATTTACATGATCAAGATTAGTACCACTATTGAAGATAATCATTAAAATGTCTTAAGTGGCAGTTTTGTAGTATCTTTGTTTAAAACATTTCGTTTATTTGCACCATCTTTTGCCCGTGACTTTGTCCGCGTGGACTTTCGTTTATCGTGATAAGTCCTTCTCCAAGCAAGGTTCAGTCTATTTGTTTATCAAAATTCATCAAAACTATTCAGCAGTTTATACTTGAAAATGCAACAAACAGATACAATTTCACTTTTATAGTATTATTAGTACCTACGGATACGTATACGTAGTTCTAAGAAATACATATATTTTGGTATTTAGTCCATGAAGACCTTTCAACTACTTATTGAAGAACGATAAAATACTAATAATTACAAATACTAAATGTATTTAATGACAAAGTAATTTTACAGCTACTTTTAGAATCCATAGGCTCCCGAATTAGTGTTTAACTGTTTTCAGGAGGTTATAAAGTAATAAATACTAATAGGCTACTAATAGTAGTACTCATTGAAACTATGAAAACGTCATGAAATATCGTTCAGGTAATGGATTACTCCTAGAACAGCTATATGAGCTTCATATTTAAATTAGTCTGACGATGGAACCCTCAAAGCATTTTGTATGAACGTGTAAAATCTCATCATGTCTATGCATGCATCACCCTGTGATGCCTCTTACCAGTTATGCTATTGTTTAGGATATCTTTGACCCAATTAATGCTTTATTACGCCTGAAACACAGTTAAACACTAGTTCGGGAGCCTATGGATACAAAATGTATCTGTAAAATTATACTAGATCAATAAATAAATTTGTATTATAATAAAAAATACTTGCTTAGAAATTGAAAACTCATTCCAAAATATTTGATCGTAGATTGTGTATATACTTACATTATATATGGATTTTAATATATCTCCATTTCTTCAGAAAGAGGGTGTTGGGGACAGGTGAAATAACAAAATAATTTTCAAACATATTATTTTATTTACAAAACCAGGCTAAAACCTTATCTATACAGAAACATTCTAAATACTATCTAATAGCTTTTATATAACAATAATTACAATCTACATTACACCCTAAGTTATACCTTATAATAAACTTGGAATGTTTGGAAATAATACTTTCATTGGCAAGATGATAACTTAAAAAACTATGTTGGCAGGACGGATTACACTGGCAAGAATCACTTAAAATTAATAAACTGCGTCAATGCTTAGTTCGGTACAATATTTAAACGTCACTGGATTTACAAATTATTTACAATAAATTCAAAAACGTCATCACAATTTTATTTGTGACTAAGTATTATAACAGTAGAAATATTCTTATGCATAATTAGGTCGATGCAAAATTCGAGCTCTTAACTTCAAAAAATCACCAATATTAACAATGTTTTCAGTAAGTCATTATTACAAAAAAAACATTAATAAGCGTAAGAATGCCGTAACTTGTTACGCTGTAACTCGAAACTTTGTCATACTTAAGCGCGAAAATATTCAGGATGAGTTAAAATTAAGATGGTGGTAACGGTATACTTAACTCTACAATAAATATCCCTGTAACTTACTAATTTCTATAACAATTTGGCAAAACTGGTGGTAATTACGTTGTTACAGATACTTTAATAAAAGCAGCGATGTGCGAAATCCTACATTACTATTGCAAATACAGCTACGAGTATTTCTGTGACCAATACACTTACTGTAAAAGTTCGTATAGAGCCGCGATGTAAGTTTGAGCCATTTGAAGAGTTTCGTACTTGGAGAGCTGTCGGTCAGCTCCCAAAGAAGGCAGGTGTCCTCGAAGCCGGTCGAAGGCTTTATTCAAGTTCTGCATCCTCCTCCTCTCTCTAGCGTTCGCAGCCAGCCTCCTCCGTCTCAGCACTGCGGCACTGGTCGCTCTGCCTCGTCTCTTTCCACCGGCATCCAAATCCGCGTCCTCAGCACTGTCTTCCAGAGCCATGTCTGTGTCGACGCCGCGGTAGGCGATGTGGGTCGAGTCCTGGAGACTTCCATCCATCGACGGCGTCGGCTCCAAGCTGGACCTGCCGGAGTCCGGCGACCTCGGCCAGGCCAGGTAGCAGTCCTCGGTGGAATACTCCAGCATCACGTCCGACGGGAACATGTCCTTTTCGACGTAGAGCGAGCGGTGTCCGTACGTTTCGGCGGTCATGACGATCGCGGAAGGAAAATTGTGGAGCAAAGCACAGGTGCGTCGGGCAAGGCTTCCCTCAGGGGTCTGTTTTGAGACCGTACCTGTTCCTTTTATATAGGATCCCGGTTTGCGCGGCCGAACTGCGTGCTAGAGCGGGACGGCTGCTGGGGCAGGGGGTAATTTGAGGCCAATCATCATTAATTACTCGCTCCCTCGGCGCTTCGTGTGCCGATACGATGTTGCGTTTGACTCCGCGACCCTTATTTTGAGGGGTTGTTATTACGGTATTGTATTGTATTTAACCGCGAGTGTTTTGGATCGTCGTCGCGTCGGTTGCGAAAAGAAATTTATTGTAACTTTAAATTTTATCGGCACTTTTTTTGTTGTAATGCAACATGCAATATTTATATAGTTACGATTTTTGAACTAGGGGTTGACTCAACAGCTATTTTTTGTTTGATAGAAATACACTAAAATGCAGAAACTTAAGGTTTTTATTAGCTTGTTTAAAATGATAATAATGGCTACCTATTCGCATATGCCACTCACGCCGCTAATGCTGTTATAAGCTTTTTTTATAGAAATCTTTGCCAAAAAATAACAGTATACATTATTTTCCCCATTACACATCGGTGCCATGTATCACCATCGACGGCTGAACCGTGGTGGTGGCGACTGGTCACCAGGCACCACCCGACACCACGGTGACCCGCGACGCTCCTCGCTGCCACCCGAGAGGGGTGAAACTCAAGACTATTAGGTAGGTGGCCTGCGAGACCCAGCAGTGGGAAAGAATGGATGTGGCAATTATTTTTTTTACATAAAAGCTTTTAAACTTTTGCAAATTCAAATCGCATTTACCTACTAGACTAAAGGGTCTAATTTGCGCACGGATGAGTATCAAAATAAGTCACTTTGACAAACCTCGACGTGTTGGTCGAACGACTTAGATTGAACGTGGTCACGAATCACGAGGCAACTCGTTTTCTAGTTTTAGTGTATATTATTAAAAGGATTAATAAAACTTGAACTTTTTAATAAATCAATGCCCATGAAATTTTTTTGTTTTGTAGCTCCATATATTTTAATTTTTAGTTAGGTTTAAATAAGAATAAAATAATTGGCAATAAACGTGTAAATTATAGTTAATTTTAATTGTTCTTCTTCAACTAAAAACAAGGAATTTCAATAAGAAAGCATAGTGCACTCTCACTCTTGTTGCCTTGTATTGCAATAATGACGCATAACTTATCTCTTCAATTCAATTCACACATCCATGACGCAGCATCATTGTTTCCACGGTGGTCCGGTCATTTTTCCACCACCCCGCTTCTTGTCATGCAAAATCACGGTTTACTTATTTTCCATAATTTTTACAGAAATCGAAGAACGATAGATTATAGTTTTATAGTAAATATTATGTTCCAAAATGGCGTAAGCAAACAGTCGGGACCTACCATTTGTCATTAACTCGAAGAAAAAGAGGCGGGGTCATCCTTACAATCACGACTTACAAGGGGTTCAAGGGAAACTATTTTGAAATTGGTTAACCAGGAATGATGGTCATAGTATTCACATGTCCTATTTCCAACTTTTTTAAATGTTGGTGACCATGATAGTTTTAAACCTTAACTCAAACGTACTAGGAATAATAATTAGGTATACAAAAATATTTATTAACTTAATATCTGTATTAACAAGAGTGACAATATTTCAGTAGGTACTTGCTAAGACTGTTTCGGATGTATATTAGAGACCCCTTCTCAAATAAGGATCCCATCGAGTAGAGCATTGTTTTTACGTGGTTTCACGGCTCATTTGATCAGGTAACAAGGGTCGGATTTCGCGAACAAAAAAGAAGATCTGAGAATCCGAAACAACGCGAACGAAAAGGTTTACTTTAATTAAAACTGTGTGAATGTAAGAAATAACGTCGATATAAGAATAAATGACGAAAATATAAAAATTATATCTCTGCAACATTAGTTATGAATCACTGAAAATATTCCTTTTCGAACTCAAACAATAATATTAATTTAAATTAATAACTTACGTAAAAGTATGAACCTTGAAAATCTAACACATTATTTTTTATTACTTTACTTTATCACATTATATTCCGTTTATATGCTTCTCTTCGTTCATGAGATTTATATTGTCGACTTGTAAGAGTGCTATAATGATTACCTTATTCTTATACATTTATTGAAAATAGTACATTTTTCTAATTTGAAACTTAGAACACTGAGAAATCAATCACCCAAAGAAAAGACCTCAACGCGCTCGCGCGATCCCACACGGATACTTTATTTTACAGGCAAGCATTCTCCACCTTAGACGTCGTCACTTACCATCAGGTGAGACTGCGGTCAAATGCTTGTATATTCGTAATAAAAATAAAATATAGTACTTCTGTTACAAACCCGTATTGTTTATACAAACATTGCCGTTTTCTTATACATTTCACGCGGGTTGTTATGTTATTTTATGCAAACGTGGGTGCAAACAAATGTCTTAAGCTCGTGACACCCAGTAGGTAAACAATTACAAGCCTAAGTTAAATAACAAATTGATTAAGACATCACCTAAATTAAGTAACAAACTGATTGAGACATCATAGTTATTTTATATTAATATGCGCCAATTTATGAAAACAACTTAATATTGCCGATTCCCATTTTGTTTCCATAAATATTCATAACACGGGCTTATTTTATTGTCTTACTTTATTATGTTATGATGTTTACAAAAAACACAGTTTACGAAATTATGTTAATTCTTACATGATCGATTGTTGGCCACACACTGAGACCTTATTGTTTGTATCCTGATGAGACGAGGGCTCCTGCCTTCCGACTTGGGTACCTTCAAGGCACAGAATAGCTATTACTGTTGTTCTCGCTGTCACTCAACACGGTCGCCGATCACAAAAAAAAACTACTATTGTTGGTAGTATTAATTATTACTTTATTCCAAGGACAACATTTTGTATAAAACTATTCGCAATGGGAGAGCAGTTCTTAAAAACAAATATATTTGTCGACTTATTTTGTCTATAACAAGCATCCAATTTTGAGCTAACTATTTACGAGTATACTATCTAAAATATCAAGTTTCTAGCTCACAGTGAAATAAGTTTTTTTTATAAATGTGTCATTAAACGGGGTATATGTACCTACAAAAATCATTTTGATAGTCCTAAAATGACACGTAATTTTCTTTTCTTCTATGCCCACAGACAAAGTTGCGGAGCACTAGTGTTGCCATAAACAAAGTATCATACCTTAATTATGTCTTTTCCAATCACTTCATCAGCTCCGCCCGTCGACTAATCGGATCGGAAGCGAGTCCGGAACGGAGCTATACCAGAGTAACGGTTCCTAACCCTTGTTTGCCGTATCCGGTTACTATACTGTACTATTTGATAGCTTTTTTTAAATTCTGCTGCTTTTTGTGAATTTTTCTCAGTCAACCTATAGCAGTGTCCCGTTACCTATAGGGTTGACGGATTATGTTTTAAGAGAACATGAGGAACAGTTTTTAACTTTGGAATTGAACGTCTTGAGGATTGATTTCGTTAGATCGGTTTGTAGTCTGTTACATCTGCGTCTTGGAAGAACTACGTTAGCGAGAAAGTGCTATCACTGCAATGTTTTCGAAGCCTTACAAAGTACATTCTTTGTCCTCTAATCTAAAAAGTACATAATATCATATACCGTTTTCAATAGCAATACAATGTTAGTAAAACATGGTTTCAATTTGTGTTCGCTAACGGCGGCAAGACCGTCCACTAACTGATCAATTTCTTTCCGTGACCGTTGTCATTTAGTCGTTTGCTTGGAATGTCATTGTACGAGCTAGATATTATGGACTATTATGGCTACTGCGAAGTGCAGTTACTGGAGATAACTGTAGAAGCTTGGATAAAAGTGGAAAAATACGCGAATTCATTTTCTATGAACATAAGCAATACGTTTCAGTTTTCAATGAGCACTGATAACTGTGAGGGTTTAATTTCCGGAATAACAAAGTCTTATAACGAAGACATAAAACACAAATCGACCCTGGAAATGACAGGATGCGGAAGTAGACCACCGGCCTAGTGGAAGCTGCAAATGACAGATAAACACAACAATTCAAATATAATATTTTATATATACAGACAAACTGTTTAGCTAAATTACAGGGCGGCATTCAGAAACTGTTAGATTTGACGCCTGGACCACTAATGATGGAGTAGCGACGACTTGGGATGTCGTAGATGGAAAAATGGTAGCTTGGCAAAAGTTTTTATTACCAATTTAGAAAACAGAAAACGGTTTAGTTTTTAATACTTAACAAATTAAAAAAAATTAACAATATCATACATCACATGAACGGCTGAACGAATTTTGATGTAATACGATGATATTACTTTAAGTTCAGAGTACAGGGTACTATTTCATGCAAGTGAAGCCACAAGGTGCAAGTAACCAATAAAACACCATCTTACTGCAGCCGAAAGAGTGCTCTTACCACGCCTTTCACTTTGATTATGGGGACTTTAATTTAAATTACTTTTGTCAATGACCTACATCTAAAATGTTCCTTAACCCCTCGAACGTGACGCGCACCGCTTTACATAAGGAATCCCAAAGAACCCACATTTGGTGACACGAAGCCCCATATTTCCATGAAACGGCTAACAAAAGGACACGGTGTCTTTTCTTATTAACTGTTGGCCAATTTCGTTCAGTGTCGGACTCCGCAACTGGGTTACAGAAGTTTCGCTCGGAGCTATGTATTCATACATTTTTGTATGAGCACAATGGTATAATGGTAAACGGTGGTAATGCGTCAGAACGGGAGCAACATCCACGGTCGTGACCGTCTTTCGCGTTGCCCAATGTTGGCATCGGTGGGTCAAAGTCGTGTGGACTTTCAATCTTTACATGGAATACGCAGTAGGTACACTAAAAGTATGCAGACTGAAGGTATCATCATCAGCAATCTATGATATCAGTGGGCTGCTGTGCAAGGATCTCCCCTCGCTTTCGTGGTAAGGATTAGGGTATGATCCACCACGGATTGAAGATAATGTTTAAAGATACGTTATCCACCACGGTGTCTGAATTGAAATGATATATGTATTTAAAGAAAATTGCCTAGGGCTAATAAACAAGACTATAATATCTAATTGTCACAATAGTGTACATTTGTCTGTCTGTCTATTTGTTTTTGCATCAACGAATAATAACATACTGGACCGATTTCAATGCAGTTCCTATTATTTTTCAATATTGTGGATTGCATTTTCAATTATTATTCACATCATTTATTATAATTCTTAAATTTAAATTTTTTACAATATTTTTATAAAAACCTAAAAACATTATAAAAAACTTAAACCTAGGGAGCCACCGATAGCGGAGCAAGGCCCAGGCTACCGGTGGTTAGGGTTGCAGAGAGAGGAACCTCCTGACGATTCGTGCCGTCTCGAGGAGTACTGCCTTCTGCATCCGACCCTTAATCCAGCCGTCTAGCGAGAGCCTCTTAAGATGTTGGTCGAGGCTCTTCGCTATAAGGCCGTTCGCCGTAACCACTATCGGGACAATTATCGTCGAGTCAACATCCCACATGGCGGTCACCTCATGGGCCAAGTCTAGGTACTTGCTGAGCTTGTCCTTCTCGGCCTTCACGAGGTTCTCGTCATGGGGGATGGTGATGTCGACGAGCACTGCCCGGCGCTGGGACCGATCTACTAACACAATTATTATTATTATTATCTCCGGGCTAAACAACAGTCTGTATAAATAATAGTCTTAATCAAAACCAAATCATTTCATTGGATAATCGATTATTTGAACGATTTAAAATACACACGATTACGTTTTTTGCTTCTGAAATCGAAAGTGTTGAGTTTAGCCGGAAGGCATAATTCACACGTCAAACTTAACTCAAAGATTGACGTTACGTTTATGTTGTATACTCAGCTTGGTGTTTTGTATAGAAAAGTGAACGTAACTTTTTGAGTTTGCAGACTTCGAGCTCATAAAAAGAATATCGAAATCGATTGATAGAATTAATTCTAAATTGATGTTATTAACATAATATCTTCTAACAAAACAACATTTATAAAGACTTGATCGAGTCAGTAGTCGGGACACAACAGCTGATGTGTCTGTGAGATCATCTCACTGAAATCATTGAATGAATTCAAGTAAGGTGCCAAAAGAGTCCATCTCAGGCGTTTTATGAAAGAATGTTAAAATACCAAGAAAAATTTCAAGCCATGGAGAAAACCAAAAAGCAATCCTGATGAAGTTAATTATTGAAAGTCTTGAATACGTCTATCGAGTGACACAACGGTTTGTCTCAAGTCTTGTCGACTATTGGCCACGGACTATGGTAAATGGTAACGCTTAAGTTTTTGTACACTTAGGGAATGGCACTTAGAAAGTAGATACATAGTTACAGCCTGGAAGCATTGAAGTCGAAAGTGATCAGTGAAGTTACTTCTAGGCAAATGTACACTAGTTATCGCATCGCCACATATATTATAAAGTGAGATAGATGGCACAGTGGTCGACCACGAAACTTTTTATGAAAAACTGAAAAGGCCCAACAGCACCTACTGAATTAAACTTTAAGAACAGATGAAATAAAGCTCATTATTCGGTTTTGCTACACAAATATGAAAACATGTACTCGTATAGAAGTATACTTTCTGTTCATCTCATGTAGACACCTATATTTTTGACCTTAACATTTCCAAACGCAACAAAACGGTACAGTTGCCCTTGCCACAGGTAAAAAAGAAATAATAAACATTAATATCAATGAATAGGGGGTCATTATTAAATATCCTAAAGATAAAGCATCACGCGATGTCGGGATAAAAGGGTCTTTCGAGTTAAAAGCAGCGGTTTTCAAGTAACCACTACACAATCGATCGATGTATTCAAAACTCTTTAGCGCCTTGTCGCTGTAAAGTATGGTGAAGATTGTTATAGTTGTTAAATAAATTCAAGCGTTCATTGTTGAGACAAGGAAGTTAAGTGTAAGTGCGGCAGAATCGATGGAGGAGACGGAAATCCTTGAACAGCCAAGCTGGAATCATGAAGATTGTAGGTACATTTATGAAGGTTCTCCTTTATAGTAATTTGGGTGAAAGTAAGGAGTCCTTTCGTTTGAGATATTATATTTTTTTGAGAAGCAAAAGTGTAAAGTTACGAGGTATATTTACAGGAACAGAACCATCTAATTACTAAGGTACCTATACATATTTATTAAATAATAGCTAACCCTTCGAACTTCGTACCGCCTAACAGTCAATTCTTTTTTTTATACTTATTCTAATTTGGGTGGATATTAGCTCGTAGATTTCTTTCTTTCCTAAATACTGGAGACCTTGTTAGGCCTAGGATTCGTTTTTACTTATCTTTGTATAATCATATAGGTTGATTGTTAGACAGAACATTGGACTCGTAAGACAAACCTTACGAAGAAAAATTGTTGGTATCTTTTGATCACACTAACTAAACAAATGTTTGAATATTAATAGAAACTGCCACACAGTAAGAAAAACGGCAACATGCAACACATAAAATTAACGTAGCAAAATTAAAAAATACCGCCACTAACTCAAGAATACTAATCGATGATAAGAACCGACAATGAAATAGATCAGCTAGTCTGACCGGCCAAGTGAGTGTCGGCTACGCATAGGGCAGGGTTCCGCAGTGCTTGCTCCATAACTTAAAAAGATTCATTACATTATACCGAAATTTCTTAACATTCCACAGCAGTGCTAGGAATTAATAATATAAAATATAATAGGAAGATCTAGTGTATAGAATATTAAGTTTTAGGACACTTGAATGGTTTCTATAAATTAAGAGAAGGCACTTTACATAGTACGTCTTTATCTTATAAGTACTAAAACTGTAAAGAGTAGAGCTGGTAGAAATATATACAATTTAGACTGAGGGGATCGCCTTTTAGGGATTTACTGCGGAAACTACGGAACCTTAAAAAACAAAAGAGACCGCAGAACCAATAAATGACAAATAGATGCGCCAACAAGAGGATTTGCAAGTCAGTGCGCAGGCGCCGACCACAGAGAAAAAAATCTTTGTCGCAAACCGCAAAGAGGTCCTTGCAACTTTCTTTTGCGTTTAGATTCCACTTTGCTACTTAAATTGAACCTTATTGCTAGAACCACAAACTTGTTAAAAAAGTAGATTTCATTTTGAAGTTTCTATTGCGAATGGTTTTACACGTATGTTTATCTATGACCACCAGGAATATTGTCTAATTTTGTGCTCTATTGCTCAGACATACAAGTCACATGATTTTCCAAGATATTGATCAAATTTGCAGATAATTATAACGCTTCATAAGCAAATACTGTTTTGTCATAGAGCGGAAAAAATGTAAATTAGGAAGGAACCGCAGTTATAATAACAAATATTGTTTTTAATAACCTGTGTTGGGTCCTATGACAGTTTGTGGTCTAATTGGTTCACTTTTCGGCATCTGAAATCTACCTGGCCATTTATTTTGGGAGTTTTGCCTTCAATAGCGGTTAAAGACAATCGATGTTATATGTGATGTTATACAAGTTGTGTTTTGTGGCCATAATGTGGGTACCCCGATTTTTTTTTCGCTATTCTGATTATGATCGCCTCGCTTGTGGATTTAGCCAGTGGAAATGATTGTTTTTCATACAAATAACGTCACAAATAATGTAAAACTTTTACAAAATGAATAAATTGAAATCCAATACCTAACGTGAAAATGACGAGTTCCACCCAGTTAGTAGTAGAGTGAGGTTGCAGTCAACGTGATGATTCAGTAAAGTGCTGAAACTTCTAAGCTGGTGGTGTGTGACACGCTCTTTATCGGATTTCCTACAACTGATACATATTATAAGTTGCTGCAAATGAATTCTTGGCTCTATAATTTCGCTTCTCTTGTATGAATTCCCTTTTCCCTGTAATTTCAAAATTTGTTATTTTTTACGAAAATGATGAGAACCATTTTATAACAATATAATTGAAATTTTTCAGTTTCACTTAGATAAGTTACCTATATACTTTGAATATAAGGTAGCGTTTTAATATCTTACTTTGGTCTCATTCCGCCGACTACGTTTTTTTTTCTATTATTTTGTGTGTACAATTTGGCCAAACAAGGTGATTAAACCTGATTATTGGGTGCAGCTTCGATTCCCGATTATAGACATTTTTCGGTTAGAATTTGGCGGTTCCCAATCTACTTTCGCCGTGTAAATATAATGAATTATGGTGGAGTTTTTGTTTGTTTGTTTTTGGGTCGTAATTTCGTTAACCTTCCTGTTTTCTTTCGATCCGCATCCGTTTACAGAATTAATGAGTGCACATCCTCGTGGAATTAATGAGTTACCGTTGTCGAGTTTGCATGTTGCTCGACATTGCTGCTCCTTAACATAACATTTTGGCCCATGACTATGACCTACATGTTTTTTTCAGCTTATAATTATTGAAGAAAAATAAGGTATAAAATTAATGAAATATTGTTTTTAACAAGTATGCATGGGGTATAATGCAGTTATAAATTAATATTCAGACATAGTAAGATGGTTGTGATTTCTATTCCTCGGAACATGGAATAAGAGCTCATATAAATAAAAAAAATGTTGGTTCAAACCTCAAATCCAATTAAATTAACTAAAAATTCGTTCACAAAGTCTATCAGTAATCATACAAACATTTATAGCCTACCGAGTTTCCAAGAAAACCTGTAATTACTAGCACAGCAGCCACAATCTAACCAAAAAGTAGCCATAGCCAATAAAATACTTTTTTAAAACAAACATGGCTGACAAAAAGAGCGCCGCTAGTTTTTGGCGCCATTTTTTACTTTTTATAATCTAACAAGAGATGATTAAGTAATATTGTAAAACCAACAGGGGGCGTGAAAATATTTAGTTTTTTGAAATTTTGTTTGGCGCCTTATCGTGGGTCAAGCATTAAGTTATTATAGGCGGCCGTAGGGTTAAGTTCTTGATTATCGGATTTGGGCAGTGAAAATCAGAGCTTTCTAATTATATTCTTATCGTACTCTTTAGCTTGGCTTATTACCTACATCACGTACTTACCTAGTATCCAACGTCGAGTTTAAATAGTAGGAACAGTAGGTAAGTTTACAAATCCAGTGAAATAATTTCGACTTGAAGTGCAGGTGTCAGTATATAACCGCGTAAGTTCTGCGCAGATATAAAATTATTAATAATACGTAGGTACTATGGTCATTATTGGTCATGGTCAGCATGGTGTGTTTAATGTGTCTATAACCTCTACACAGCAAATTAGAATTAAGATTTATAAAGAAAGCAAATCTCTACAGTTATTTTGAGTTAGCCACATCGAGTAATAAGCTAAAATACAAGATGCAACAAAAAATGGGCGGGACCAATATAGCACGGATCGCTTCGGATCGTTTATTAGGGCTGGCGAAATTGACGCGAGAGGCGCGCGCGCATCACACCGCCACAGATCATGCATGGTGGAGATGAGGCAAAAACGGGGTCAAGCATGGCTACTATGAAATATTGTGACGATGCAGAGCAGAAGAAAGTCCTATAATTTATGCTTCTATTAGCGTTTCATTTGTTATAGTATTGTGTACATATTGCACGGGTAAAAGTTCTGCGAGTTATTATTAACTACACTGCGCGAAACCTTATCTTTACGTTTTATTATTCTGTTACGCTTTTTATAGCGTATAATTTCATTATTAGCATAGTACTTAAAAAAAAAAGGGAAATCATTTATTTGCGACAAAACACAACATTACGCAGAGGGTTAAAAAATAAAGAGTTTCAATATAATACAATAATTATGTAGAAATTACATACAAACGATATTTATTTTTTTTATTTTTATTTTTTTTATTTTTTTTTTTACGTAGCCCCACACTAGGATTTCTCCTGTATCGTGGGTACCGCTTACAGACATACATACACACACATTACATTTCACACCCAGACCAGAAACAAATATTTGTGGATCGCACAAATATTCGTTCCAGGCGGGAATCGAACCCGCGACACCTAGCGCAGCAGTCCGATTGCTCAGCCACTACGCCAAACGTGCCGTCAATTATTAAACGAACATCCAATGTTGTGCCTTACTACAAACATACAGTTAGTATTGGTACTGGTAAAATGTTTTCCCATCTGTGCTCCTATTCTTTGCCCGCACCCAATCATCGATGTTTGATTTACGACGCGCCGGCACAGATTACGTAGTAGTGCTGCCTGCAGCGGATGTTTGTTTAATCGATTAACGTTATGACGGTAGCGCAGTGTGAACGGGCCTTAATTTCGGTGTGGCTGCACCAGAGAATCGGTGTTTATAATGGGCTGTTAGGGGGAATTGGTGCGAGTTTCTGGTAAAGATTTTTTCCAATAGATGGCAATAAAAGTTTGGAGTGTCACAATAGTTTTCTACACTAGACCTAACTAGGATTCTTTGTATCTTAGGAATAAGGAACTTGCGATGACTGTGGTCCCACAAAACAAAGGTTCAAAAGCAAAAATGTCGCAGTGGGATCTTCGTCTACCACAGGTTTTATATTAAGGGTAATTGCATGGATAGCCACCATCGCCATGTAACCGCTTTGATCTGATTGCACCAAATTTTTTATGAGCCATTTTAATAAAAACTAATTTCGTCTTCTAAGTACGTAGTTGTGTGTTTTTTTATTTAATTTCTTATAACATAATATAGGTGCATGTATAAAAAATTCGTTACTGTCCCGTCCATATGGCACTATACTCGTAGATGATATCAACCAACAGTAATGTTCATCGAAAATTGGCCACCGTGACCGTTTACAGTTACTTTACATATCAACGGTACTTTTTATAGAACCGAGTGACGAGTTGAGCAGATAGTTCGCCTGATGGTAAACGTCTCTGAAAATATCATGAAAATTACGTATATTAGTGGTATTGAAAGCTAATCAAAATGTGAGCAAAAACCATCAATCGACGATTCTAGTCGCTGAGGAGTTCCATTGTTTTCCTTCGGTCTCTATCATCAGACTGCCCTGTTTCCACCATTACACTATGTAATATTATAGTAGGTACTTACCTATTTAATCTGAACTTGTCAGTAATGCCTTTCAACTCCACTGGACATAATGTATGTAGAAGATTGGACCTTGCGAACTCTTAACGGGTTAGTGCATTGTGGTCACTCGTCAATTTGTCTACAACTTTTGACTGTGATTTGACCACACCTAAAACCTGAACCCATTCACGAGTTAAATATTTTTGTTTGACTTATGTTCCTTGCTAAGAATCTGCAGAGTTACAAAAAGTTTGTCATCAAAATTACCCCAAACATTTCTTTGCAAATCCTTTGTCTCACAAGCATTCCTCCCCACTAGACATCGAACATTTGTACGTCGAACTAAAACTACGCACTCAACAAATTGACCGTCCATAAAGGCAAGTGCGCGAGTAAGGCACGGGGTAATTGGCCAGATCGTGGGAACCGTACCACCTGCCTCCGTAGGTCTTTACCATCTTTCCCATAAGCCACGGTCACCCACCGTGACCTTGTGACCCTTGCGACTTACAGCCAGGGTGACCATACATGTCTGATGTCAGATAGGCAGATGGTGTCAGTGTCAGATGGTGTTTGTAACTTTGTACATCGTGGCGTATCTGATGATAACGCGGATCTCACACGGGGGCTTGTGCCGGCAGAGTGGCTATAGGCTGTTTCTTTGTATCTATCTATACAAAATCGTATTAGTTACAAGAACAGCTGGACCGATTTTTATGATCTTTGCTTTGTTGGATAATATTATGTCTCCGCTAGCAGGATGTAGGTATGCCCAGTTCGTCACGCCTCTGCGTGAAATATTGTAGCGCCCAAGATAAGATGCCGATCCGCATAAGCGTAATCACACACACATTCATACCATGTTATGCCGATGGATATTTCAGTAGGCTGATTATCAATGAGTCAACACCTAATTACCTACTTCACAAAAAAAATAATGACGTTGCTCGCCACAATCGCTGTCTAGTTTATTTAATTTGTGCATAAACTATATTTATGTAGATCCCCTCTTTAAAATAAAATTCCCTTAATTAAGGAAGCTAGAAAAGCAGTTAATAATGATATGTATAAGAATTCGGTTAGATAATACAAAAGAAGAGATTCTATATAAAAAGAAACTAGTTTACCACCAAAACTATCACAGAAAAAGTCAATCAAGTCCATCTGAGTTGCTCAAAACGATCCGAGCACGTGTGCTGTGCTGCTCAGGTGTGCCGACACGTGGTGGCCGCTGCGCCATATGTCACCCGGTGCGGGGAGTGGAGACCTGTAAGACTTTTTTCAAGAAAATTGTTACATACAATACGATTCGATAATGTATGAAAACAATTAGGTAGGTAGTCTAGATTTTAGTATAATCTCCTGCAAAAGCCTTTAGTCATAACTGAAGTAACTAAACAAGGATCTTTATGACCTTCGGTATGTTTATGAAAATGATTATAGTCTAGTTTTCAGAAACCTGAAAGTAAACTAACGTCTAACCGTACCCACGACACAGGAGAAATCCTAGTGTGGGGCTGCGTTTTTATAAAAAAGACAGAAAGGCAGAACTTAACTTTGACGACACGTTTGGCGTAGTGGCTGAGCAATCGGACTGCTGCGCTTGGTGTCACGGGTTCGATTGCCGCCCGGAACAAATATTCGTGAGATCCACTGAATATTGGTTTCTAGTCTGGGCGTTATGTGTATGTGGAATTATATATCTGTATACGGTACCCACGATATAGGAGAAGTCTTACTGTGGGGCTACGTTAAAAGAAAAAAAAACACCTACAACCTACAAGTCAAGACTCACAAGGTCAAACATATCACCCCCTCGATTACTCTAGCGGTTGATGTAACGGGGTGTCACAGGGGTGAGTTCTTAGGGGTAAGTAATGTTGAATACTGAGGGTAGCTTTTAATATTCATAATAATTGATTAACTACCTACTGAAAGCTTTTCAAGTTATAAAGATAAAAAAATAATAATTATACAAAAGTAAAACAGTGCTCCCTCTTTCTTAATAACTCGCAAAATGATGATGAATGATCAGAGGTGCTCATTTTGGAAAGTGCCCGTTATAAACAGCACGTTTTATGCAATTTATGAGAAATAATATTTCCTTGATGTAAAGATTTAGGGCCCTGTTTGTCTAGCCTACCACCTCTGCCGCCAAACCCCAGTTGAAGTGTTCCAGTAGCGGTCATTGAGACTCACAAGGAGACGGCAAGGGTGTGGGGTCCTCAAATCAAACTTAGGTTCCGCGTGTAGTTAGCGCTCAGTGAGTATATTCATATACTCAAACCCTAGAGCGCATTACTAGTTTTTGACTACTAGGGGACTACTAGGGTTTGAGTATATGAATACACTCACTGAGTGCTAACTACACGCGGAACCTAAGTTTGATTTGAGGACCCCACGCCCTTGCCGTCTCCTTGTCAGTCTGATTCTAAGCTGAACAGGACCGCCTTCGACCCCATCGTCATATAAGACAGAGTCAGAGAGCCTGGAAGGGACGGATGGCAATCGTTTGGTCAAAATGGAGAGATATTGGTCAAATACCAGCCTGGAAAGTATTTTATAAATGTATTGTATCTATCTATGTTGTATAATATAAGTATGGTGATATTGTCCAGCGACCCCTTGCAAAGGGTAGAATTATTTTAATTAGCCAACCGACGCGAGCCGTTACTTTAGGGTGAACATATGGTGACTTATGGAATGTAAACTTTTTGACCTTTATTCAATTTAATTTTAGCAGATAATTACTTAGTTCGTTACTGTTAGGTACGGTAAGGTCATTTTTGACAAAATAGGTGCCTACTATTTTGTCAGATATTACCTTACTGTTATGTACCTATGACATATAATATCCCCGTAGAGTTTCTTGGTGCTATCTTCTCTAACGGGCGTATTCCGAAGCACTGGCAGAGTCAACGGAGTTTCCTTTTCCTCTCCAGAATCTTGGTACAGTGCTTGAAAGCAAAACATCCTTTTTCAAACTCAAATCATAATCAATTAGTTACCTACTGCTTAATTTAATGTATCATATTTTATGTTTTATGGTTCTCTTTGTTAACGAAAATTAGCTGTTTGAAAGTGCGATTTTATTGACTATTTACAATAAATGCTTTGACTTTGACTATAACTGTTTGTATACCTTACTATATTGACTCAGTGACTCAACTGACTCTACCTATATTGATTTTAGTGAAGTCGAACAAAATTAAGTACTTAAGGCATATTCATATTTTGCAAAATTTTCATCACGCAATTACCTAACATAATTTGTATAGTTATAGATTATATAGTAGATTTGTCAGGCCAGGGCCTCTGACGTGACTTAACGACTGATTCAGGGCCAAGTGAAGGTCATCAATTTATAACTCTTGAACCTAAGTCATCGGTTCGGGGCGAGTAACGTAGGTACTTACCCCTTTTCGCTGGATGGCTAAGCGCACAGGTTACCACTCAACCACCACCGCTTGACGTGCTAGAACTATTTAGTAGGTACCACTAAGTACTTACTACCCGATCACTTTATCCAACGGGCAAACAAGGGAGAGCCCCGTAACATTATAGTCGGCCCTGATTGCCGCCTACCTGCGTCGATCCCAATTTTTTCCCATAATTTCGACTTTTTTCCGAGATACTAGGATGCTATTATTTTGTCATAAAATATTTTACACAATCCCGGGTGAAGAGGAATCTCGTTGGGCTGGGAGTCGGTAGATATTATTGAGAATTGAAACTCTAAAGACAGCCTTCAGTGGCTTACTCGTACAAATGCTATGTTTAGTTTTTGCGTAAATTACATCCCTAGCTAATAAATATGGTCATAAATGCTATAAAGAATATAAAATAAGTAAATAAAAATGGGCTTTATTTAAAAAAGTCCTCTGACTTTTGCACAATTTTTAATAAGTACAAATAAAAACATAAAACTATATACTAACTTTATACTTATTTGTATATTTACTCATTTTTCAGTATGTGGATATATTAACACTAATAATAATTACTTTCAGCTGTCCTTCTACAACCTTTGGGCAGAATAAAGTATACCTCAAGTAAAACAAAATCGTTTACAATAAACTGCACAGAGTGTGGTTGCGAGTTCGATTCCGGCGCAAGGAAAATGTTTGTGTGAATCTAAGGCTCATTATTTTTCCTATACTTTATTGGCCATGTAAATTTTTATAGAATACCATAGCTATTCCTGGTTTGGGACGGGAAACATATTAGTATCAAAATGTAGATTTTGATACTGACGGCGACTCGGACACCCTAACTTATTACAAATCTTTATTTACACTACTATTTAATTACAAAGAGGAAAGGTTTGTATTATTGTTTTTATGTTTGTAATGAATAAACTCAAGAACTACAGTGCCGATTTTAAAAATTCTTTCACCATTGGAAAGCTATATTCACCCTGAGTAAAATAGGCTTTTTATCCTGTAAAAATTAAAACGGTTCCCGCGGGATGGTAGTTAATGCGGGTGAAACCGCGAGGCTCTTCTAGTACTTAAACAAATAATTTGAAATAAACATTTTAATTTTTCACGATTTTTTATGTTTTTATTGGACTTTACATTAAAGACTCACTATTCCTTTTTTCTATAAAAAAAAAACATATATTTATGCCTCTACCTCGAACCTGCAACACTTGTTATAAATTGGGTTTCCTAACTAGGGTCAGCAAAAAGGTGTCAAGTAACGGGTCATCATAACTGGGACAATCGGATAGTCATTATCTTGATCGCTAAATAATGACTGGCACATTTGTCACTTCAACCCTTTAGCACCCTTTGCTTGACACCTTGAAAAATATGTTGAACCGTTACATTCATGGAAGAAAGGAAATAGGTTATAAAGAAGCGTATTGATAAAAGCGCCATCTAACATTTTCTTCGTAAAGTTTTTGCAACTTAGTAGTCAGCCTTGTCTCAGAGCAGTTGGTCGTCGTTGCTTTCAAAATTATGTTTCTCACTCTCGGTAGATGGCAGTAAATAAAACACAATGCAATATCAATAATAAACTTTAATTTATAAGATTTTGTGATTCTTCTAATTATACTTATTATCGTAGATCTCCGTAGATCACATTTTTTATGTAGAATCAGTCTTATGATAAGACAAACATTACACGTTTTTGCCTTTTACCCCACTACGTATTACGTTTCACCTGTATTAGGATCAATTCACATTTTTTTAAATAACTATGTTCAATAAAATTTTAACTTAGGTAGGTACATTTTGTATTTTTTTAACATAAACTGTTGTAATCAGTTGACTGAAATTGTTCCCAACAGAAATTACGTAATTGTAGTAACTTTCATGAACACATTAAAACTTATTTTCAAGGAGAAAATATAAAAAACTTAATCCTTCTTTTACCCTTATTTGCTTAGATTTGAAAAATATAATTATATATTCGAGCGCATCGTACATCTACATATAAGTAGGTACGTAGTTATAATAAAGCCTTAAAAAAGGCCTGTTCTGCTGGTATTGTCCCAATTCTGAATTAATTGATTTCCAACCTAATATACCACATTTTTCATTGGTACACTATAAATTTAACAACTTTTAGTTTTAGCGCGAATCGACGCAGCACTTTTTTTTTAAAGGAAATTATTGTTAATCTAGGGAACAATATTATTTTGTACTCAGCTTTGCGACTGATATGCTTATCTCTACGATTCTATATCTAGGTACTTAAAAAATAATTACTTAACCTAAATCTACATCTAAACTAATATTTAATGTACACTCAGTACGTTAGCCCCTTTTCTTCCATCGCTGCTCGTATTTTTTCTGGTTTGGGCCAAAACACCATAAGCAACGTGGACCCTGTCAAAAGAAACAGTTAATAATTATCATCATTATTCTCTATCGTTCACACGTTCATTCATTCACGCGTTCATTCGTTCACACGTTCATTCGTTCACATGTTCATTCGTATACACGTTCATTCGTTCACTTGTTCATTCGTTCACACGTTCATTCATTCACACGTTCATTCGTTTACACGTTCATTCGTTCACACGTTCATTTAATCGCTCGTTCATTCGTTTATTCACTCTAAAGTTCCTTAATTAAATAAAAGCTAGTGATGATGATGACGGGGCCTTACCGGCAGTGAAGGCGCCAAAGATGGTGAAAGCGGCCTCACAATGCGTGCTCAGGGTGGCTCCTAGAAGGTTGGAGCCCACCGCGGCGCCTGCGCGCCCTATCATGTACATTACGCACATTGCCATCGCTCTATAACAAATCAAAAAGGGACTTATGAGAAAAGTCATTCAAAAGTTGACACTTACATTAAAAACGAACATGATATTTAATAATGTATAACTAGTACCCAACTTATAAGGCGCGTCGTGATTCTTCGTTCGCGCAGAAAAGAAAGTATGGTCCGAAGATTAACAAAAGAATGCTTAAAACTTACAATCAACCTAAGATCACTATTATAAGGTTCATAATACACTGCAGCTGTTAGTTCCATCTCACTCATGCCACGCGGCGATCGCTAAGATGGCGGCGGCTGCCGACCAATAGCGGTCAATAGCATTTCTCGCGCTTTGAAAATTCATCTTCTGCGCAGGTACATCGGTAAGCCATATCAATACTGTACCTACTTTAAATTAAAAATATTTAAATTAAAAAGACTCCTTCAGTACTCATTTACATCTTTCATGCTATGCTAATAATAATTTCAATGCATGATAAACATGAAAAAAATGTACAAAGCTTCGCAATGCAAAGTATTCCCACTGCGGCGCACGGCTCCCATAGTATTCAAATTCATATAAAAATCACAACTATCAGATGTGTATGCCAAGTGACTTGTACGCCGTAGTGGAGCGAGGCTTTATAAGTCACCTTAGGCAAGTGGGGAACACGTCGACTGCAATAGCAGCCAGGATAGACGCGGCGCAGCCGGAGCACAGCGACACTATCAGCAGCGCGGTGGCGGCGGCGCCGTGCGGCACCAACGCGGCCGCCACCGTGGCCGCGCCGCAGGTGAGCATTATTCCACCTGGGGAGGATAGAAGCTTAAAATTTAAGTTCAGTTCAGCGAAGTTAAGAATTCTTTCGTCTACAAAAATAAAAGTTTATAATTTCCCAGTATGAGAATAGGTCAGTCAATGCCCATTATGAGAATTTTTCCAGTGTAGTAATGCCCAATTTGAGAATTTTCCATTGTAATGCCCATTATGAGAATGCGTCCGTATAGAAATGCCCATTATGAGAATTCGTCCGCGTAGAAATGCCAATTTTGAAAATTGTTCCACTATCGCACTTGTCAAAATTCAGCAGCATATTTTGTAAATCAGATGACGATGCAATAAAGGTTATTTTTCCAAAATAAATCTTCCTGTTGTATTATCAACTCACAGTACAGGGTTTTCCTGCCGACCTTGTTGATGAACACTCCAATAGCCATGTACGTGATAGCGAACACGGCCCCCATGGACATGGATATGGGGAACACAGCCACCGACACTTCCGCCTCGCACTTCTGGTGCCCAGACTGCGCTGCCAACTGAAAAGGAGGAAGCAATTTTATGGCAATTAGGTTTAATCCTGTTCTGTCATACATGATGTCCAATATACGATCTATAAGTATTAAAGGGTTGATTGGAGGAGGCATGTCCACTTGTCCAGACCGGACACTTGTGGATGATGGCCTAATCCTCCGCACGGAAGTGAGGGACGACCCTTGCTTAGCAGTAGGCGAATATAGGTTGATGATCACGAGAAATGTTACGTTTTGCAGAGTAACTACGGGAAAACAGGGATCGTGTGAGTGAAATTGTATAGCGCAGTCGGTAGGATACGATTTTGTAAAATTTACAAACTGCAACCGAGGAAGGCAAGAAGTTTCAGTCATCCTCTAGTAGGCTACACTATCTGATTGATAGGGGTTAGACATTATATCTATGGTTGAAACATGATAAGATATCTGACACTGGATAAATGTACATTTTTCGTGAGGAGGTTTAAGCCATGGTCCACCACGGGGCCAATGAAATAAATATCGGGCATAACGATGTGTTCCTTCATCGAAAGTCGACAGCGGCGAATAATTTATTGTCTAAAACTAAAACTCACAGTGGCATTCAAAGTTTTCTCATAAATGATCTGGCAAATGTTGATTTTCTGTTGGCTTGTGTTCCTCAGTATATTATTCAGTATGTCTGGCACCCACACGTAGAGCCCGCTCGAACTGAAATATTAAAAAAAACATTTAAAATGGTAACAATAACATGTGTTTCACCAACCAATGAGAGTATTGCTGTCTTTGTCAGCTGTTTATGCCAAATAGAGACAAATATAGGCTTATCGGTTGTTCAAAGTTAACTCAGGGTTCAGAAACCACGCTTGTGAGAAGACGGGTGGTATGGCGTGGGTTCTAATCCTCCTACTGGCAAGGGTTCAGAAACCACTCAGACGTTTCTCAAATCAATCAAATCAAATCATTTATTTTTATAACAATACATAAGATAGTGTAGGTACATTTTCGGGTGTTATGTCTTCGACCTGCAAGCAGGTGAACAAGATTATTGGCAATGTGAATTTAAGATAGGTACAGTAGTATACCCAACTGATATGGCTTACCGATGTACCTGCGCAGAAGATGAATTTTCAAAGCGCGGTAAATGTTATTGACCGCTATTGGTCGGCAGCCGCCGCCATCTTAGCGAGCTTAGAGTGAGATGGAACTAACAGCTGCAGTGTATTATAAACCTTATAATAGTGATCTTAGGCTGATTGTAAGTTTAAAGCATTCTTTCGTTAATCTTCGGACCATACTTTCTTTTCTGCGCGAACGAAGATTCACGACGCGCCTTATAAGTTGGGTACTAGTATACTTACATAATTATAACAACACAATATAGGTATCAAGTACGTTAACTTTCATTTTAAAACATACATACAGATTATTCAAAATTAAAAAAATCCAAAACTATGTCCTGCTGTAAAAACTCAACAATAGCCACTCACCCAATTACCTCCTAAAAGCATAACCATTACAAAAAAAAATATGCTATCAGGTAACCTCTTTCGGGTTAGGTACTTACACCATGAACACGGCGAACATGGACACGTTAGAGATGGCGACGCACCGCAGCAGCGGCGCGCGGAACAGCAGGGACACGCTCCGCAGGGCGCCGGCCCAGCCCCCGGCCCCCGCCTCCTCCGCGCCGCCGGACAGCAGCTTACTCACCTGGAATACACAGGTTTATGCAAGACTGGTGCCTCGCGGTGTTACCTCCTGTTTTCAGAATAAAAAGTAGCCTATGTGTCAATCTAGAGTGTTAGCTGTTCATATCAAATTGCATCAAAATTGCTCCAGCCGTTTGAGCGTGAAGAAATGACTAACATACAAACATACTCGAAATCTTTCATATTTACAATATTTGTAGGATAGGGCTGAAAACGTTACCTAATTTGAGTTGTACGAAAAAGCTGATTTTTTTGTTTGAGAGTTTCTAGGTCATATTTTTGTGGCATGTATCAAATTTTATTACATTAGTTCCACAGGAATTGCTAAAAGTATCAAAAATTTTCACCAAAACCCGTTTAGCCACTACAGCCAGAAGTGGAAACAAACATACATACCCGCAAACGTTCACAGGTAAAATATTAGTAATATATTTTTATTTAGTGACCGTGACGCGTCTATTTTTGTAAATATAATCATTATAAAGTTAAATTTAGAATGCCCATTAGCACGGAGCATAATAGAGCTTCTAAAAATAACTTAATTCAAACACGCACTCGCTCAGGAAGTCCACCGTGACCTCATCAATATTTAATCATTGCAAATAGCATGACCTAGAAAGGCTAGAACTGTATAACTAACAAGTTATTGAAGGTAACCTTCCGGCTCGAATATCTGAACAAATCGGATACCATAATATATTCTAAATATGCATCATTCATTTATTAGTGATGTCTTCTCTAACGGACGTATTCCGAAGCATTGGTGGAGTCGACGGAGTTTCCTTTTCCTATCCGAGATTTAATCTTGGATCAGTGCTTGAAAGGGAAACATCCTTTTTCAGACTCAAACCATAATCAATTATATTTCGTTTTCTTATAAGGTCCAATTGATAATCTGATTTAAGTGATTGACTTGTAAAAGTGCAATTTTATTGCCTATTTACAATAAATGATTTGACTTGGACATTAATTACTTTATACCAATAGTTAGCAGAGTGCAGCGGTTCGGTTCGCTATTACCCCACAGGAAACATAATTTGTTACGGGATAAGAACTATCCTATTATCTATTCCAGTACCTATACGGCTGAAATTAATAATCAATCCAATCCAAATTTTGCTATCTGGGATTGATATCACAATCCATTTTTATGGTCAAACCGTGGAATGGTTTATAAAGGTACGCAGATTGGAAATCGATCGAAGGATAGGCAGAAATCGAAGATCGATTTCAATATTGGATAGGAGATACAATATTAATTTCGGCCGATAGTATAGTGTTAGAGAAACATGTCACTTACTGGAAACTCCGAGGGGTCAGAGTTGTGATTCCAGGCGTACATGGTAGCGAGGACCGGCAGGGCTGCCTCCGGCCCCTTGGCTGCCAGCAGGTACCGCGGGCTCTCCGGCAGACACAGCAGGATAGCGGCGGCTGCCAACCCTGGCGCGCACCACAGCCAGACGAAGGCGCGCCATGGAACAACCTCCATGCAGACCAGGTTGAACGACCACTTACCCGGGATGATCAGCCAGGCCAGCCCTGGAGGATTAGGGTTCAATTTAGTAATTGATCGGTTATTAAATCCTTTAGTTACTCCTTTAGTTACTATAATAATATTATTATTATACAACTTTGTCTAGCTTTAAGATTTAAATTGTTTTTTTTTGTATGTTTACATGGATCTCGTGTCTGAAATAAAGATATTATTAGTATTATTATTATTATATTTAAGGTCTCATCATATTTTTTTTTATGATTAGGTAATGGTTCTCTTTGTTGACTTGTAAAAGTGCGATTTTATAGTCTATTTACAGAAAAATAGCTTTGATTTTGGCTTAAGTGTTTGACTTGTAAAAGCGCAATTTTATTGCCCAATTTGGACACACATTTTCAGATTTCGGTAGGTATATATTGAGTGCAATTTGGTCATACAAGCCAAGGTTAATCGAAATAAATATTAGATTTGGTGCAAATTGGTCACACCTTATTAAAAAATAAATTAAAAAATCTTTTGTTATTTTCGTAAATTTTTGTATAAGTACAATGACGATAAACTACCGTTGGATTATGCACTATTATGCAGGGCACAAGCAGCCAATTACATCACTGCTCTATAATGAGAAGATACTATATTGTTTACTTGCTTGAATCCGATAAAAGCCGATGACCTTGAACTACATGTATACCTAGCAATAACAATGTCTTATGCTGCTTATATATATTCCGTGATACTGGAATATAGACGTAATCTACGCTAATAGTTAAGTTCTAAAACCGTGTGAACAACGAAGCCTTTATCAAACAGCATTGACATAAAGGTTATAAAAATATAAAACTGGAATAATCTCCAACAAACAAGCGAATTAACTTATATTGCAAACCAATTATCATAATGAATTTGGCTGTCCGATTTAATTATATACTTATTTATAATTCAGCCTGTAACTGCCCCACTGTTGGGCAAAGTCCTATAACACCAACTACTAAAAATAGAATAAAATAAATATCTTAAAATATATAAATTACGTGTCACGTTGTTTGTCCGCGATGGACTCCTAAACTACTTAACCGATTTTAATCAAATTTGCATATCGTGTGCAGTTTGATCTAACTTGAAAGATAGGGTAGCTTACATCTCAATTTATAGTCGCAATAACAAAAACCTTAGCCACAGCAACGCGTGCCGTGTCTGCTAGTATATAAATAAAATAGGGACTCCCATACAACAAACGTTATTTTTTGGCCGTTTTTATAGACAACATTTTGGTACGAAACTGTTGTAATGAAACTTTGAATTACTGACAATATTTTAATTAGATATTATTATGTAATTTTACCGGTACAAAAAATGGTGGATGACGCAACAAGGAACCGGGAGTTGCGTTCCGTTTTACTTTATTAGACAGAGGTCGGAACGTTCCATTACACTCATATTATATTATGTTTACATATTTCCAACATCCTCCCTTAAACATAAACCCATTCTAGCAGAGCAGTATTCCAGCTTTGAGTGCGTTGTTGGTTTGGTAAGGGCATCAGCAACCATCTCGCTTGTTTGTACATATAGAACTTCAATCAGGCCACTGCTTATTTTGTCTCGTATGAAGTGATGCCTGACATCTATGTGCTTCGTTCTGGAATGATAGTTATCAGTACCTGAAAGTTTAATACAGCTTTGATTATCACAATATATAACCAAAGGCTCAGTTAGGAGCGGCCAAAACTCCTCTTGAAGTTGCTTCAGCCACAGTGCTTCTTGAACACATGAAGAGAGTGACATGTATTCTGCCTCTGTTGTAGAGAGAGCAACAGTCGGTTGCCGTCTGGAGTTCCAACTTATGGATCCTCCCTGAAAACTAAATATGTAGGCACTGCATGAGCGCCTGTCTTCTTCTGAATTTGCCCAGTCCGCATCACAGAAAGCATGCGGAACCTTTTCTTCAAGTGACTGCTTGAATATCAATTTATAATCTTCAGTGCCTTTCAAATAACGCAGAACTCGTTTCAGTGCGGTCCAGTGGTGCATCTCAGGCTTATTATTATATTTGCTTAGCAAGTTTACAACAAAACTTATATCTGGCCTAGTGCCCTGTGAAATATATAACAGACATCCGATTATTTCTTGATATGGAACATCAGTGAGAATCTTTGTGTCACATGTTCCTTTCAATTTTTCATTGGCATCCATGGGGCTTTTCACAGGCTTGCAATCTCCCATACCATACTTATGTAATACCTCTCGAATATATTTCTTTTGATCCAGATATATAGCATTATTATCTCTTTTCACGTGGAATCCTATGAAGTGATTTAGTAGTCCGAGATATTTCATTTTGAATTTTTGACATAAATTCTCTTGCAGTTGCTTGAAATAACCTTCATTATTACATAGTATAATTAAATCATCTACATATGTTGCCACAAACATTGTGTTGTTTTCATCTATTTTGAAATAGATACATAAATCTTGCTTGGATCGTGTCAGGCCCAATTCTTTCAATGCAGCATCCAACTTGAGATTCCATTGTCTACTTGCCTGCTTCAATCCATACAATGACTTTTTAAGTAAACACACATGCTTACCATCTTGGTACATGGGCGGTTGAGTCATGTATATCTCCTCCTCTATATCTCCTTGTAGGAAGGCAGACACAGCATCCATCTGATACATTTCTAAATTATGTTTTACTGCGAGAGCAAACAGATATCTCAGCGATGTGAATCTCACTACAGGTGAATAAACTTCATTATATTCTAGACCTCTTTTCTGCGCACAACCTTTTATTACCAATCGCGCTTTGTACTTGACAATCTCACCCAACTCGTTAGTTTTTGTCTTGAACACCCATTTACATGGAATTGCACGCTTGTTAGGTGGTAAATCTGTCAGCTTCCAAGTATGATTTGTCAACAAAGACTTGTATTCTTCATCCATAGCCAGTTGCCATTGCTCAGCTTCGGAACTTGACAATGCTTTTTCGACTGTTACTGGGTCTGTACTTTGTGTAAGACACATAAAATTTACACTTTGGTGCTCTTCTTCTTCTTGAATGTTCTTCCTTGTTTGACAAGTCTCAATGTGATATTTCTGGCTATCACAGGACTATAACTGTCATCCTCAGACAATTCTGGACGATATGATTCATCATTTTCATTACAACTGTCGAAGGAACAAGTACTTTGAGGTGACAAAGTAACATCAAATTGTTCAGTAGTTGAAGTGTTGACAGTTTCTGAAGTTTCTATTGATGAATCCAATTTTATTGTAGTCAATTTTGACTGTTTCTCAATTTCTTTTGAATATTCTGACTCATTATTTTCCAAAAATATGACATTTCTACTGATTACAAATCTCTTGCGTTTCTGATCATATAATCTAAATCCTTTTGTGTTTTCACAATACCCTAAGAATGTCATTTCTCCTGATTTTTTATCCCATTTCAATCTATGTTCTTTGGGGACATGCAGCATGGCTTTTGTACCGAATATCCTTAAATTTGAAATGTTTGGTTTCTTACCAGTCCATTTTTCTTCTGGGGTAATTTCTGCGAGGACTCGTGAAGGCGAACGGTTTATAACATAGGCCGCAGTGGCCACAGCTTCAGCCCAGAATCCTTTTGTTAGTTTTGCATCAAACAGCATACATTTGGCACGTTCTACTAGCGTTCTGTTCATACGCTCTGCCACACCATTTTGCTCCGGAGTGTATGGTGCAGTTGTTTGATGTATGATGCCGGAATCTGATAGGTACTTCTGGAAAGCATGGTTACAATATTCAGTGCCTCTATCTGTCCTTAGTATTTTAATTTTTCTGTCGAGCTGATTTTCAACCTCATTTTTAAATTTTTCGAAAACACTTTTGATATCCATCTTATTTTTCAAAAAATAAACAAACACTTTGTGTGAGTAGTCATCTATCAGTGTAATAAAATACTTTGCCCCACCAATGGACTGGGTTTCCATGGGTCCGCAAAGATCTGAGTGTACTATTTCTAGCAATTCTTTGGCTCGGGAACCAGTACTGGGAAATGAAAATCTTGTTTGTTTTGCCTCTAAGCAAGGTACACATGTGTCAGTCTTTTCATTCTTATTATTTATTATTATACCCTCAGCACTATTTTCTAACTTTTTAACATCAGCCAAATTTGAATGACCCAACCTTCTATGCCATACATTCATACTCGCTGTACTCTCAGTGACTGTTGAAGCATATGCATTGCCTATAACAACATTTAATTTGTACATGTTATTGTACAGTCTTGCTGTCGCTACAAGTTTCTTCGCTGAGTTATAAATCTCACAGCCGGAGTCAGTGAATTGCACTTTGCAGCCATTCTTGGTCAGCTGACTAACCGATAACAAGTTGGTGCTCAGCTCAGGTATAAACAAAACATCTCTCACCTGAATTTGATGTTCATCATTGCATATTACGGTGGTAAGGTTTACTTTACCCATTTTCTGCACGGAGACGACATCATTATTCGCAACTGTTATCTTCTGTACCAACGGGGATTGTAATTCATACATCCAGTCTGCCCGTCGTGACATGTGCATAGAAGCACCGGAGTCAATGTACCAGTCATTATCATTGACTGCGCTGTACGCTGAAAATATGGCTGTAAAAACATTATCAGTTTTATTATCAGTCTTATTATTTCCTTGTGCAGTACACTGTGATTTGTAATGGCCATATTGGTTACATTTAAAGCAACGGGGTCCCTTATTTTTAGGTTGCTGCTGACGTTGCTGATTGGGGGGCTGCCTACCATTTTTATGCTTAGTATAAAATACTGAGGTATCAGAAACTTTCACTTCCTGTAAAAGTTTTGTTTTCACAAAATCTGACGAAATAGTTATGCCTGAACTTTCGATTCCCATAATCATAGGCTTATAGCTGTCGGGTAACCCAGCTAGCATTAAAGTTCCCAACCATTCATCGTCGACACGAAATCCTATATTCCGCAACTTGTGCGCCGTTGACATGATTTTTGTTACAAAATCTTCTATGTCTACGCAATTATCTAGAGATGTATTTATGAGATCTCTCAATAACCCAACTTTTCTTGAAAGCCCTGAGTCTTCAAATGCCTTTTGCAAATTTAACCAGACCTCACGTGCAGTTTTAGCCTCTTGTATATGAACAAAGATGGTGGGGTCTACAAGCAAAATTATTTTCGACTTAGCTTTTACGTCTTTTTTTACGTCAACCTCTCTACCAGTGGACGGTTCTATGCAGTCCCAGAGTTCCTCGTGTTCCAGGTACGTTTTGACTGCGAACTTCCATGTACTGTAATTATCTCTGCCGGACAATTTCTCGATCTGCAGGTTAGGCGACGCCATTTCGCCGGCCGGTGCCTTACGCCTCACAGTATCGCAAATGTTACAGAGATTACGAATCGCTATGAAAACTTTGACAGAATTATCAAAGGTTCATGGGACGGCCCATAACCTGTGCATAAGGCGCAGTGGAAGCGTGCTGGGCCCATAACCTGTTGTAATGAAACTTTGAATTACTGACAATATTTTAATTAGATATTATTATGTAATTTTACCGGTACAAAAAATGGTGGATGACGCAACAAGGAACCGGGAGTTGCGTTCCGTTTTACTTTATTAGACAGAGGTCGGAACGTTCCATTACACTCATATTATATTATGTTTACATATTTCCAACAGAAACCCTTCGTGCCCGAGCCTGACTCGCACTGTGCCGGTTTTTGAAAATACGCTGATATTCCCATCTTAAAGATGAGTTACGTTGTCGTTGTCCTTCGTCTATTATATCTAACTTGAGTCTTGACTTTGCTTACGTAACGGATGCCACTTTGTAGGTCACTTTGCTCTTCGCATCTTTGTTGATAGTGAGCCGTGACGTAGTATCGTGGCCCGAGATAACCTTTGAGTACCTAAAGAGACGTTGTTCAGTTAATTAACATTCCTTTTAATGGCCAAACAGTTTAATGTGTTCAGATTAGTTGCTCGTTATCAATGGAAAATAAATTGTTCCGTTTCTTCTTTTCTAACAGACAAGGACGTAATGATTGATATTATTTTCTTCATAACCATTGGTGTCTATTCTATTGTTACAAACTTAACCTAATTTCAGTTTAGTCCTGTCTAATGGTATTTTGTCACGCTTCAACTTTATGAAAATAATAGGGACGGCTCTAACTTTAGAGCTGTCAAGTTAAGATTTAGTATAGTTTGTGAATCTATTCCGCCAAAATATTTTTTGGGCATGTGGCTGTCATGTTTCCTCATGATGTTGACCTTCACCAAAAAGTGATTGATAGTATGTAGGTACCTATAGCTTATTTAAATATAGATACGAGCATAGCATTACACGAAGGTTTACCCATCGTGGGAACTAAACCCGCCATCTCACGCTCGCGGTTCTCTCATCACCAACTCGCCACGGAGGTTCACAAAGACCTCATCCCAAACAAAAACGTGGCACCCCTGAACATAGTAGTACAATGACTTCTTGATACTTACCAATACATGGTATAAAACGTTATCATATCATAAAAGAATATATTATGTTAGATACGAGTAGATAGGATAGGTCTGTAGTACTAAGTAAACACAAAATTATAGGTAGGTATAAATTATTATCATATCCATATTCTAGTGTTGGAATTAAGTTTATATCGATCTGATACTAACCCCCGGTTTCTAGGACGTTTGTTGGCGTTGACAGTAGATTAAAACTATTGTTGCCTCTATCTGACACTAAACAAATGACAAGGACGGCAATAGAATTAATCTGTTGTCAACGTTGACTGACGTTTCAGAAACTGGGGGAGTATAGGATATCCAAAATAAAAATGTAAATGTATTTATAGGCAAGATTTTTTTAAATGCGTAGAAACTCGGTACGGCGAAATAAGATTCGATCGATCGATTCGATCAAAATAAGATCTAACCCCCATTTTTACCACTGTTAATCACAGAGAAGATGATCTCCTGACTCTATCATTGCTGTCACTGATTTCTGGGCCCATAAAAATAAATGCTATTTTTAAATAAATATTCAGCAAGAAACTTAATGTTGAAACTTTTTGTATTTTATGATTGGTAGGGTACATGACCATAATATTGACAAAATCCCATAATAAATTCATATCCGAATAATCGAACTTTTGGATATGCGATTAATAAAAATATCGGTATCTATATGTAACTGTATTCTAAAATATCGACTCTAGCTATAACTACTTACTTACCTAATCTAGCGAGCCCGACTCGCACGGATTTGTTTACGAGCTATAATTGTTATCAGCTGTACTGATAAGATGGCGGTGAGTCGCGTAGTTTGTTGCATTAATGATCTTGCCCATTGTTAGATCAGTTTTACTTTTATTTTAAATTGTCGTATGTCTTTAGTTTTTCTCCCTTATGGCACTCCGCTCTAAGAAATCGTTCCAGCAATGTATATTATACCTATGTAATTGTCTTCTATTATGTACAGTCATTGACCGTGTACAGTAGGTACCTACAGAATGTTCTATATCAGATTTATATTCATAGAATCATACACGGCATGACTGCATCATGGATGTATTGTAACGTATTGTAACTTTTATGTAACAACTTTTTTTAATATGAAGCCGCCATTAATGGCGGAATATTATTATTCAAATTGTTTTCCATATGGTATTCATAACACAGAGTATTCTTTTCGGCGCTTTGATCCGATCTATCTGAAAAAAGTCTCAAAGGGAGCGGGAGACAAAAGTAGAGAGGAAGATAATATTATAGTACGGTCGGCATCAAAAGTAGCTTAACATGTTTTAGTTTCCAATTCCATTGTAGATACGCAAAATGTAAATTTTTAGGGTGTATATTAAATTTAAGATACGGAGATGTTCAACTACTTTAGAGACCGTTCAATTGTAGATACGCAAAATGTATATTTTTAGGGTGTATATTAAATTTAAGATACGGAGATGTTAAGCTACTTTTGATGCCGACCGTACCTACCCTAAATTAATAAAAAAAAAATGGTTTACCTCACTAGCTCTTGGGCCAGTGCATTTCAGATGTCCTTGAATTTTTATCCTTAGACTAGGTGGTTTCAAATATTATACGTTTCCCACAACACAGAGCGAAGGCATCGTATAAGCCTAATAAACGAGTTGCTGATAATAATGGGAACTCTTGCACGTGATAAATTAATATTTTATTTGTTATCGTTATCGGCATTCGAGTGGCGTTCGTAGGTATACATACTACGCAATGTAAGACTATTATTTATGTGAACAATGCATTGTTGTGACTTGTGAGAATGAGGCCAGTGAATGAGCGGTGATTCTACTAGGTACTAAGTATATTCAGGGATATCGTGAATATCTTTATCCATTATTCACGACTAAACGCCGGATATTCGACGAACCAAATATTCTCATCTGCTTGCACGCACGCCCGACATAAGTATCGGATAGGTATATGGAATAATAACCAAAAAATAACTAAATGTTTCCCATGATAAAACTAAAGTTACCTAGTGATCGTGACAGTTTCAAATCTCATTTCAACTATTCACTGGTAAATTTTGGTTGAAACGTTGCAATATAACAGAGTGTCCTGAACGTGACTTTTTGCGGCTGGTTTACGCGCTCGACATAGTACGCGTTAGCGTGATTGTATGAAGATCCCGTACAGCGCCGCTACCGGCGCGTTGAACGAAAGACGCGTTCTATGTCGAGTGTATGTACATTTTAGGTAGATATCAATCCGTAACTAAGACATTAGGTACCGAGTGGTAGATAATTTTAGGTTTCTACCTTGCGGGATGCGGGCTGATCCCAGTAATAATTAGGGGGGAAGTTTCTGCGAGTGGAGAGTCTCAAGATGGCCGTGAGGTGGTAACTTTAATCACATGTAACTAGTGGGAAATGCTACGTACCAATCCAGCACCAGGAAGAGAGAATATCCAGCTCCAGTTGTCCACAAATACGCCACTTCACTTTGTAGGTATCACCGTGGTATCGATACACCGGCCGGCGGCGGGAGCGTCACTTTGGATTGTCGTTTACACACGTAACAGCGGGGTTGCGAGGAGCGGAGTCCGAGATTCCTATTAGAATCTATCTATGCGGGGGATGAAGGCTAACACGACACGTTAACTTTCATGTAAATTGATGCGGTTGAGCGGAGCGTCGCGGAGGTCCGATTAGGCAGACGTGCGAGGTCGAACTAGCGGAAGGAAATGCGTCGACGCATAGAACGAACTTCCGGAGTGCATCTTTCGCTCCTGCGTTCATTCCTAAGCGTAGATCGGTGCGTTTGGCATCTCACCACAGATTACACATAAAAAAGAACCATCCCCCCGGCCTTCAGGAGATAAAGAAGTCTCCTGAACTAACAAGAGAAATATAGAGAGATGCTAAACAAAAAAAATGCGGAAGGCGGATGCGGAAGTATTCTGCTCCCAGGGAGACAGAAAAACTTGAATTAAAAATATATTAAAACTAAGAGAGGGTAAAGTTAAGTTTATTGTGAAGGTAGAACACAAAGCTTCACAACAGGTCGTACATATGTACCATTTTTTGTGCGTACCGTTACTACTCTGACGGTGCCGTCAGATGCCGGATGTATATCCTCTACAATGCCTAAAGGCCACTGCAGCGGCGGTGAGTTTTCCGTTTTAAGTATAACTACAGTTCCTTTTGTCACCGGATTAGATTTAGTATTCCATTTAGCTCGGGTTTGTAAAGTATTTAGATATTCTTGTCGCCAACGATTCCAATATCTCTGAACGATTTGGTCAGTCAAGCGTTTATTGCGAACTAAATCTGCCGATGTAGGATTAGAGCGTGCGTCATAATGAAATGATTCCAGCGGACCCGGAGTGAGAAAGTCAGATGGACAAAGAGCCTTGGGCTCCGCGGGGTCAGAACTTAAAACAGCGGTTAGCGGTCGACTGTTGAGGAGCGATTCAACTTGAGTCAAAACGGTAAGTAACTCTTCATACGTGAGCAAAACATCACCGATTACGCGTTTTAGAATTAGTTTTACGCTGCGGACATTGGTTTCCCAAATGCCACCAAAATGAGGAGCACTGGGCGGGTTCAGATGCCAGGATATGCCTTGTGTGACCGTTTCCTCTGCGAAGGAATTGCAAAAGGCTTTAGACTTGAGAAAGCCATTCAACTCGTCTAGTTGGGCTTTGGCGCCTAAGAAGTTTCCACCATTGTCTGAGAATAGTTCTAGACAATTGGAACGTCTCGATATGAATCGACGGAAAGCGCGAAAAAAAGAGTCCGTACTCAAGTCTACAGCTAATTCTAAATGTACTGCGCGGGTCACTAAACATGTAAATAAACAAATGTAGGCCTTTTCTTTGCGAGCGCCGCGGTATCTGCTTATCAGTATGTTGATGGGACCGGCATAGTCCACACCAGTTCGCGAGAAAGGCTTTGCTTCGTTTACGCGAGGCGCGGGGAGGTCCGCCATGAATGGCGCCTCGGTACGCGGATTTACTTTGAAACATTTGTTACAAAGGCGAAAGCGACGTTTTACTATGCTGCGTCCGGAAATTATCCAGAATTTTTGTCTCAATAATGACAACAATAAATGCGGTCCAGCGTGTAAATATTTGCGGTGATAATAATCGATTAAAAGATCAACAATATGATTATTTTTGGGAAGCAGTAGGGGATGTTTAGCGTCAAAGCTGAGCGACGATTTTTCTAAACGTCCTCCCGTGCGCAGTAAACCATTTTCCAAAAATGGCGTGAGCGGTATTAACGATTTTGAAACTTTGCGATTATTTGAGAGGGCGATAATGTCGTGTTTGAAATGCTGTTGTTGAAGTGCTTTTACAACAACATTTTCTGCATACTGTAGATGCGAAAGTTCCATTCTATTGGAACGCGGAATTTTTCCTAAAAAGCGGTATAGATATACGACTATGCGGAGCAGCTTGGACCAAGAAGACACTTTCTTAGCCAGCGTGCAAAGAAATTGCGGTTGTTCTTCAGTACTGATGAAAACGTTTGTGCATTTTTTAATCTCTAACAGTTTGTCATCAGCTGAGAGATCAAAAGTGAACCGGTTAATCGGCCACGTATTCAAGTCGTCACAAGCCCAAGGTGGACCGTGCAACCATAGCGTGTGATTCAGGAGTTGAGCGGGAGAAAGTCCTCTGCTAATACAATCGCTAGGATTAAGCGTCCCATCAATGTGGAAGACATGTTTGGGATCAAGATGCTCTTGAACTTGAGCGATGCGGTTGGCAACAAATGTGTCGAAGCGATGCGGTGCGGAATGAACCCAATGTAGGGCCACCGTTGAATCAGTGAACGCGAAAATGTCATCGATTTGACAGCGAGGCGATATAGTGTCGATAACAAACCGCATGAGCTGAGAAAGCAACAACAGAGCGCAGAGCTCCAAGCGGGCTAACGAAACGACCTTGAGCGGGGCGACTTTACTTTTCGCGCAGATTAAATTAATCTGATTAGGGCCAGACTCGGGCTGTATGCCTAGGTATACTACGGCACCCATCGCCTTTTCACTCGCGTCGGAAAACCCTAACAGTATTACGCGAGCGTTAGGTACAATTCCTAGAAAGCGCGGTATTTTAAATTTTTCTAAGGCGGGAAGTTCGCTTAGAAACCGATTCCAAGCGACGCAGATGTCATAAGGCGGTTGATCGTCCCAATCGATATTGGCGATCCAAAGCGCTTTGATTAGAAGTTTCGCGTATAATATCACAGGCGCACAAAATCCGTTTATGTCCCACAACTTCGCTATCGTGGAAAGCATTAAGCGTTTTGTACATTTCGTCTGTGGATTGAATTTAAGCGCGATCGAAAATTCATCCTCATTCGGTGACCAGATCAAGCCGAGCAGTTTTAAGTTGTCCTCTTTGTCGAATTCAATTTTAGAGGTCACGCGGTTTTCTTGCGGAATTGCGTTTACAACGACGGAGGAGTTGCTCATAAATTTGACTAAATCGAATCCTCCGCGTTTAAATAGTTCGATTAAATCGCGGGCTAACTGAACTCCCTCAGAATCTGTGCGCACCGAAGTGCCTAAATCGTCCATGTACAGATCATGCGACGCGACCTTGGAAGCGAGCGGGAAGTCAGTTTCACTATTCGCGAGCTGCCTAACAGTTCGCATCGCCAAGAATGGCGAGCAACGCAGGCCGAAACATACTCGGTTGAATCGGTACAATTTAACTTCATCGTCTCCGTCAAATTTATACAAAATATTTAAGAAACGGCGGTCTTCTTCGCGTATACCTACCTGCAAAAACATTTGTTTTATATCTGCGGTTAATGCGACCGGAAACAATCTAAACTTTAAGATTATCGCGGTTAAATCTGCCTGTAAATTTGGCCCAGAGTGCAGAACATCGTTTAACGCCACTTGGGTACTCGACTTCATACTCGGATCACAGACAAGTCGTAGCGGTTTTCCAGGTCGGCTTACGCCGTGATGCGCGATGACGTAATATCCGTCATTTTTATTTAAAGCGGGAGCGGGAGAAACAATATCGTTTTCTAGATAATCTGTCATTACTTGATCGTAGTCACTTTTTAATGTTTTGTTTGTTTGGAATTTACGATCAAGATAAGAATAGCGGCGCGTTGCGGTGGTCAAGGAATCTCCTAGCAAGGTGGAAGGTTGTGAAAAAGGCAAGGCGGTTTCATAACGTCCTGACGGAACGTCACGGTGCGTATTAGCGACATAGAAGTCTTCACATTCTTGGTCAGCTCTAGACATATGTTTTTGTGTGGGTACGGACTCGAGCTGCCAAAACTTGGAAACTAAATCCTCAATCGATTCATCACTCGATGTGAAGAAGGAGCGGTTAGTTTGGTTATGCGCGGTGTCATTATTATAGGAAGGTAGCGAGGCCGTTGACCCCATGACTACGTATCCGAATGCGGTTTCCAAGGCGTCGGGTTGACCCGGAGGCCCCAGTAATTTTCCAGGCCGCAAGATTTCGGCAAACACTTCGGAACCCAACAAAACCTCAATGGGTCCAGGATTATCGAAACGCGGATCAGCGAGCGGAATTTCGAAAAGATGCGTGGACGCGGAGACATCAATGGAACAAGTCGGAAGTTCATCCGAAATTGTTTTAATCACAAGCGGTTGAATTTGCAAACAAAAGTTGCGATCGAGACGCGAGTACAAGGTCAGGTTTGTAATGCCTAAAATAGGTTGCGAGCTGCTGCCTATTCCCATTACGGACTTATCCGAACAATCATTAAAGACGCGGAGACCTAACTGCTTGCATGCCTGCTTAGTTATAAAGTGATTTTGCGATCCGTTATCAATTAAAAATCTAACTTTCCTAACGGACCCGTCATTAGATTTCACGTCAGCGAGAGCGGTACCTAACAAAACATTTTGTGATTTCCGTTCGTGACTTAAGTTCGCGTTAGCGCTCATACTACAAAGCGATACAACTTTATCACTAAGCTTCGAATCATTACTGCGCGATACGAGCGGAGCGGGTGCAGCGGGTGGCGCGGGTGGCGCGGGTGGAGCGGGGCGGAGCGGCGGCGCGGACGTAGTATCGTCAAAGAAATGCAGCATACTATGATGCTTTTGTTGACAGTGCTTGCATGTATTCGTAGACTTACATGCGTATGCGGTATGTTTTTTACCGAGACAGTTAATGCATGCATTACTGTTTTTAATAAATTTATAACGGTCGCGGGACGATAACGTTTTAAAGTGAGAACACGAATAAAAGTTGTCGTGTTCTGGTTGATCACATAACGAACAACTTTTTGTTGTGTTGTTGTTGTTGTTGTTATTGTTCACAACAAAAGAACGCACGTTGTTTCGAGGCGCAGCAGTATTATTCTGAATCTTAGGTTTCGCGTAGGCAGGGGAACCTGACTGGTCACCTGTGCGGTTGAGAACTTTGACGCGGTCGCGGACAAAAGAAATTAACCCGTCTAAATTAGGTATTTCATCGCCTCTGTTTTCCATCTCGAATAAGCGAGCGGTCTCTTTATCTAGCTTTTGAAGCACGGTGTATGTCATGACGAAGTCGCAAACATTAGGTAACTTTAGGTTATTTAATGCTAAGTAGGCATTAGCGAATTGATCTATAAAAGACTCAAGGTTATTTGCGGTTGCGGATGCGATAGGTTTTAGAGAAAACATCTGATCTAGGTATGTAACGGCTAGACTGCGTTTATCTTCGTATTTCGATATGAGTGCGTTATATATCGTGTTATAGTTTTCCGCACAAGGAACAATACCTGTGCAAATGGATTTCGCTTTACCCGTGAGTTTACCTATCAAGTAATACATTCTTTCCGTGTCAGACAAAGATGTATTTAAATGCACAGCGTTATTAAATGTGGCATAAAACAATGGCCAATTTTGCGGTGTTCCGTCATATTCCGGAATTTCTATCGGAGCTAATCTAATCAATGGTTTACTCGACGTAGTCTTAGCTTCTACTTTTGTAGGCGGCGGCGTAAACAACGACATTTTGCGTTTAATGCGGCAATACATATCTTCAAACGACAACCAATTTTGAAAGTTAGGAATAGCTTCCTTATCAGTTTTTAATAAAGCTGTATTGTATTCTTTCGCGTATAATTGGAAGTTATTTCGGACATCTTCCAAACTTTCGACTGAGCACAGAAAATTATCAAGTGCTACAGGATCATTTAAATTACAGGTCGAATAATCGTAAATGACCTGAAGGCGTTGAACAAATAAATCTCTTTGACCTTCTAAAAGTTTCAATTTTTGTTCATTAGCGGCCATGATGAATTGATGACCTAGTTGCAATACGTAGGTATCGTGCGGAGATATTGAAATAGAATGCGTTTGCGTTAAGTTTTTATTGAAATAATGCGGGAATTAATTTAATGCGGTTACAGAAGGAACGTATTTAATTTATGTAGCTAAAATATTAAGCTTTCGTGAAGATGTATGACGATAACGATGTAGCGTGTACGCACGAAAAATAGTACAAAGATGGCGAATTTTTTTTCCACAACTAGAAATAATTAAATATGAATTAGAAACAGCTAATTATCACCGAAATCCGGTGTCGAAGGACCATTAAATGGTAGATAATTTTAGGTTTCTACCTTGCGGGATGCGGGCTGATCCCAGTAATAATTAGGGGGGAAGTTTCTGCGAGTGGAGAGTCTCAAGATGGCCGTGAGGTGGTAACTTTAATCACATGTAACTAGTGGGAAATGCTACGTACCAATCCAGCACCAGGAAGAGAGAATATCCAGCTCCAGTTGTCCACAAATACGCCACTTCACTTTGTAGGTATCACCGTGGTATCGATACACCGGCCGGCGGCGGGAGCGTCACTTTGGATTGTCGTTTACACACGTAACAGCGGGGTTGCGAGGAGCGGAGTCCGAGATTCCTATTAGAATCTATCTATGCGGGGGATGAAGGCTAACACGACACGTTAACTTTCATGTAAATTGATGCGGTTGAGCGGAGCGTCGCGGAGGTCCGATTAGGCAGACGTGCGAGGTCGAACTAGCGGAAGGAAATGCGTCGACGCATAGAACGAACTTCCGGAGTGCATCTTTCGCTCCTGCGTTCATTCCTAAGCGTAGATCGGTGCGTTTGGCATCTCACCACAGATTACACATAAAAAAGAACCACCGAGTAATGTAAACAAGCGATTAATCAAGTAAGTACTTAGATTAAATGTAATGCGAAGGTCAGGATAAAAAAGTTTATTAACCTCCATTTAAAGCAGCAATTTTAAAATGTAATACCTACAACATACAACATACTTACATTATTCAAGAATCCAGTTTGAACTAAATGACAAAATATTAGTGTTAATTAAGTATGTATTTATAGATTTGATTGGATATGTAGGTAGGTACCTACTCTATTTTTGTGTTAATTTGGTTGTGTTCGTTTGATTTGCGTTTGATTGGTTTTATTTCATTAATGAAGTGATACAATAAAATATTTTTTTATTAAGTGACAAATATAACTAATAAATAAAGGGGTCGCCCCATTAGGTAGGTCAGTTTTGAAAAAGACCAAATACAGTACATGTAGTAGGTATGGCCTCTCATAAAAACCAGTGGCAATTTTACCCACGTTTCAACGATGATGATGATGATGATGATGATGATGATGATGATGATGATGATGATGATGACGGTGATGATGATGATGATGATGATAATGATCATGGTGATGCATCCTATTTTTAGTAAACAGAACCTTAATACAGCATAATTATAAAATACTCAACACAACCATCGACCAAACAGCGTTCAGTGGTAAAATCTACACTCATTTCGCATGAATTTAAATACAATGCCATTTAAATTTATTGATAAGTATGTAAATTAAGACGAATAGTGTTCCTGATTACGCTTAATTCGAATTTATTTGAATGATGTTTACGACAAATCCCTACAACTTAGGAATGTGGAAAAAATATATGTTAAATTTGATCATATACTTTAATTTGTGAAGGTTAGTGAAACACAATTAAAGTATATTTTCTCGATAGAAAGTATTTTTTCTCTAGAAAAAAGCTATTTAAATTAAATCTTACTAATTTATGATAGAACATTATTCAAATCGAAAGAATTTAATATTTTATTTAAGTCTAAACGGTTATTTGCATATTTTTCTAAAATAATGACCAGCTTTTATTAGATACACCGCTTATTTGACAGATCGCCGGCGCGTAACTTCTTTACGTTCTATACTTCAATATTCTTTGGTAGTGAGAGCCGGTACTTCTAGTTCGCGGGGCTGGAACTTTTATTACGCCGTTTCCCCGCTGTTTCTTCGTTCGCTGCAGTCGGATTGTGAAATGTCAGTAGCAGTTGTAGTCCTCTTAATTTGAAATAGCTGTCTCAAAACACGGCATTTGCCATAAATTAAAAATGTGACGTAAAAATATCGATTTGCAAACAGGGACTGAAATACCGTATATGAATGCAGTATAGCAATATCTGCTCTGAAACTTGGTAAAGCTATTTTCAAAATCACCCATCGCTAGTCGATATAATTATTATTATAACAAACATAATATATTTCACTTAGCTGCATCGTGCGGTTTCAGTCACGACTTTTATGTATAAAATATAAAATATTATGTTTTTGTATTGAAAAAAATTATTAAAATCATTTTAGCGACATAATATGTCGCTAAAATGATTGAGTGATTATTTCCAGTATTGTAACTTTTTATTACGGTGTCAATAACGATTTATCGTATTATTGTATTTTATTGTATTGTAGCCATTCCAATTCATGATGATGAGCTAGTGAGTATAAAGGCATAATATAATATAGTAGCTATTAATGTTTATAATTTACTAACCTGGCAATATAATGAAGGAGAAAGATATAAATGCGGATCCCCATGCGATTGCAGCAGCGCGGCGCGATGCAGTATGCATTTCGCCTAGGTACGCGTAGACGGTAGCACTTGAAGCCGAAATTCTGGAAAACCGGTATAATATGCAATAGTCTCGATATCCTGGATAGAAATCCTTAAACAAATCCAGTACACATCCAATGGTCACCATTTCTCAGATTGAAATCTGAAAAAAACCGGTACATATCCAAAAGTATCGCTTCTTTAGATAGTTACAACACTTTATACCGGAATCCTTGTTAGTCAGTATCCAGTTCCCATAAGATCAATCCTCACAGGTTGTGTAAGGTCAATACACGTAATTTGTCAGTGTCATAATTGGCCATAATAACCGAAATTTATGATAACGTAATTAGAAATAAGGCACAACCAATGGGTGGTATGCGGATATCCTACTATCCTACTAATATTATAAACGCGAAAGTTTGTCTGTATGGATGGATGTTTGTTACTCTTTCACGCAAAAACTACTGAATGGATTTTGATGAAACTTCACAATTATATAGCTTATACATCAGAATAACACATGGGCTACAATTCATAAAGATATATCGTATATTATCCAAACGCGGGTGAAACCGCGGGGCGCAGCTAGTAAACTATAATAGTAAACGTCTTCATTTGAAAATTTAATTAAAAGCTAAATGCTAACTTGTATTATGTGTGTGTTTACCATAAACATTGTATCTGATCAACTCGATTTGACATTTCCATTTGATGTCGGCTCCTTTTATTACGGTGCATCGTCCTATATTATTATGGTACAAGAAAACAAGGTATGGCACGCCGGTCGTCGGTGTCGCTTGACTACGTCATCAAAGTACATGGTCTCCTATAAAACGCCATTGTCCGCTGACAGCTTCACGCCGTACGCCGCGACACGATGCTTACTATATTAGAAACCAGCTGCGCCCCGCGTTTTCAACCGCGTTTGAATGACATACCATATTATATCTGTATGAATTGTAGCCTATGTGTTCTTCTGATATGTAAGCTATATTATTGTGAAGTTTCATCAAAATCCATTCTGTAGTTTTTGCGTGAAAGAGTAACAAACATCCATCCATCCATCCATACTTACAAACTTTCACGTTTATAATATAAAAAAGTAGGGTGAACTATTGTTTTTTCTTTCACACGCTCATGCTATAGAAATATACACCAACATGTTGATAGCAACCACAGAATGACGAAAATCCCCACATTACTTCCGAGGCATTCTCCCCGTCTACATTTAGCAGCTGAGAGCAGAGCAGTGGGCAGGACAAGGATATCAACACGATACTTCTCATGGCCCTGCCGCTGCTCCAGCTGCCGGCGAAAGCGAAGTGAATTGTAGGGCATGAGTGAATACACACGCTTCTTGAGAGAACCATTGCCGCGGCAGTGGCAGAATGTAAGCGGGGCGGGTTGGTACAGAGCCCTTACAGCGCAATTACCACAGCTTATGACTAGTGGGAAGTCCATGTGAAAGATGTACTTACAAGCACCCGGTGAGGAACCGCAGTACGAGCAGGGTCCACACGCTGGTGGAAAACGATGATGCGACTGAGAAGACCGCTGACGCAGCCAGGGCTGGCAGCATCACCGCCCTCCGCCCCAGCCTGTCTCCGAGGTAACCCCACAGGAACGAGGTGCTGATTATGCCTATAGGAATATTGTATTCACTTTCACAATGTATCCTTTACACTGCTTCGAACCGGTATGGGCTACCGTCAACTACCGTGTTACACTATTTGAAGGGGCTACCCAATCGATTGGAAACAAATCTTAAAGAAAACCCTTTCAACGGGTAACCCGAGCTAATGGCTCGTTTTAAAAAGGGCTACCCGTTGAAATGGGCTATTGTTTAAGTGTTACCAATATAATATGTGGGTATTTTATGAACACATTCAAATAAACCCAAACAATACCCGTTCAAAGGGTTGCCAAAATCATCCCTGATTTAAATATCTGGGGTCAACTGCAATAGATGAGCTGACTGACATACACAAGAGTTATATTATTAATTGTATCTGAAAATAATTCATAATTAGCTGCCCAAGGGCTATAAGCGTAATAATTAGAACAGCCAGGGTGAAAACGGCCAGGGTGGAATCTCTGTACTCAAAAGGTACTCAAAGCCCCGGTAGAGAGAGACAACACGCTTAAAAGTCATACAAAATCCCGATCATGCTATCTCGTTTCAATTGAAAGTGTCCCTTCTAGGCCCTAGGGTATTACGAGTGGATACCTATTTTTTGGTTACGGATAGTACATTATTTTACATATTATAGGGTAGGAAGTAACATTAAAATCCTTATCCTCGGAGGTTTATTTTTATCAAAATCAGGATGTTGTATATTACTAGTGGGTATACCTAAGATACAAGTATTTAAATAATATGTAAATGAACCTTAATTTTTAGTGATCTCTAAAACTAGACAGATAGGTTATAGAAACTTGTGGCCATTTAATATTTTCAACTATTTTACTATTATCTTGGTCAGTGACACTGGAATATAAAACCCCACGCCAAGGATACCAACTTTTTTTTTCTTTTTTTTAATACTATGAGTTAAATTAACACAGATAATCAAAGATAATAAAACTTTAGATTTCGGGACCAACTACACGTTGCTAGTTCATCTCTTGATTGTTTTTTTTATATCAGAATTTGTTTTTTTTAATGCAGTGAGCTTTATCTTAATATGATGCAAATGTTCTCAATTTCTTATTAAAAAAGCCCATGCTCAGGTGCATATCTCAGATGATGACCTAGTCCTCCTCTAGAAAGTGCGAAACATTCCAATAGTGCGTAGATATAGGTCGTGGTGATGAGATAACGCTAGAAGAGAACAAAAATGATAAACCTTGTAAGAAGAACACCTCTTCGAATTAAACCTCCACAGACAAAACACCGCAGCACAACACAAGCCGTCTTGCACTTACAGGGGTCAATGCCATAACCCAAACAAGATGACAATGAGAAAAAAAGTGTAACGGGGCCGAGGATATTTGCGGATTCATTCACCGAGTGGGATAGGCGTTGTTTTTTATACAAATTTTTTGAAGGCTAGAATTTATTGACCACAATTTCACCAGGTGCCGTGACGATGTGGTCATAGATTGTTCGTTTGTTGACCTACACAGCCAAATAAAGACTGTAGGTAAATATTGATGTTTGGAGGGGTTATGTTTGGAGTATTATGCTATTATCTGCATAGTATGAAATAGTATGAACGTGCCAACTGAGTCACAAGTCAATAATATTCACAAGCCACAATGAAATTCAACTGCTTCTCCACCAGATCAGCTACCTTTCTCTGTAAATGGTTAAGATTCGATGGGTTGATGAATTTCGTAGTGAACTTCACTGATATGTTGCGGCAATCATAGCAGTTAGTAGGTACTGAATTAGAAGCCAAATTCCAAACCTAGGCACTATACGGAATCAGTTAGCAGAACCAATCGCTTACCCATAAACGCTGCAGCATTGACCAGCCCTTTGTGCATGTCGGTGAGATTCAGCTCGCACTCCGCCGAGGTGATGGCGTAGCTCATGCCGAGGGATTCCATCGACACGTTCAGCATGATGAGTCCGCTGGTGAACAACACCAGGTGGTTGAATTTGCCGTGACCTGGAGAAATGGGAAGCATCTTATCATTGAAGCCTTTAACGGCTACACGCCACTTCGTACACTACCTGAAAGTACAGCCGAGATACAAACCAATTAGGGGAAAACGAGATTACTGATTTTTTTTCAACGATATCTTATGTACATAAGATTTGTAGTAGGTATATGAAATGTATGACCCGAAGATCCTTTCCACTGATCGTCATTTCTATTCTAGAATTATTCGTGAAACGATTGAAATCAAGAACTACCGGAATTTCAATCCGGAAGATGGGTTAAGTTGTCTGGTTCATGGAATCCGGTTATTAGCAAGTGAGACTGAGTACGGCATGATTTATCTTCCAGTGGGACTTCGGATATCGTTAGCATTGTAGTTGTATGTCGCGTGACGGTTATGTTTTACAAGACAAAACGCGGGTAGTTGGGAACAACACCTGCCGCTCCGGACGGTGATACCCGCATTCTCCAGTCTTCTCGTGACCGCGGTCGATGTAACTCGGTCGAGATGTCGAGGTATGCCCAAATTTTATATTTTGATATTAGTTTGTGCGCGAAATGTACCCGTTTTTAGATAGATAGTATGAAATGCACTGAGGTCGTTTTTTCAATTTGTTATGAGCATCCATGTGGGTTTCCATCAGAATAAAGATCTGCTATTGGTAGAGTCGACCAATGGATTTGGCATATCCATTTGATAAGAACTCGCAAGAAACTCTTTAAAGATCTTGTATTTTATAGCACAATATTTTGCTACAGCGTACTTTACGAGTATTAGAATGACATCTGACTCTTGACTACATTTGATTATATTCGGCGCAATGATCTTCAAAATACTGTTCACTAGTAAGATCTTAGTAACGGAACTCTGTAATCAGACACCCAGAAAGGATGGTCATGGTCAGTGCAAAGCTTCGCTGTTTTGTATGCAACCGCATATTTTGTTATTTGAGTGTAGACATTATTTATGGTGGCTTACGTCAGCGATACTAAAGCGAGGCTTAGCTGACCTATCCAACATTTTACTAGGTATAAAATATGGAGTAGTTATTCAAATTAGCATAACTTGTACCTAGTAGGTACCTTGTCTCTGATGACACCTATCAAAACGGATCTATTAGCTATCGACTCCAGTATATAGGTATTGTAGGTAGGTACTCGTTACTGTACGAAAATTTGATATATCATCGGCTTAAACTTCTCCGTGTCTGTCACGTTTCAGAAATCTTCTCAAGTCACGAGAAGTTCTTTCGAGCATTTATCCCATGCCGTAAACATCAGCTAAATCTCTTGTAATGCCCGGCTGACATTATTGAGCCAGTCCAGCACGGGACTGGATTAATTCCCAAAAACAACAACAAAGCATGTTCATCGTTACATACAATCCAGTTAAAATAGAATAGGTGTCTACATTTGGTATTTCAGTGGCGCTGGAATGTCAACCGTCAATGCAGGCACATCCAGTCATGCAGATTCACATCATCCCAGTGGTATTCCAGTGCTGGATTCGATCATCATCTTCATCATTAGCCTGAAAATGTCGACTGCTGAACATGCCTTCCCTTTACAGCACTACGCCGAACGACAATTTGCTACTAGCATCCACCGGTTTCCTGCGACTCTTTTGATGTCGTCGGCGCATCTAGAAGGAGGCCTACCTACACTGCGTATTCCAGTCCGTGGTCGCCACTCTAGAACTTTTCTACCCCATCCGTTAACAACTCTACGAGCGATGTGGCCTGCCCATTGCCACTTAAACTTGCAAACCCTGAGAGCTATATCGTAAATTTAAGTTCTTTGGCGACTATCCTCGTTCCAGATTGTATCGCGCAAAGAAACTCCGAGCACAGCTCTCTCCATTGCCCGTTGTGTGACTCTGAGTTTCTCCAAAATGTTGCTCTCGCTCGAGTTTGATCGCTGGATTTGTAATGCTACTGTTACAATGTGAGCGGCCATTATAATCAAGCTGATACCCATCTTACAAGTTCATTGTTCTCTTATTGCCATCATCATCATCATTAATAAAACAGTAATTAATCTACTTAATTAGGTAGTTTATTAAAATTTGTTCTTTACATAATGTAGGTACAACTGAAGTATAATATTTATACTCGCCTTATTCTAAATTGTAAAACGCATGTCGATTGTGACAGTATTTCTTGTAAATGATGCAACTGTTTAAGCCTATGAAATGAGTTGCCAGCGCATATTAGAATGCCTACCTCCAGTATGATAATTATAATTAATAAAATGTCATTCGCTCGATGTGATAAAATCTAATGGACGTGAACGTCTACTACGTCTAGGTAAGGTTGTAGAACGCCATTCATCATCACAAACCATTATCCACCCACTGCAAAGCATGGGTAATTGGGTATGGTAGAAAGCACGGATCTAACGAGGAGATAAATAAAATTTGCTTAGCATATTAATCTGTTATTTCATAAACCTAAGTGTACGAAATTGCAACGCAGACCGTCATACCACAGAAGTTTAGACCAGAATTAAAGAGATGTTTCTAAAATTACGTTACACAAAATCGACGTCTATCACGCGCGTTTTCTTCAACCCTTGCATTCTTAATTATTTTACTTGTGAATTTGTTATTGAGTTCGAAAAAGCGAGGGTTAGACGTCGATTTGTGGAGAAAATATTTAGACACATCTGTTCAACTCATGTATGTTTAAATCTTTGCGGTATGACCCAGTAAGTTTTGGTGGTAACCCAATTGTGACGTTGTTAATAGTTGTATTTTGTTCTCGAACTAGTGTTTTGGATTACACGATTAGTTAGTTACACTAGTTCACGATGGGCGAATGATAAAAGCACAATAAACTTGTTATTTCGTGTTCTCTACATAACATCCAGGAAGATTCAAGGAAGGTACTTTACTTGACTAGTCTGACTCGAGATTAGTAATTTTTACTGCAAAAAGTAGTGGAATCGTGCATAGCCAAAACGCAAAGATGTCTGTTGACCGGAACCGCTTCTCAGGTAAGTATAGTTCAGTTTATATTTAATCATTGTAGGCCAGGTAGTTAGTTAATACTGGTCACTTTTGGTCAGGTAAAACCCCGGTAGGATTCCATTCTTTCTTTCCGTCGGTCCGTTCAAGTCCATCCGTTGTCTGTCTGCCTGTCTGTCTGGCTGTCCGTCTGTCACCAGGCTGTATCTCATGAACTATGATAGTTAGACAGTTGACATTTTCACACATGATAATATTTCTGTTGCTGCTACAACAACAAATTCCTACTAAAAAAAAGAACTAACTATAATTATATTTAATGAGGCTCCCATACAACAAACGTAACTTTTTTGACGTTTTTATAGATAATGGTACGGAACCCTTCGTGCGCGGGTACGACTCGCATTTGGTTGGTATTTTTTTATTATGGCTACACCTTGCTTTTGCATCAAAACAGTTTTAATAGTATGGTAGTATGGACGAGTAATGAGTAACATTATGGTAAATTTACCACACTTATTAATAATACCTAATTTGTATTCTGCATAACAAATTTACCTAAAGTATTTATAATAAGTATAATAAGTACCTATACTTATACTGTAGGTACACAAACTCACACAAACTCAACAGCAAATCTTACCTGTTAATTCAAATGCATCTTCAAAACTGTGTTCATTAACATCTTTACCATCTTTTTCAACGTCTGGCAGAAACTTATCACTTTCTTCGACCTTCATTTTGAATTTGTATTTAAACCTTTTTGCTTGGCACTGTTATCTTTTTACACCGGCTTGCATGAAGTGAGTGGATACAAAACTGTTAGAATTTCTAGCATTACTCTATAGTAATTGCTAATCTAACTGAGCAACGCTTTATCTTCATGTTCCTCAAATTATTATACCATAATAATGGTAACAGCAATGCAAAACAGCTTATCGATGTAACACGAGCTCTGCGTGTAATAATAATTCACTGAATGAAATGCTCGTGCGTCCGACCACGCCGCGCGCGCTCGCGTGTCGAACTAAATTCTAAATTTAAACTACAATACAATGCGCGGGAAACGCACTTAATATTTGTCAGTCACACGCATTTTAATTTTGTAGGTAGGTAGGTACATACCTACTAATACCTAGAGTGAATGTTATGTTGATTTTAGTTTTTTAACATATTAAGGTGTTATTGCACGATTATTATTTTTACTATTGAATAGCAGCACAGAATTAGCAGCAGATTAAAAAATATTGGTACCTAAGCAACACTCATTACGCCTTAAAAATACACTCTTGTTCGTTTTGTTTTAGTCATAAGTTTTTATTTTTTTTCAGTGGAGCGCTTATTTATCTAAGTTATACATATACCTACCTATATCTATTTATCTCTTGGAGCCCAAATGGAATGATTTTCAGAGCGCATTGTTCAATACTATAGACGCACCTACACGTTACGTTATTATTTTATCCTAATTGAAATTAATCAAAGTAGAAATTAGAAACCAAACATATTTAGGTAGGTTAAGTTAGGTTAGTTATCTATTGGAATTTCAGCTTAGTTGATAAATTAAACCCTATAGTTTATAACCTCCATGCACTCTTATGAATTAAATTTTATGATCTGCGATAAAGCACGTAGAGATAAAAACAATAGGTAATCATCATCATAAAATTACGCACTGTACCTAATAACGAACTACTATCATGGTAAATATTGGACAATGTCTCATTTAATTTTTGGTATAATAATACCTATTGGTAATTTGAAAAATAAAACATTTTGATAGAGTAAAATCTCATCTTTCTAGGGCTGGTGCGGCAGGATCAGTCGAAAGCCTCAAAAGTTTCCTTGATAGCGGGAACTTATTTGTGACTTTTAGGGTTGAAAGTCGAAACACCTGGAGGCACAAACGCCACAAGTTTAAAATAATATCTGGGCGTCTGGTCGTGGCAACACGTGACAGCGAACTGAAAGCGTTTGAGACCGAACGAAGTGGCGGATATCAGCTAGTGATGTTACATATAAATATTGTCATAATTGCCAACTGTACTTCTGCTTGTACCACTCTTTTTATATTGAATTTTGTATTCGGGGAAAAGTGCAAACGGGGAACATCACTACTAACCCTAAATGTTGGCATTTATTTTGGTCAAAAATTGAGCATTAAGTACCTATCATTTATGCGTGGCAATGCAGCCAGCATTTTGAGAATGTTGCCCATTAGTAGCGGCTTATATAGATTAGGTTTACTTACTTAGTTTTTATTTTGTATTTGTATTAATAATTGTTTGTTTGTTGAATAAAAGTCATTTGGGTAAAGTTACGAGTAGGCAAATAACAAATTGTCTGTAAACAAAGCACGATAAAAAATATCAAGTCATAACCCGGCCAATGCTCAGCCATTTCTGATTAAATATACCTAAGTTTATTGATTCTACGCCGTTTACGTTTTTTTAATTGTGATTTTATAGTCAATTTATTTGAATTACTTATACATATACTTACATAAAATATTAACATCAACATAAAAATATTTACTACTAGGTACCTATAATGAGGTAAAATTGTACCCCTTATTCTATGGATGTGGTAAGTAAGTAGACATATCTTTGAATTTACAGTATAATATAATAGATTTCGGTTGAAATACCTACTAGGTACCTATATACCAAGACTTACTTACTTAGACAACTACCTATAATATTAAGTACTTACTAAGTTTATAATAACTGATTATGGTCGAAGACTGGTGACGGGTCCCCCTGTCATTTCCGCGAAGCCAAAAAAATCCAAAATAAAAAACATAGAAAAGAAAAAAGTATGGAATAAGATAAGTCTTGGTTTACCATAATACCTGCCAGCTCCCAGTTGAAAGAGTAGTAAGGCGAGAGAGTACAACATAAATTACCTTGGTGAGTTGTACATTGTACAGTCGGTCTTAGGAGCTGAACATACATTCTTGCCTTATCAGCACAGCTGCAGAGTTCTGTGCGATAGACACTTGTAATTTTAGTCGTCTACATTTCGATGGAAGTAGGATCTTGGGGGAAAATGGTTTGCACCCTCTAAATCCAAAACAGTCTTATATTTGGTGTCAAGTCTTAAAAAGAATAAATAAAATATATAATCTATGCAGGTGCGTCAAATGGTTCTAAATCTCAACCTAGACCGTGACTGGCTCTCAAGGAACGCTGCCGGAACACTCTGACAGAGGTTTACCGGTGGCTTTTTTCTTGGAATCCTTAGCAGATCCTCGTGTCAACCCAATGTTGGTGTAGGCCTCCTCTCCGTCACGACACTCATAAACCGGTCTTGCGTTGGGGCGAATTATTAGCTGATTTAAAACCAAGCAAGTTCCAGGCAATCGTTTTTACGGCCGTAAACTGGATAGTTCTTTTTCGTATTATGACCTACATTATGTAAAAAAAGTTCGTAATACGAAATTGCCAGCCTGTTATTAGGTCAAAAGTAGGTTTGACTGTCACCTGACGTTACTGGCTGGCATTAGGAGTTCATAATACGAAATAGCCAGGCAGTTCAGTTTACGGCGTAAACTGACTGGGATTAAGAGTTCATAATACGGCTATAATACGGTTCATAATACGAATACCTGTGCGAAATGTATCCATTGCCTTCCACCTACGTTCACAAGGCCCCTCAACGGGATGGTAGACGTTCACCCAATCGCTCTCGTCTCTCGGCCACCATTTTGTCTCTGCTATTTTCCACCGTCACTGTCATTCTGCCGTCATCCCTTCTCACCAGGGGCTACCGATATCGGTCGCTGTTTTCCTAACATACCGAATATGAAACGGTATGAAAGCCACTTACGCGTTTAGGATGAAACCGAGACCGGTGGGACAAAGTTAAACGTAATCGTTTGTGAACTGAGGTTGTCAAAGAATGTGTCAATAGGAGATGATCTACTTATAAGGCTGACTGTACTTCGTTGAACACGGGTTTCATTCGCGTCGTCGGATCACTTTGATGTTCATGTTCAATTGGAAAATTGTTGATAAGCGCGTACCGCACCAGCGTACCAATCGTTATGCAAAATCGTTTCTTGGTCAGTGACTTCTAGAGACTAGGTCATTTACTTTCCAGCTATTTTCGACTTAGTGTTGTCTTACATTGAACAAATGGTAATACAATGCAATTTCTAAATGGAAATAAACTATGGAAATCCGCTTACAATATTCTGAACCACGGACGCAAACAGCGAGGTAATACCACGTCTGTGTGTGTAGCTCGACCGAGGGACCGATTTTTATTCAGTTTTTTTGTTGTTTGAATGGTGTCTTGATCGTGGCAACGGTACATGTTTTTATTGAGGAGTAGTGCCCTCTAGACTATGACTAAATGTAGCAAAAGTCAAAACCCTCGGCAATTACCTACTTCTTCCAAGCCACACTATATTGCATAATTATCAATAACTATGCATAACTATATTAATAGCTATGCATATTATGCATTATATTACGCATTATTGCGTTGTATGTATTAAGTTTATTTGCTAGTGGTTTTACGTATATTTTATGAGTGTATCTATTCATTCTTATATATTCTTATATTCTTTATTGTACACATAAGACATAATATATACAGTGACATTCACACTAAAGTAATGTACAAAGGCGAGCTTAACCCTATAAAGAGTTTTCTTCCAGCAAACCCTTGAGGAAAGAAAGCGTTCAGTCGAGTGTGTAGGTACCGTGTACACAAAATATATGGTTTAAATATAATATAATATTATTATATTTATATAATTGTATATATATATACATATATATAGGTATATATATAAATAAGCATCACACAAATCATCTGACGAGGTAAATTATACAGTTTTAAACTAGGAGATAGTACTCCTTCACTCTCCCCTTAAATATCTCCAGAGAGGGACTAGCGCGAATAGTGTGGGGAAGGGAGTTCCACAGTTTGACCGCCGATACGGTAAATGAATCGCCATAACGACTAGTAGTATGGGTGGGCATTTTAAGTAATAAAGATTTTGCAGTTCTACAAGGCACATCACGTGGAACCAGATAGTTAAAGCGTTCCTGAAGGTAAGGAGGAGAACGCGGATTGAAGAGAATGTTATAAAGAAAAGAAAGGACATGAGCGTCACGACGTTTACGTATAGGAAGCCATTTTAGTTGAGTTCTGTATTCTGACACGTGATCAAATTTACGCAGACCAAAGATAAAACGGATGCATAAGTTTTGCAGACGCTCTAACTTGTTTAGGAGTTCCTCTGTGGCATCGAGGAAACACACATCAGCATAATCAAGTATTGGAAGGAGAAGGGCTTGAGCTAAGGTTATTTTGGTTTTAAAGGGTAAGAACGTTTGGAGACGTTTGAGCGATTGGAAAGAGTAATTAACCCTCTTGCTAACCAAGTTGATGTGGGCAGTCCAGGATAGATTACTATCGAAAATAACTCCCAAATTCTTCGCAGTATTTGTGACAGGGATTGGAATATTATCATAGGTTACAGCGGGAAGTCGAGAGTGGGTGAGAATGTTAAGCATATGTGAACTACCTATTATTAGAACCTGGGATTTTGCAGGGTTAACAAGAAGACCAAAGGACTTAGCCCAGTTGCAGATGTTACTCAAATCAGAATTAAGCAGGCCAATGGCTATGGCATAATCATCAGCTTTAAAGTGGCGATACAGCTGTAAATCATCAGCATAAAGGTGGAAGTGAGAAGAGAGAACAATAGTGATGGAATTAATAAAGATAGAAAAAAGGAGAGGTGAGAGAACACCACCCTGGGGAACGCCCACAGCGAGGTCACACCATTCAGAAAGTTTCTCATCATGGCGGACACACTGCGAACGACCCCTCAAGTATGAGTCAAACCAAGAGATAACTGTAGGAGAGATATTAAGTGAGGATAGAATTCCAAGAAGGATGTCATAGTCGACTGAGTTAAAAGCACTGCTGAAATCGAGAAGAGCCAGAACTGTAAGAAGTTTATTGTCCATGGCACAGCGAATGTCATCTGAAACTTTCACCAGCGCACTAACTGTGCTGTGGCCCGGTCGAAAACCGGATTGATAGGGACTTAGCAAATTATGAGATGTAAGGAAAAGGGAAAGTTGCCTCTGCACTATACTCTCGAGGATTTTTGACAGAACTGGAAGAATAGATATAGGACGGAACTGGGATAGAGATGTAGGGTTAGCGGTTTTAGGGAGAGGGATTACAAAGGCTTTTTTCCACTCTGTGGGAAAGAAGCTAGTTTTTAATGAATGGTTGACAAGATGAGTAATAATAGGAGCAAGCTCAGTGCAGATAGGTTTTATCATTTGAATACAAAGATTATCAGAACCGACAGCTTTAGTGGAAATAGAGAGAATAGACTTCTTAATATCGCTTATGGTAACCTCCGTGAAAACAAAAGGCGGGCACTGCGGCTTAGGAGTGTTAGAAAGAAGATGTAGAGTTGAAGATTTAACAGCGTCATTGAGAACAATAGGAGGTTGAGAGAAATGTTTATTTAGTGCACCAAGATCAAAGGTCACATTCGAATCACTAGAAGAGCCACCAACACCTAGATATTTAAGAAATTTCCACATCTGGGCAGAGTTAGAGTTTTCAATTGAGTTGTGAATATGACGTCTCTTTGCATCACGACACATCCTACTACAACGATTACGAAGTTTCTTAAACATAGATAAATTTTGCTCAGAAGGATATTTTTTATAAAATTTCTTAGCTTTGTCCCTTTTGGACATCAGCTTTTTAATAGGTTGAGTAAGCCAGGGGGCCGGAAAGTGCTTAACCTTAACACGTCTAAGAGGAGCATGATTATCAAACAGGCTAATAATAGTGTTATTAAACGCAGCAATCTTACCATCAATGTCATTAGAGCCTAAGATACAGGACCAGTCAATTTTAGTCACATCATCACTCAAACGCTCCAAGTCGATATTTTTAAAACTACGGAGAAGAAGGAATTTAGACTTACTCTTGGGCTTCTGGATTTTATATGAGAGAAAGACAAGATCGTGATAAGAAAATGATGCAGATAGTTGCCCATGTGTGGCAACACGCTCAGGGTTAGACACCAGAATGAGATCCAGAAGTGAAGGAGTACAATTTGGAGAATTATGCGTAGCAGTTAGTGGAAGGATATGCATATTAAGAGAGGTCACAAGAGAAAGAAGACGATTACTACGCGCATCCTGTTTCAGAAGGCAGGTATTGAAGTCACCGAGAATAATAGAATGGTCAAAGAGTGGATTTAGATTTTGAAGTTTAGTTTCGAGAGAGGTAAAGTAGTCAATATTGCGAGAGGGAGCATAGTAAACACCGAGCAGGATCTTAGAATGATGGACAGTGATGTCAATAAATAAGTGTTCGGCAAAGTTGGAATAAATACTAGGTGATTGATCCACGATTTTATATGGGATATCTGCTCGTAGGTAAATTGCCACCCCGCCATAACCCCTGCCAATCCTGTCGTTACGTATGAGCACAAAACCAGGTAGAGAGTATTGAGTGGAAGGCAGAGCTGGTTTAAGAAAAGTTTCAGAAACAAGAATAGCATCGATTGATTTGAAGTCAAAAGAAGATAATAAGTCAGCATAATGAGCATGGATGCTTTGAACATTTATATGAACTATGTTAAGATATATACTAAAGTTAGAGAACACCTCCTCAAGTTGATCATGCAGGTGAACAGAGTCATCACTAAACACACTTGCATAATCCTTATCAGATGAATATGAAGAAGAGCATGAGAAAAATTCATCATCTAATTCAGTGTCAGACATTGGTAGTATGTGTGGATACTTACGTACTTATACAAATGAATGATAAAATATATAAATTAATATATAAAATAAATAGATATATATACTTATAAAATTGTACTTTATTTTTACCTAAGTTATATGCTTCTTTACACAGAAGCCCTCTTTGCACTCGCCGGCAAGCGTGGAAGAAAACAGCTAGAATTTTTACATGTAAGTGACCAAGTAGGATACATAAATTGAATATTGCAGTGGCTCTGAACAATAAGTACAAACTACATATTATCTGTATTATCAACTTGCAATAATTTATCAGTAAAGAAAACTGTTAGATCACAAAATATGTAAGTACAAAAGAACCACAATGAACGAAAATAATGCATAAAGTAGATTTGTCTAGTTTCAAGTAGGTAGTTTCATTACATACGGGCAAATACAACTAAAAGCAGAATTTGTATTGTATTTTGTAAATATGAAAACAATCGACCACAACAAACAAACCAGAGAATGAATGATAAGTAAAGAACTATTAATTACCACAGACTATTACATTATCTATGGTAGCACCTAATAGTGAAAATGTTCAAAAAAGAAAAAAAAAACACATAAGTAGTAACTAGGTGGTATACACATATTATACATATTTTAAACATTAAAACGTAGCCATATTTAATTATCTATCGTCGGAGTGATATATCTAGTAAACTTAGTAGGTAGTAAATAATGTAACTTAGTATGACATATGCATACAGAAAGTAGCTGTCAATGTCAGGAAGCCATTACAAGTCAATGTGACTTATTAGAACATAAAAGAACGAAAATAGGTAGGTACTGCATAGGGTAGTAGACTAAATCATTGACAAGACACACTAGAGTACATTTGTCTAGTTTCACAAGTAGTACGTTACGGGCAAATACAACTAAAAGAAGAATTTGTATTGTATTTTTGTAAATATGAAAACATTCAAGCAAAACTAACAATTCAGAGAATAAATGATACTAAACAACTATTAATTACCACAGACTATTACATTATCCATGGTACTTACCTGTAGAAAATGTTCAAAAAAAAACACTTATAGAGTAGGTTGTATACACAATAATATGTAGGTACATATTTTAAACATTATAGAACGTATGACTTTGACGATGTAAATAATTGACTTTACGACTTGACCACGATTGCTATATTGCTGTGACTAACTGCTTTATTCATTTTTTTTTGTAGTAAGATACCTATTATATTGATAGCCACCGTCCATTATAGGTACTTGACTCCTTATTCCTCTCCACGCATGGTTGTCTGGAAGATATCGCTTTGAGCGATAAGACCGTCCATTGTGACACTAAGTAATTGTTATTTTATTGCTCTGTTCTAGCTTTAAGTTATCTGTGTTCTGTGATGTTTTCAATAAAGAGTATACCTATTATCTGTATTATGTCTATCTATCATACAAAGATCATTCAATAGATCAAAACAAAAAAAATAATCAACTAAAATAAAAAACGAAACCAACAAAAAATAAACAAACAAAAACCAATACCAGTAAACTTAAATTGATAGGTTACTGGTAGGTAGGTACCAGAGACCACCTCGGTAGCGTTTAACGGAAATTATTAAGTAACTACAATGTAACCTAAGTAACTCTAATTAAAGAAAGCTAATAACGAGAAGGATGTAGTTAAATAATTAGGTACACAGAAACCTAGCGGAAGTGTTTATTAAGATCTGGGTTAGCAACAACCCGCGGATTTGACATCATAATTTGATTTGCTTCTCTCTGCAGGTTCCGGTTGTCATCATTTTCTTTAGTACTATGTAAATTTCCGGTACGCGTATGTTAGTGATTTACTATAATTTACTCCCTCCCACGAAGTCGCGGAAATTAGCTAGGTATTGTAGAATAAAAGTGTCTAATAATAATAGGTAAGTATATACCTACTCGTAATAGGCAGTCAAATATGTCATAATAATTCTGTCAGTACTGATTCAGTTTCATTTAGCGTTGCGCCGCGATGCCCTCCTTTTATATAGGTTACTGTGCCATACTGGTTAATGCCTTATGTACCTACCTAGGTAAAATATATATTTTAAAAATACATAATAAATAACCAGCTACGAAACTATACTAACTAATCCTCTATTATGGCTTTGCTGCCAATATTAATTAATTAACATCCAGGAACAAAAGAAATAATATTAGTTTTTGTATTTGTATAGTATCAATGACACGAAATTAACAGCTTATCGAATTTATAATGATCATGAATTAGTGTGTCCAATCACAATTAAAATTCACTATCTTTGTTGAGGTAGGTCGTATAAATTGAAACCAGGATCTAGTTGGCCACGAATTTTTAAAATGTTAGAGTGAAGGACATCTCCATTCTGTGGTTATGGCGACATAGTTTTTTGTTGTATTCACACGCCCTCCTGCTTGGCAGGCGGACGTTCGCGCCCACTATTCTACCACTGCAAAACCTACTTGGCACTAAAAATAACAGAGCAACTTTACTGAGGCGTTTAGCTATAACAATTTCATCAGGGTTTGATAAATAATAAATAATCTAATATTTTATTGTATTACTAGCTGTTGCCCGCGACTTCGTCCGCGCGGACTATATATTTTACCATAATTCCAAATACTTAACTAAAAATAGACCATGACCTCGTGTTCGACATCGACATCCGATATGCGATATCCAACATGCTCGTACGACATCCACCATCTTCTATCAAAATTACTATCTTATATAAAAATCTAGCATTTTATACCAAAACCTAACATTTCATACAAAATTTACCATTTCCTAACAAAATCTACCATTTTCTACCAAAATACCATGTTCTACCCATAAGCTACCATTATCTACCTACTAAAATCTAAATTTTTCTACCACAATCTAAAATTTTGTTTCTAAATCTATTATTTTCTGTCTAAATGTATTATTTTCTACCAAAAGCTACCATTTCCTACCAGAACCTACCATTTCCAATCAGGATCTACCATTTTCTACCAAAAAGTACCATTTTTAACCAAAGCTTCCTTTTTTTCCAAAATTTACCGTTTTCATCAAAAGCTACCAAATTTATCATTTCTACCAAATTAGCATTTTAACCAAAATCTACCATTTTAATTCCAAATTCACTATTATCTACCAAAAGCTACAATTCCTTCCAAAATCTACCACTATTACCAAAAATCTACCATTATTACCAATAATCTACCATTTCCTACTAAAAACTACCATTTCCTACTTTAAATTAATCATTTTCTACAAAATCTACCACTTTCTACCTACAATTTAGGATTCATTTAGTTCATTATTAAAACCAGATAAAACACGTGTTTAAAATCTTTAAAGGATATAGATGCCAAGTTTGTAGTTGATCAAACCGATAAAACACGTTGTTCCATCCAAACTTTGAAACCCCTTTTCACCCACTTAGGGGTTGAATTAAAAAAAAAAGAAACTTAGTGCACACCTACGTCTTTTAAGGAATATTTGTGCAAAATTTCAGGTTCGAACAAAATCTGATGAAAAATATTTTGCAACCCCTCTTTATTATTTTAGGGGTTGAATATTAAAAAACTATGAAATATTTAAATAAATCTTTTAAATAATGTAAAAGCCAAGTTTGAAGCAGATTAGACAAAGAAAACACGTTGTGACACACAAACATTACAACCCCTTTTCACCCCTTTAGGGGTTGAATTTAAAAATCATATTGAAGTGCACTCCTATGTCACTTATGGCATAATAATTGATCCAAATTTAAATTATGAACTAAATCGGATGAAAATATGTTGCAACCCCTTATTCTCAATTTAGGGGTTGAATATTCAAAAACGATGAAACACGTGTTTAATTAAATCTTTTAAAGAATATAAATGCCAAGTTTGAAGTTGATCGGACTAAGAAAACACGTTGCTCCATACAAACTTTGTAACCCCTTTTCACCCCTTTAGGGGTTGAATTTTCAAAAATCCTTTCTTATTGCTCGCCTACGTCACATAAGGAATATTTGTGCAAAATTTCATGGTTCTAGACCCAGCGGTTTCGGCTGTGCGTTGATCGATCAGTCAGTCAGTCAGTCAGTCAATCAGTCAGTCAGTTTTGGCTTTTATATATATAGATTCAAATAGATCCTTGCTATCATCTTTTTGTAGGAGTAAACGTTAGATTATAATAACAAGTAATGATAGGATATCATGTTATTATAGACAGGAATGTGACTTCTGTAACGGTAGGTAAGTGTTATATTTATTAAATGTAGGTGGATTATTGATTGAGGATATAATTCTTATAATCATACTCACGCGAACCAAGGCACAGACAAAATCTAGTACCTATGTAACAAACTGGCGAGTTCCATAATTAATGTGACACTGGTTCCTTACCAACTAATTGCGATGATCAATTTAAATTAGTAAAGAAAAACAAACTGATTAACCAGGGGCCACTGTGCACGTGTCTTATTGTCTCCAAGTGACAATAAATTAGACGTTGTCAACCACGTTGATATGATGTGTTTAAACATTATGAGCCTAGGAATAATGAATGGTACTTAGGTACCCATAGCCATAATTAAATCATTTGCGTGTTGATAGCTGTAAAGATTTTATTTAATTTGTGTTTTATAACAATTTTATTAAAGAAGAAAATAATAAATACTTACTTTCATAGAACAACTACATGATAGACCGATACAGTTGTAAAATTGTGATCCTGACCGGGAAAAAAACCGGTCAAAATAAAAAGAAAAAAGACAAGAGTGAATGTTGACGTTAAAATCGTATGCTGCATTAGGAAACCCTCTCTTGGCATGACATTCGCAGCGATGTTTCTACCACCGTCATTTGGCCTTCACTACCATTTTGTTCCTATTTGGAACTTTGCCACTATTGGTCGTCATTGCGGCCATTTTCTTTTGTAACATTTCTATTGCTCCTTTTCTTTATCCATTTGATTCAAAGGTCGTCAAATAAGCGGCGATGTATGGAACTGTTGTTGGAAATGTTCATTTTAGTTTATATCGTTGTATTGAAATATTTTCTCAGCGCATAAAGGCGAGCGCACACAACATAATATAACAGTCGCTCAGTTTTGTAGAGTTTACCTTTTATTCATGTATTTCAGACTACATGACGTGTCTTGTGGCTCGCGTCTGTCGCCGGTGTCTGCGCTAGCGATACGATATAATAATCATTGTGAATAAATACGTTCATATAATATAATACTGTATGAAAGAATATTATTTGGTCTACTACACTGCGTGTATGTCACGCTCAATGTCTGTAGATGGAAACAAAATCTCTGACAAAATTTGGACGCCAGTACCACAGACCAGAACGATACTTAGCGTTATCCGCGCGTTCGTACGCGCACGCCCTATGCTGACTTTGAAATCGCTTCAGAGCTTTCCTTCAGTACTTCAGTGTTCCGTGAACGGGTGTTGATCGCGCGCACTGCGCGACCGCGACCATGGCCGCTGAAAAATGCGAGGAACCCTCCATCACATTCGAAGAAGCCCTAGACAGAACCGGTAATGCATCTTCCATCATTCCCGAAACTAAGGAATAATTACTTTGATTATGTTCAACAGTTTTATTACAACTCAGTATGGGAGCAGTTTTCTTTGTTTTGAAAACAAGTTGTTTTCGGGATTGGAAAACAAATGTGTCATGATGTGATCGTGATTTGCAGTGTTGCAATGTCTTCTATAATGGTTTGTTTGCGTCGGATGAAGTGCGTTAAAAAGTTGGTAAAGTATAATAGTCATTATAATTTAAGAACGAAAACTATATTATCATCAAGAACTCGCATTACCTCTCATGCTCCATTACTTCTCTCTATCCAAAGGATGGCTGGAAGAGATCGCTTTTAGTGACGAGTCAGCCTATTGTACTTTAATAAGGAAGTTTATTTTTTTCTTTGTCAATACACTGTTTTTTTTTTGGTGTACAATTAAAGCATTTCTGTTTTTTTTTATTAATAAGAATAAGATATAATTTCGCGTTGCAGCAAATTGAGGATGAAACTCAAATAAAAATTTGGATCAACTTTTGGCGTACTATAGAAGCACACAATATCTCTACTAACGGATAACTATTGGTAGTATATAATAATAATATATAAAAATATATAGTATATTATATAAAAATAATAAAGAAGAAACGACAAAAAGCGCTACTATACAGATTCTAAACCGATTCATACATAGATTTGTAAACAATAAGGACAATGGTCTCACCAATAGACAAATAGACATGAAACTGATTTTGCAGTTCATTAATTACCTACTTATTGGTCCCAGTACAATATGCAAATCTAAAACTGTTTATAATTTCTCACCAAGGACTTTTATAACAAAGGCGCTGACGGGGACGACGTCGGTCATACTAGGCTTTGAGACCTTATGCTAGCATGTTAAATACCTTTGACCACATCGTCACGAGATTGTTCCTGAAGTTAGCTTATCCTATTAATATTTATATTTACTTACTAGCTAAGGAGTTTTAATTCACATAATTAAATATAATATTATTATTTTACAAACCGGGACGTTCTTACTAATATTAGTAATTGAGCTATTACGTAAGCTATTATATTGTATTCTGTGACATAAAGTACACTGAGGCGAATCGGATGTCATTTAGGTTAAAACCCCCTAGGTACATCTCACTAAATGACATCATTAAAACTACATGAAGTCATGTAGGTAGTGATTAAAGATCCATCACTTAAAAATACATAATAATTATGTAATCGGTGATCCGAATCGCCTCGGTCTACCCTACACGTCCCAAAATATGGAAGTATAATAATATGTCTTCATAGGTTCCTACAAGAACACATATTATATACTTTTCATGCCCATTTATATCGTAGGTAGTCTACGCGAATGAATCTGCGGGATTCAGCTAGTATTTATAAGCAATAAAAATACAAACAGAAAAAATACGGCTAAGTGCCTTTGAATTAAACATTTAATTGAAACAAATGCATCTTTATTCATTAAAAGTTCAATAAACTTCGCTGACCTAAATCTAAATTAAATCTAACAAATCTAAATAAAAACTAGAATGTGATAAACTTTTCGCTTCCACTTTGTGTTAAAACAACTAAAAACAAACTGTGAAATACCCATCAATATTTCATATAATTTAATGTTAATGTTATTCTATGAATCGCCACGGCATAATATTTTATTAAAATACCACAATCTACGAAGGAAACACTTGTATAATTATATCACAATACTTTCAGATTTCAAGATTGGGCAGGTAGGATTAGGTATAGGAACTCCTTTTTAGGGTCACGTCACCAAAACGGGAAACGGAACGCTTACAAATTCAACGACATAATTATCCGATATGTGCCAATCATAGCACTTGAACACTTCGGTTTCCATGTTTGGTTAAAATTATGGCTTGTAGGTCATCTGCATTCAACTCACTGATCCTATAACTAAACTATCGATTCGTATTACTTCGCTTTGATCAAAATCCATAGCATTTCTATTCTATTAAGTTATATTACTAAATTGGTTACATTTTCTCTTGCGCTGGAGAATGCTTCGTAATTATTATCGGCTATCGGCGCCCATGCACTTGTCAACTTCGACCTTTGACCTAAATCCGCCAATCCTGGCTAGACTTTACGGCGCCACTTACCTATAATGGAGTCACCAGAGAATTATGACAGAAGACCTACTTACATTGCGAAGTTGCTGGCTTTGTAACAACGACAATAAATATTTTCGTTACTGAGTCGAAAATACTGAGTGAAAAATACTGAACCGATTACAATGGGGGCTTCACTGCTTAAAATTTTACTTGAGCTTACTTCTCTTGATCTTAAACTTATCTAAATAGCTTCGACGAGAAGTAACTAAGCTATTGTTAAAAATATTATCGCCGGCAATGCTAGTATAATGGCCGTAATGGACTTTATGGAGATCTGCTTTCCAGTACGACTTGGACTGACTCAGCTGAACTGATTGTTATACAGAAAAAAAAATATACTCAATAAAATCTATTTAAATATCAGCCATTTTAAATGACGGTAAAATTACAAACGGTCAACGAACTTGAAGCGTGTGGCGTAGGTACAAGCATAATAATATTATTATGTCCTATTGATTAACATATAATAAGTATGAATTGTTACAATTGGTGCCTCTGGCTATTCTTCTTTATTTATTGACGTAAAGTAGGATCTCATTTGTTCGCAAATTTCTCGAACTTTCTGAGGCCAAACGAGCGTAATTTTGTGAGTCGTGAGTTGCAGAATTTCGGACGCAGAAATTCGGCTGCATTCGGTTTCATACAAAAGTCCTGTTTCATTCACACGGCGACGCAAAATGAGTTGACGCAAAACAGGACTTTTGTATGAAACCGAATGCAGCAGAATTACTGCGACCGAAATTCTGCAACTCACGACTCACAAAATTACGCTCGTATGGCCTCAGCCTAACTAGTGAAGATTCATAAGCTATTGTTTGCATGCCGTATGAAGTCGTGCTGACCTAGTGTCAAAATTTATCAGAACTTGTGACTGGCTTAACAGAAAAGGAATTATTTGTTCACATCAGAACAACGACAAAAACATACAGACAGTAACAATTACAACCAAACAAACAACGCTTTGTAGCCGCAAACAGCACGGCTCATAACCATCATATCCCTTTTTTTCCAACTGCATGACCTACTCCTGGATTCGTGATACTGACCACCTGTAGGTAACTCATTTCCAGTTCCACACATTTCCAGCACACCTGGGTTTGTGATGCCAACCACCTGTTCCAGGTAATGGGCTCTACAACTACCTCCTCCTGGCGACCTGCTCGCTCATCCTGCTCGCCATCGGCGTGGACATGTTCGGCTTCAGCCTGGTTGTCACCGCAGCTTGCGACCTCAAGCTCACAGTCTCCGAAAAGGGGATCCTCACTTCACTCCCTTTTGTTGGTACGAAACGACCCTTGCCAATCAATTACTGTTGCACAGGAGAATTAGCGACACACTCTCTAGGCTGGTCTTGCTGAAGTATGCGAAGCGGCATACCAGTAGGGTGAGCAGGAACCTCTATCGAGAAAGTATTCGATACGTTAACTGTCAATTTTAATTTAGATTTGATCAGCGCCTTGCAATATCGACAAGATCCGTACGCGAACGGCTACCAGTAAAATTTTCATGCTGGTCCTATTGTCGGAGTACTGATCTAATCTAAAACAAATTTGACAGTAACGTATCGAATACTTTCTCGATAGAGGTTCTTGCTCACCCTGCTCACCCTACTGTATCTACTGTAGTCGACCCGGGCCGACTGGAGCCAAGGTGCAAATCACTAGTTACTGCAACCTCAGTAAAAGTTATTGCCAGTTAGAGCGTCATAGTCTTCCTACGAAATAAAAAAAGACGAATGAAGATCTGATTGCCAGGTATCCTGATGACGTCGTTCATGTGGGGCTACATCTCGGACACGCGGGGTCGCAAGTTCACCCTGGTCGTGCCGCTGGTGGTCTCCTTCGCCTTCTCCTGCATCAGCAGCCTGGCTCCACATTGGCTGTTCTTGGGCCTCTTCAAGTTCCTATCAGTTTGCTTGTAAGTACTTTCTTGGTGGTCGTGGTGCCAGCTGTGGGAACGGCATGATTATGATGACTTCTGGCATTTTGTGATGGAGCAAGAACGTAGAAGGAGAAACCTATTCTCCTTCTACGAGTAAGAATGAGTGGTAGATATACTTACCTACAGTTTTTTCATGTTGTGTGGTAATATCTGATGAGGTTTATATAATTTCAGTTTGTTATAAGGAATAGTGCTAAATACGACTTTAACTAATCAACAAAATCTTTTGTGAATTATTTATTATTAGTGAGTTATACGCATCTAAAAAAAGAAAAAGTCTAAAACCAAACTGAATGAAGTAAACTAAAATCCAAAGTCTACACCGCTGTATAACGATGAAGGTACTTGTTTCTGTAACTGCTTTATTCCAAGTCTTAGTTATGGCTTATGGTAAATAGAAGCAGATAAACCATAAATCACTAATACACAGTGAAAGAAAGTGAATATAAATTATAATTATATTCATTCACTATTTTGTTGTACATAGTAGACAAAGGGAAGCCTTTGTTAGCGCAGGTCTGGTGCCAGTTAATTGATCTGTGTCTGCGCCGGCGCATCTGTATCAATAGACATAGGTTCAATTATATATAATTATGTAGCTATAATGTATAGAGAGTTCGGTTTATTGTTACAATGAGTGAGCGAGTCTGGGCAGAGATGAATATATACTTAGATGTTGTTATTTATTTTTTTAAATTGGTTCGCGATTGACCTCAATCTTGCCGAATAACGATGCGGTCTTTCGATGGTGCACGCTTTGCCTAGCTAAAAGTTATCTCGCAAATGTAAGAGATAAATATGGGTCCCACCAGTGTTGTCCCAACAGTGAGAAAGAGAACATTATCAAATAATGTACCTACTTACTTTCTCCACAATACATAACTGATTGGGCAGTGGGGAGACTTTACTATAAAACTCGAATGTCTTACTATACTTGAACGATTGTAGTTATTTTCAGTACCTATCATGAGCGATATTACTTGTCTATACTTCTATGTTACTATTATAAAGAGGAAATATTTGATTGTTAGTATGCATTGAATAGGCTCAGAATCTACTGAACCGATTTGAAAAATTATTTCACTGTTGGGAAGCTACACTATCCCCGAGTGACATAGGCTACTTTTTATCCCGTAAAAATTAACGGTTCCCGCGGGATAGTAGTTAACGCTGGTGAAACCTTCTAGTACTAAATAAAACTAAGATTGCGAATTTTTGTTTGATTTATACTTTTGGTAATAAGTATCATTTTATATACCTACGTCATAGGAAAAGTAATGTTTTGTATGAAATTGTATAGAAATTTATCGGAGGCGTATTTTGTGCATTTCTATGATCCACGATCCGTCGAGTGGATCATGCGAGGCGCATCACACCGACCGCTCCCGCCGCGCGCGATGAGCGCAGTGCATCGAAATCTGTAGACCCGACTATAGCGTTCGCGATGTTTTCATAAGAAAATGCAATTAATTTACTCAGCTATATATATGAGAAAAAAAATATTGGGGTCTCTATCAACGCAAATAACACCCAAAACAATGATTGTTCGAATTTCTGTCCGTATTTCTGTGCGTTTGTGCACGCTAATCTCAGAAACGGCTTATCCGATTTACATGTGGTTTTGATTAATATATTGTGGTGAGCTTCACTTAACATTGTTTGTTTCATGTCAATCGGTTCATTAATAAAAAAGTTACGCCAACCTTTCAAATACCTATAGGTGCTGTATATGTAACGCGGGTGAAACCGCGGGGCGCAGCTAGTTTAGAAATAAATATAGTAATAGTGCCTTATTGGTTTCCAGCTCCTGTGCGGCGAACTCTGCCTCCTACACCCTGGTGGGAGAGTCCTGCATCCAGAGAGTGAGGAGCCAGTACATGCTACTGATGACATGTCTTATCATCTTGTCACCGGCGATTGCTGGAGGTATGCATACTTACATCCCATTCAATCCTATTAAGATTATATATACTAACTGCAAAGGGTCGTGTGCCGTACCACCTAGATTATAACGTTGTTTTTCTTAATCGGTGGTCATGCTCAGTTTTTGCTGACAGCTGGCTTCGAACCTACAGGGTCAACAGGGAGTGTATGGATAATAGAGAGATTTGGCAGGGTCTACAGTCCAGCCAAATCTCATGTTTATGCGGATTACGCAGTTTTTGGCGCAATTTCGCTACTCGAACTAGTTGACGATGCTTTGCGTAATATTACGAGTATGTGCCAAGTCGCAATATTCCTATAATGTGGTTTTGTATACATTACGTCGTGTCACTCAGTTCTGGCACGTTTAAAGCGTGAAATAAAAACGCTATTAGGTCACTGATCGGATTTGGCAAAGCGACAATTTGTAGATGTCATTATAAAATTATTCTTTCATCTTTATTTTTACTTGCTAATAATTTTACTAGCCTAGATTACCTACCTAATCTCTACTACAAACTGGAATGTATGGCTACTTTTAGTCTTATATCTTCTTTCTTTAATCTTATTGTATATAAATCACGCGTCACGTTGTTTGTCCGCGATGGATTGCGATTCCGATTTGCACACCGTGTGCAGTTTGATCTAACTTGAAAGATGGGTTTACATCTCAATTTATAGTCGCAATAACAAAAATCTTAGTCACAGCAACGCGTGGCCGTGTCTGGCTAGTATATTATAGTTTCTCATGCCATAATTTTAACGTATGTTACTATTAATAGCTTATGACTAAACTGAACTATCTCTTTCCAGTCATCACCTACCCAACCCTCAAACTGGATTTCTCAGCAGATATATCTTGGCTTGGCATAGCCTTTAAGCCATGGAGGCTCCTGGTGCTGATTCTGGCACTTCCTTCTGGATTCGGAGCTCTCGCCCTTTACTTCTTCTTTGAGTCTCCGAAGTTCCTCTTCAATAGGGGGAGGAAGGAAGAAGCGCTGGACGTGCTGCAGAAAATTTACGCCATCAATCATAAGGAGTGCAAGATTGGTGGCTATCAGGTTAGTAATCTCCCTCCAGGATTCCATATCAAATCCTGTAGGTAGATTTTTATAAAAGATCTAAGAATCACCAGTATTTTTTGGAGCTGGTTTTTTGAATTTGTATTTGTTTTTTTTATTGTTCGAGAGAGCTTAAACTAGACTATGCTCAATTATTTATTTTCGTTTAACGATCATGGTGCATACATAAAATTGTTTGACATTTTTATCTAGCTTCACAACGATTAAAATAGGTCTGTAACCTAGAAACGAAACGTAATGGACTGAACAGCATTCAATTATTTTTAAGTCACGCCTTGTATTCCCGGTTATTCCAGATATCTTCAATATCTACGGAAGACGTAGCAGCAAAGAAGACCATGTCTTTACCCCGAGCTATGTTCGAACAAAGCGCTTCTCTCTTCAGACCTCCATACCTTTACCGAAGCCTGCAGCTGTATTACATCGTAGCGGTCGTGTACATCACGTGAGACAAGTTTTATATTACGATTATTGTAGACCTCGGCAACGTTTTAAAAGGCGTCATCAGAGTTTTAAAAGACCTCATCAAAAATGTACAAGATCTCATCGAAATATAACAAGACTCATTAAATTTTTAAACATCTCATCTAAGAGCCGTTATTTGGTTGTGGTGGTGGATAACAACATTCTTGAGGCCTATGGTTCAGATTAAAAACAATACGAGCTTCCAATAAAGCACACAAAACGATATATTCCCATCTGCCCCCTTGCGCACGCCAAGGAGGCAGATGGGAAATATAATTACCAACTGTCCCCTTGATGGCGAGGTTATGGGGGCCGTTGGGAATATACCCACAAAACGTTTCAAAATATAGTAAACTAGAAGCACCTCGCGGTTCCACCCGCGTTAACTACTATCCCGCGGGAACCATTAATTTTTACGGGATAAAAGGTAGCCTATGTCACCCGGGGATAGCATAGCTTCCCAACAGTGAAACAATTTTTCAAATCGGTTCTGTAGTTTCGGAGCCTATTAATTACAACCAAACAAACAAAGTTTTCCTCTTTATAATATTAGTGTAGATATACAAGAACTTTTCAATAGCTTTCGCATATAATATACCTATTATAATAATATTGTGAATGTGAATGGAAACCTTTCTGAAGAAAACAACTCCGGATACGACTTACGTTGTATTTATTTCCTCTACGCAATACCTATCTGTTCAATGAACAGATAACATAGGATAGTAATTCAAATTGATCTATTTTATTGCAGGAATAACAGCTACCTAGTCTGGCTGCCGCACATCATGAACCTGGTGAAGGTGTCTCTGGAGAGCAACAGCACCAACGCTGGAGGAGTGTGCTCCCTCATCAGCACCAAGATTGAGAATGAAGCAGCTGCCAATGTAACGATTCCTTCTAAAATTGTAAGTAATTTTCTATTGGTGAACTAGAGAAAGGCTTTGTCCCAGCAGTTGGAATAGGCTGATGATGAATGTATTGACCGACTCCGAAACGCCTTTGTTGTATGCTGCATAAGGATCATTCAAGTGTCAGCTAGCTAGATGGCATCAATACCTATCGCAGATTTTCTAACAATGAATAAATGAATAGGATACCATATAATCGTGTCTGCATTAGTAGAAAAGACACGTTTGTGGGGCTCCGAGTCTGGCTCTTTGTGTGATCAATAGCATTTGCAGTTTCTGGTTCTCTAGAACCAAGGAGTCCTACTAAGGAATCCGGATCTGTGATTATAACTAGTTATCATTGTTTAGTTGCCCATATTATCATTCATTGTCTTAAATACTCATTATTACATTAGTATTTTCTTGAAAATGTCTCATATTATAATATTTTCCTTTTTGCAGACCCCTGATATCTGCCTTGGCACCATAGAAGACAACGTGATCTTCACTCTCATCGGGTCCCAGTGCATCTTCTCGTTCCTGAACTTCGTCATCTCCTACCTCCCGAACCGCAAGAGGGTTGTCCTCATCACGATCCTCACCCTATCTTCTTGCAGCGGTATACTGATCAACCTGATGCCTGAGCCGATATCAAGCGTGTTCATGTTCATGATGTTCACGTGTACGTGTCTGGGCATGGGAATATTGGCGTCATATTTCGTGGATCTATATCCTACATCTTACAGGTAACTATTTTATTTTTATTTTATTTATTTATTTGATGCACAAAACAAATTACAATCATTGCAACTTAAAAGGTAATTAAAGTAGTGTTTAGGATCTGGATTGCAACTCAAAGTATGTACATACAACAAAATGTTAACATATCGAGCGTACAGCACAAAGTACTATAATAAAATAAAGCTATATAACAAAAACCAAGATATAAAAATCCAAAATACCTTGGCACATTGACCAACCAAAGCAATAATAAAAAATAAAAAACAAAAATTAAAAATTAAAATTACTGGTTCTTAGGTGGTACTACATTTGTTTACGCGTTTCTATACTTTATGTTCTTTAAATACCTAAGTACGGTCTTACCACAAGAGATTTAAACCAGAGTTGAACAGATGGGTCTAAATATTTTCTCCACAAATCAACGTCTAACCTTCCCTTTTTCGAACTCAGTGACAAATTCACAAGTAAAATAATTAGGAATGCCAGGATTTGGTTAGGAAACGCGAGTGATACACGTCGATTCTGTGGAACGAAAATTTAGAAAGTTCTGTTTAATTATGGTCTAACCTTATGTGGTAAGACGGATAGGGTTTATTTCACATTGAACTTGCTGCCTGCGTAACATGAACTGTCTGTTGTAACATGAACAGTCTTTGTTTTATTTGATTGTTATAGTCACTCGGTTCTATGGTTCCAGGGGTATCGCCGCCTGTCTCAGCATCATGGTGGGTAGGAGCTGCACCTTCGTCGGGATCAACCTGGTGGGAAACCTCATCTTCTACCACTGCCAGGCCACGTTCTACCTCTGGTCTTTACTTGTTATGAGTGAGTATTTTGATATTTTTTTTGCTAAGAGAGTCTTTGTGACGTAAGTTAGTGATGAGTCAACTGTTGAGTTCTGAACTGGATTCCTGGACTGTGAAAATACATTATTATGTGACTCATTATACTGCTCCGAGTATTCCTGTTCCCGTAGGTACAGGGAATTCTTGAGGATCACAATCTAAGTACGAGTAAGAGATGTACGTAACTAACCCCCAGTTCCTGGAACGTTTGTTGACGTTGACAGTAGATTCAAACTATCGTTGTCTCTATTTGACACTAAACAAATGACAAGGATGTCAATAGAATTAATCTGTAGTCAAAGTTGGCTGACGTTTCAGAAACCGGGTGTTACTGATTTAGGTGGTACATTTTTCGTTTATTTTTTTTATCGTTTTATTTCACAGGTAGCGTAATAGCAGCCTGGTTCCTTCCTCCAGACAAACCGGATGTCAAGAACTACACTAGTAAATTATAATAATGATGAATTTAGGTATTATTAGCTAAAAGCGTTCTGTGATTCGAATAGCTTAGAAAGTTTTTTTTATATCGATATTAATACATGTAATGTAGGTATGCTATTTACTGATTGATTGATTTAATGCTAGTTTGAACTTGTGGTTAAAAGTGAATTACTGATTAGGTTATTTCTGAAGATAAGTATAATATATTATCATATAAAATATACATAATTATTATGTAAGTGCCTTTGAAATAATCAAGGTAGTGAAAATTCAGAGTAGAATTCGCATTAAGACACTAGCTAGCGGTATGTATGAGACAAAATTACTTAAACTAGTTTAGTTGAAATATAAGTGTCGTGAAAGTAACAAAATTAAATTGTTGCATGACACTAGTTTCATAAAAAAATCGCGGGTTGTAGGAAACCGTTTCAGTATCACAAAATTAATATAATTATGCATTGTTGTTATAAACTTGATGAATCGTCGATGAAACTAGTGTCGCGACACTACTTTCACGACACTAGATAGTATCGTAAAGTAAAATGTAAAATGTAAATCACGACACAGGAGAAATCCTAGTGTGGTATCTTAATAACTTACTTATTAAATAAATAAAATGAGCGTACGTAAAAATATTCAACATAATAATATTATTATTATTTTTATTTTTAAATGGCACCAGCAATACTAGTATGTTGAGAAAACTAAGTTATAATATAATGTAGTCTAATGGCCGAAATTAATATTTAATCCAATCTAAATTTTGCTATCTGGGATTGATATCACAATCCATTTTTAGGCTCAACGTGCCAATAACCGATCCGTGGATTAGTTTATAAAGGCACGCAGATTGGAAATCGATCGAACGATAGGCAGCAATCCAAGATCGATTTCAATCTTGGATAGGAGATACAATATTAATTTCGGCTGCTAATGTTCACAGAATTTCTAATCCCCACGCGCCTTTCCCAATCTGTAGCTAGATGCTACTTGTGGGAGAAGCTTAGTGGGGATATCGGAACAATGCAAAAAGGGATTTCCGCTAATTAAGTAGGTAACTAAATGGCTAGGTTTTAAATGAAAGTTACTAACTTAAGTTTTTACTTTATTTTCATTTTGTATAAGGCCTTAAATGCTTGACATGTTCACAGTTATACAATTAAAGATAAATTAAATATAAAACTTAAATATTACGAGATCTTATTCTACATCTTACAAGGATAGTAACAGCATCTCATGTAAAATAGTACATGTTGTATATAAACATTCTTTATGTAAGTATAAATAGACGTTTTGGGGTTTCTAGAACTGAGGAGTTTATTTTTAACATTTTGGCAATGGCTCTGATTATTCAATAACCTATGAAAATATGCATTGAAAGCGCCCAGTAATGTTTATACAAAATTTTCACACCTACTAATTTACCGTTTTTCGGGGTCTATTTGGACCACTATGGAGTCCCAAACTTATGCGCGTCCAAAACTACCAAACAGTTCAGAATTTGGTAAAATTTCCGCTTAACTCTGAGTGTGAGACTTGGCGCTTACTATTATGCGACAGACCAGCGCGCCACATCTCTCAATTGTGTAAACAACGTATAAAAAATCTTGTACATTTTAAGATAAGATTTATTTACCCAGTCCGAGCTACATATAGGTCGAAATATATCGATCTAAGCTTGTGTTCTTCTCTTCTGCTTCTACCACGTTATCTTCTTTCTGTGTAGCGTCTCCTTTGTTATCTTCTAGCTTGATTATCATTATGGCACCAATGGATACTGTAACAAATATAATAAGTACAACTATGATGAATATGAACATAAATATGAATATGAGCATGAGCATGGACATGAATATGACTTGAATATGAATATGAGTAATACTCACAAGCTAACAAGGCAGCGACGGCTATAAAAGGAGCCGGACATGAAAAGTCGAGTAGGGCTCCCACGGCGAGGTTAGAAGCTACGCCCCCCGCTCTGCCCCACCACGCTCCCCAGCATATCCCCATACCACTGTAACAAGGAAATTACGTTAGTGCAACCCAATAAAACTAGCATTTACATAGTGATTCGCCCCGAACTGAAACGTAACGATATTTTCGTTTTTTTTATCTAGAGACAAAATCTCACCTTAGTTTAGGCGGCAGAGCATGCAATAGCAGTCGAATCAGCAGCACATTGCCATTCAGCGAGGCAGCATTGAGCGCTGCAGCGGCCGCCACAGCCATCTTGTTGGACGAGGAGCATGCGCATGCGCTGGCAGCGAGGCAACCGCACGCGAGAGCGCACGCGGCGGCGCACGCGGCGGCCGCGCGCCGCACGCCGCGCGCGCCGCCGCGGGAACAGAGGAGTGCGCACGCGGCGTTGCCGAGCACGCAGCACGCACCGACGATCAGGCCAGATGTAAACACCTGTCAATAAGGTTTAGGGTGTTTACAGTTTGACGTACTGTTAGACCTAGGGTCTTACCACGACGCCTTATTGCGATCCAATTGAGGACCTAAACAAAATCGTTTTACTACTTATTCGTACCATGACTTCTTGTTATGACATCTTGAGGCTCAATTTAGGTTGATTTTAAATCTAAAGGAATTGACGCCTACTTTACACACTTATCGAAAGCCATTTGTATTGCTATTATTTAAAGTGAAACTTGAAAGTGAAAGATGATTTCGCTTGCGGCATCGGAATGGTGTATTTAGGCTTTTGGTGGACTCGCATACCGAAAAAACAAACCGAGTGCATTGCAAAACAATAGCAAAAGCATACCAACCTCGCGATCCATATTATCACTACACTTCTCCTCGGCACCAAGAGTGGCGGCCAGGTCAGGAATGGGCTCCGGCTTGGCGTACGAGTCGTACAGCTTGGTGAGTTCCTTCCAGGCGACGTGCGTGGCGTTGAAGAGATGAGCTTGCTCGGTGGCGGGCGCGGCGGCGCGGCACTCGCGCCCTTGCATGCGCAAGAGCAGTTCCGGGATCCACATGTTCAGGCCGAACCCTCTAAAGGAGAATTCATGATATAGTAAGAGAGTTATTAGATATGTTTGAGGCTTTTATCCGAATGATTGTATGTCCATCTTAGCAGTTACGAATGTCTATTTCGGCGTCAGTGATGAAAGTAGAAAAACTTGATTTTTTGACATCTGGTCAGATTCAATCCTTTTCTTTCTTTTTATTAAAAACGTAGCCCCACACTAGGATTGCTCCTGTATCGTGGGTACCGCTTACAGACATATAATTTCACATACACATCACACCCAGACCAGAAACAAATATTTGTGGATCGCACAAATATTTATCCCAGGCGGGAATCGAACCCGCAACCCCTAGCGCAGCAGTCCGATTGCTCAGCCACTACGCCAAACGAGCCGTCAAAATCTTCAGAGTTATAGTTCAGTACGAATACCGTATTTCAACTTGGTACGATTATTACTTAAGCCTTTTAGAATATTGTGTCAATGAAGAAGATTCTCTTCAAAATTTTAGGGAATGGTTTAGGAATTTCCTACGGATTTTGGGTTAGAAGCTTAAAATTTAAAACAAGGAAACAGTATGGTTTAATGTAAAAAGCATCAACCAAGACCATTTTTTTCGAGTTCCATTTCACAAAACGGGAAAGTTAAACTTACGCAGCCATATTCGCGAAGAACACGAAAAGGATCAGAGTAGACTTCATGGCGTAAGCTTTGGACACGAATATCTTCAGGTCCCTCAACACCCCCATGAACAGGTCCTTGGTTCTGTTCTCTTCTGTATTCAAAGACTTGGGAACGAAGATGTCTTCTTGAATTAACTTTTTAATCTGGAAGTGGAAACGAAATGTTTTAGTTCCTATAATAGTCACAGTTCAATTATTTTAACAAATTCTGTTTCGTCAGCCTCGGCTATCCTGCTGTGCCAGGAAATCTGTCTTCAATCTCTGTTAGAGTTCTGGCAGTTTTACAAAGCCATATAATAATATATATGTAGTATTAAGTATATACCTTAAACTCCGTCCCTTTTCCATGGTTCGCTTTATGGATGTAGGACAAAAGTTTGAGGGCTTTCTCTCCCCTGTTGGTGTCCTGGAGTAACCGGGGACTCTCCGGAAGGCAGAGCACCCATGCACCGGCTATGAACCCTGGGAGAGAAGCCAGGGCCAGGAACAGTCGCCAGGAGTAGATGGGCAGGACGGTGGCGTAGTCTATCTTGAAGGGTATGACTATCCATGCGATTGCTGGAAAAAAATAAACGAATTCATTAAGAACTTTGATTTTAACGACTGCCGAAGGAAGGCTACATTTTTCTATCACTGAATGTGACATGGCACAGTGTGAGTCAGGCCGATTTAGCAATAGCAGTGTCATTAGTGAAACGATTTTGCAATTGGAGCAAATAAAATAGCAGACGATGTCAATGCCTAGTCGATGTTAATTCGTTAACCGTAAGTGGGTAGTTAAATAATCCAAACTATAGTCACTTATTTAATCATCCACTGAAGTCGAATATATAATTATGTTTTATGAGTTTCATCGTGAGGAAACCAACATTCCCGATAATTGTTGTCATCTACCTATCCGTACCGGGCCTCCATGGTGGATTATGGCCTAATCCTTCTCACGAAAGTGAGGGGAGGCCTTGGCCCAGCTGTGGGATAGTACAAGCTGAATTACAATTATTATTATTATAAGTAAAGCAGTACAAAGAACGTTGAAACTCACATGGAACATATAAAAATAAGGCAATAATAAAAAACTTGAATCCCCAGATTCAGATTAGACATGACATGCCAATCAGTGGCAATGTAGAGTTCATTATCACTTGCGGCTCGAATAAGTTTAACACCCTTATTTAAATCACAAATAATGAGAGGTGCAGGAATCAAGTACAGTTAAACTTAAGCTCCAAGTTCCCGTTAAGCAAATCAAGATTCTAGCCGTGGCCTAATGCTCATTAACTTCGCGTAGAGTTCACGATTATTTATTTAACTACATTATGTTATTTGAGTGGAGTGGTGAAAGTAAGACGGTGAACAAAAAAATATTATTGTAGATTTGAAAGTGAATTTATCTGATTGTATAGATTGTCTTGTCTATTGTATCGTATGTATCAATGATAACCATATGATTGTAGCAGGATGTCTGGCCATGAAATTCGAATGGGGCTCGATTTCACTACCGACCGATTTTGTGACTGTCAAAAATTTTAAAATGTATAGTTTTCTGTTGATAGCAAAAGAAAACTACGCATTTTTAAATGTTAGAGAAATGAATTGAAATTTTGGCTGTTCAGCCATTGAGTCTATTATAATTATTATATGTATTTCATTTAATAGATAGGTTGTTAAGTGTAACTTACCAGGCAGTATGAGCCAGGCCACGACGAAACTCATCCCTACCATGCTAAGGTAGAGTTGACGCTTCTTTTTTCCAACCAGATCTGATAGGTACGAGAAGACTAGAGTTGCTGGTCCACCTAGAAGGTCATCGATTAAGTTAGGTACATGGAGTAAAAAATATAATATAGATGGACTGATGATCTGATCTGTCCCGATGATTTGAACAAGGAATAAGGAAAGAGGCACAAAGTTACCCCAATTTTGAGTAAACTATCATAATTAATGTAGGCCAGTTGACATTTTCTTCAATACCAGCTAAGATTATAAGCAAAAAAATATATTGTAAGACCAAAATGTATCCATTCCAAACAGCAAAGTCCAATCAGCCGTGCCGTAGCTAAGTGGCATCATAGAAATGTAATCATTATCATCATCAGCCTGAAAACGTCCACTGCTGAACATAGGCCTCCCCCTTTGTCGAATACAGACACTGGCATGGATACATTCTATCACATGCTTACCGATAACAAACCCGTTGATGGTCCTGGCTGCCAGAAGTAGCCTGTAATCCGGTACGAAGCTCTGAGCCAGCGTGATGGCAGCGTCGAGGAGGAGAGTCAAACTGAGGGTGTTTCTTCTCCCGAACACATCACCCATTATGCCCCAGAAGAACGCGCTTGCTACTCCACCTGCGGATAGTAACACGCTTTTGTAATGCGAAGGAAAACTTGGCTGGATTATACCTTCGCTGGAAACAACTGTTCAATCCAGCAACGAGCTGCTAATTTTGGACAGGACTGCTTGGCGCATGACTTATGACGAATCTGGTCAAGTGTGTTACTTCTTCAAGCAGTCTCTTGGAAAAGACGTCGATAAACCATTGTACCTACGCTGTTTTTGGTCATATTTTCTGATCTCATTCTCCATTATGCACCTAGCTTTATATACATTTGATGCGAGTATACATAGTTCTGTCACTGTTATTAGGCGTTCGTACCACAAATCACCCATATACCGGAACCACAACAGTAACTCATAGAACTATGTATAGTTGGTTTGTCGAATGGGTAGTCGCGGCGTCTAGTGTCAGAGTCGAAGTTTGTCAGACCGCAAGTGCCTCTGACGTGGCTAAACGACTGCTATCAATTGATAACAACCAGCGTATGGCTGAAGTTTCCATACAACCGTCGCCGCCGCTTTAGTTCCATACAACATACCAGCAGCTAATAGCTGTTGTTGTCATGTGACCCATCACACATTTTAAGGTCTTGCTATTCCTTTTAAAACTAAGGCGCCATTCTGTATACCTACTATCAAAACAATCATTCGCTAACAACACCATAACAGTTGTAGCTAATTTTCAACTACTTAGTAGGTAACACTTTAGGTTGATGACGACTTGTTTAAGTTAAGACGAATAGTTATATTGATGACTCGTTGCAGTTATTTTTACCAACAAACCATGGTATATTTATTAACTTCATAATATGTATAAATGATTAGTTATAACCATGATTATAGGTAGGTACGTTGATCTAAAATTGTATCATGTTGAAACAGAACAATAGGATTTATCATTATTATAGTTTTCCAATGAAATGTTGATGATGATGTCATCAGACAACCAGACGTTTTACTATGCAACTTTGCATACATACTGTATGTTCACAGAAGTCATTTTTTAGATTTTTGCGTGTACTTTACACCTATATATACGCAACTATCGTTCAAAGAAACATTTCTAGATCCAGATAGGTCCAAATTATACTGCTGCAGTCATGCAGACATGCAGTGTGTGCCTCTTACTGGACTAGGTGGTTTTCCCTTGAATAAAATGTCCATATTTGCAAGAGTTTCTTTAATTAGGACTAGTCATATTGTATGCCATTAAGTTAGCCACAAAGTATCCACTTGTGGTGTTCAACACTAACAGTTCCTCACTCGTCATGTAGGTTGTGGATAGAACAGAGAAAATAAGGCCACGTTTAGATAAAAACAGAATTTGTCTCAATCAAAGTTCCATGCAAATTTGAGGTCCACATGAATCGTTAACTTTTCAACCCTTCTGCGGAGTGAACCGAAATACTGATGATGCAATAACTTCATCGCATTACGTGGTATTCTGGACGGAGGCGTGTCTCCCAATATTTACGCATCAGGTGTTTTCCCTTTAGCATTTGCGTCAAAATAACGCGACATAGATAATAATTGTTACACCGAATTCTGCGTCTGTTTGTTCGACGCTGAGTTCATAATTCGTTGTTTAAATAACATAGTAAAATTAGCACTCTAGAGGGCACTTCTGGATCTTCAAATAAGTACTGTTTACATTTATAAATGTCTGAGAACTGGTGTGAGAAAGCCAAAAGTCTTCCGTATGGATGTCTATTGTCTATAGATACAATTGAATTATGATTGATGATTTATCGATTCGCCGCACAAAAATGCCGACTATTTAGCTCATTGAATCATTAACGGGGCATGTTGGATACTTTGCGTACTGGTACTGGGTTAGGACTTGGCACACTATTGGATTATATCTAACCTAGATAAGTTGCTTCAGCCTAACTTTCTTATCATGATTTCTAAAATGCTCCTGGACCTTACAAAAAATAATTCTACGAAAGTAAAGTTATCGGAAACCTGACGACTGATTGCGTTCAACGTCAATCTGATACAAGAGGTACCGCCACGATTTTTTTGGTGCTTAACAGGAGAATCCTCCAATCATGATAAACTATGATGCCAAAGTCAGCAGCATCCTAAGCAGCTAGACACTCGCAGTCTTGGCAGTACCCATCACCGCGCGGCTCGAAGGCTCACCACTCATGAAGGCCATGTTGATCAGCCCCGCCTGGTACGTGGACAGCTGCAGCTCGCACCTGGCAGCTGGCAGGACGTACGACATGACGCAGTTCTCCACTCCCGACGAGAAGAAGGAACACGCACAGGCGCCGAGCACGCTTCGACTGAACGAGCCATATCCTGTGAAACCGTTGTATTCTTCAGAGTAAGCTTATATAAAATACATTTTCAGCATAGCCAATTATGCAAAATTTCAATAAAATGTGTCGTAATTGTACAAGAATTAAATATTTCCATCCATACTAGCAAACACAGTTCTACATAATTAGTTCAACCATCGACCTTATGAAGAAGAATGGGTACGAAATATATTCTATCTCTGATTATGTGACGTATCATAGGCAGTAGGCACGTAACACGCCGAATGTTTATAGTCGGATGCAGCGGCATTGCAAAACATATTAAGTGATAATTTATTATGATTATCGAGTACCCCCCAAAGAGGCGTCCCGGGGCGGTCGCTCGTGTCCCTACTGGGGGCACTGGGAAAACCACCTGACTGCACCCATTACAGCCTGTAATATTCAGGGCTTTGGAAATACGCCCGTCCTGAGGCCCCCCCCGAATTCTACCAAGAAACTACTTAATAATAATAAATAATTCAGCCTGTAACTGGCCCACTGCTGGGCGAAGGCCTCCCTTCACTTTCGTGAGGAGGGTTAGGCTATAATCCACCACGGGAGCTATAATCCGGATTGGTGGATAACATGCCTATAAAGAAACTACATGCAAGCAATAAATTCATTTTTGTAATAACAAAATTGGCTACGCTTTTTGCATTCTTTATAAATGGTAAGCGCATAGTTGCAGTCACATAAACATCGATCGAGTATGATTTACTGCAATTTGATTTGATGTCTCGTGGAGATTTGTAAGGGCCATAAATTGTCTATTCAACATATATATTTAATTACCTATTCTTATCGCGGTTCTACGGGCCTTTTTATAAGAACCAGATTATACTACCTAATTGTTTTTTAATCACAAACAATTCGAATTTCCTACACGTGACGCAGCTAGCGTAATAACCTTTTCATTTAGTTTTGTACGCGGGATTTTACCGGTATTTTACGTTTTGGACAGGACAACATTTTTAGGCACATCATAAAATTACATAGTTTTTGGGTGTGTTTTATATTCAGCTCTTTGAGAAACATGTACCTAATACAATAGTAGTTTGTTTTACAAGGGTCGAAAACGACTCATTCTTTACTCGATGTTTTGCCTCACGAGCGTAGCGAGTGTGGCACATAGAGTCGAGTATGAGTGAGTCGTTTGAGACCCGCGTAAAACACACAAATTTTCACACCGAGATTGCGAGAAATATTATAAGTAGGTATACAATTAAAAAAAGCTAAGAATATTTCACAAATAGTCACGTTCACTTTCAAATAAATAAATAATCAAATTCAATCTTTTAAAACCAATTTGCATTGTTGTCAAAATTCTACACACACCTACAGATTATAGGCGGCAATTACTAACTTTTTAAATTTATTGTAATGTTCGCAAACGCACACGTACACAGCATACATCCTATGATCGCCAAAAATGTCGACGAGAATTACACTTCCATTTAAAAAGTAAACTGTTTAGGCTTCGCACGGGTTGTACATTAAAGATACTCTTCTTTTTTTTATGTAATTATGTCAAAATGGAAAATTGGAAAGTCGAATCTTCAGCCTGTTGATAATAGCGAGTACAAATTAAAAAAAAACTACTTCCACTCCCTAATGCCCAACAACTTCGTTTGTTCCCGCTAAGCTGAGCTAATCTGACATACTTTTTGAGCATGAGGTGTGAAAATTGTCATTATATTGTTCGCTTTTCCATTACAACAAAAAATACTTTTTTCAAAATTAAATAAGGTAAACTTTACACTTACCGGCCACATCTAACGCTGTTTCATAGTCTGCCACTTCAGGCGTACCATCCTGACCTTCCTTGGAGCCATCTCTTCGAGTTGCTTAAAAAGTAAAATTATAATGGTTAGAGTCTCATTCAAAATAAATAAAACAAGGATTATAAAGAAATTATGATTGAGTAGGTGTAGCTCATTATCATCATCATCATCCTCATGATCATCACCATCACCCCCTATCCGCCTACTGCTAAGCACGGGCTCCAGGATTGGTGGATGATGCATCCGAAATAATTTTCGGACATATTATGGGTTTCCTTATCATGTTTTCCTATCCAACTAATAAGTGTGACCAATAAAATGATATTAAAGAATTTTCTAAAATTTTTAATTACAAAAATAGTAGCATTATGTTTTAGTTTAACTAGCACCAATACTATTATCATGTTAATTTAATAGGCGTATAATGATGTTAATTAAAAATACCTATATAGCGATATGATAACGAATTACAGTTGTTACATTTTCTAATCTCTAATGATAAGTCCATATTTTTTGGACCAAGTCACCTTTATATCTAACGACTCTCAAACATTGGGTAAAATTGACATAAGGCTGGTTGCAATGCCACCTGGTATTGCATATTATGCTAATTTCAATATTTTAGTAACGTGTACCGATCGGACAGACCTTACGTTTATGAAAAATGCAATGCGCAATCCATTAATTTGTCATGGATTCCGAGCCTACGGACTAAATGTTTAGATTCTTGTTTGTTATGACATTCATATTATGTTACCTTCTATGAATTGCAGGGTTCCTTTACATTACCTAAGTAGCGCACTGGTTTCTATTCCCTACTTCTAATTCCCAGCGACATGACGGTTTATATAGGCATTTTATCGGATATTTGCCGAGCGGTGTGCCGGCGTATGGTGACGATAACAAGCTTATTGTACTTTTCAATTGTTTCTCAAACTGCAACTGGTAATCGGCCCAAGTGGCAATTGGAGTGATCTTTCAATTTAGCCGTTTTAAGAAAGATCTCCTTATCTATGGCGGATGGTGGTGGTGATGGGCGGCTTCCTTGCGTATAGGCCGTAATTATATCGCAAGCTTGATTTCGTTTCTCTGAACTAGCGAGAGTCACTTCGTCATAAGGAAAGATAGACCTACAGACATTATTATACTTACACGTAAACTTTTCGTCGTAGTTATTATAGAATTCAATGTAGGTAGGTACTCGTTCTTTCATCTCGGTGGTGGTTTCATCAAGTGCAATGTTATTGTTATAAAATCAAGAATGAACACAATCACAATTGTTATGCAGTATACCTACCTATAGGTACTGCGTATATTCTGTCTGTGGTAAGCTAAATGCTCGAAGATCGTAAGCATAACAATTTAATTGTCATTGACATGAACATCAAACATCAGAGGATAATAATAATTGTATACTTAATTATTACCCACTATTATTTATTATCTTTCCTACTATTTCGAACTAGTTCATCGGACATTACATTTTTTAAGTCGAACTACAATAATTACGCACTCGTATGCATTTGAATTTTTATGTTTGTTACCACTGTTGTACCGGGCCGAACGTATTTTGATGGCGCTTGGTTTAGAACTGTGAAACGCAGCTAGTGCTGCCATTATCAAATAAATCGCAGAATTAAATAGTGATGCATTTAATTTTGTATCAAACATCATTCGAAGAAAGCGACAACTTCTAATAGATTTCTTTTGAATAAAGTCCGTTAAGTAATAATTGAAAAATTATCCCATTTCCAAAGTCAATAATTTTACTCTATTACTTACAATAAGGTCGCCAAAGTCGCTGTAGCGTCACTCGCTTACCATTTATCTATAACTGCATCGTCTACGCGTACATTTCACAAAATTATGAACAGCAATGCATTGTCTAGGCGTAGGTATTTCACTACATATCATAAAACTATGAACAGCAAAAAATTTACTTACGACTGCAAAACTTCGGCGTGACCTTGCAGACCATCGTGGCTATCTACACTTCATCAGCAACCACGATAGCTGAGGGTTTAATCACGCACGTCTCAAATTCTCAACACCTCATAAACCAGACTGAAACTATTCACACGGTGGGTGAAGTTACTATTGATATGAATATGTCTGCAGTAAACGCGCGGCCGTGTTGGCCGAACTGAAGTCTTGCGGTAAGTTTTGGCTGTGGCCGTTCTTCGTAACTGTGACAGAGCTTGGTCACGGATCTAACTGTGACGGAGACTTGTGGCTCTGAAGAGAGGAGTGGTCTCGAGGACGGTTTCGCGTCGACTGACCGGTGGTTACGGGCAGTGGTCATAACTTCAAGAAGGCAGGTAAGGGCTAGGCCTGAAGCGCTTCAGTGCCAACGTGTGTCTGAAGCTCAGCTGTTGTTTGAAGACGCATACCGTCTTACCACAAAAGTTTAGACCAGAGTTAAACAGAGGTTTCTAAAATTTCGTTCCACAAAATCGACGTCTATCACTCGCGTTTTCTTACTCAATCCTGGCTTTCCTGATTATTCTACTTGTGAATTTGTAATTTGGCTAGCAAGTTTAGCGAGGACTAGACGTCGATTTGTGGAGAAAATATTTAGACTCATCTGTTCAACTCGGGTTTAAATATTTTGTGGTAAGACCGCTAGCGTTTTTCAAGGTGTTTTTTGGGCGGCTTCTGTGGTGTAAGTTGTGATGAGACGGCTGCGAAGCGTGAGATCGTAGGTTCGATACCTGCTTAGGGTAAATATTTGTGTGAACTATTAGTAACAGGAGTTCGGTCTCAGTCTGGGTGTTCATACTTAGTATCATGGTTCTTATAGTTAGTGACTGTTTCCTTTATTTGTCTTATTACTATTCCTACAACAGTTGCTTCTGATTTACTACCCATCTAGTTAGAATTTATGTATGGCTGTACTACTGCTATGTATATGTATAATATATTGTGTAGTCGTAGATTCGAGTGCAATTATTAAATTTTAAACCATTCGTGAGTGTTAAATTATTAATTGTTTTGGTAGGTATTATGAATGAGACAATACTTACTCTAATTCTCAAATAGTACATAATCAGTATCAGATTCATCTTTTCGACATGGATATTATTAGAGGACACTAGACAATTTGCAATTAAATTTGCTACACTACGAATGAAACATAGCTGAAATTCAGAAACAACTTTCCCAAATGTATTGTAACAGGATTCTAGCAATAATTGACGATAAAAACGCCGCGTGGAATGGACGCTATCGAGAAAAACGCACACACAGTAAAATTGTAGATTTGTGGAAATACTGTCCGGTTTTCGCGATGTTTTCTGCCTCCCGCCTGCAGAATATAGAAGGATCAGACGTTTTTCCTGAAAACCACAAGATGGGGTTCTACAAAAGAAGGGTGAAAGAGTATTAGAGATCGACATCGCATCGACAACAACATTAGTGTTGTAGGTGTCCAGAGGCGGCGGCGACCCATTAGATAGGCTGTCAGTTTTTTTAGCACTCGGGGGATTTTTGAGGCGTCGATAATTTGAAATCACCTTCTTCTTGATTCACTTTTTAGGATTTAAAAGGGTAAAACGGGGCCTATTACTAAGGCTCCGCTGTCCGTCTGTCATCAGGCTATATCTGAAGAACTGTGCTAGTTAGACAGTTGAAATTTTCACAGATTATGTATACTCATATTTCTGTTGCCGCTATAACAACAAATACAAAAAAACAACAAAATAAAATAAATATTTAAAGGGGCTCCCATACGACAAACATGTTTTTTTTGCCATTTTTATAAACAATGGTACGGAACCCTTCGTGCGTGAGTCCGACTCGCACTTGGCCGTTTTTTTAATTACAGCGTATAATGAAATACAATAATTGCCTTATCTGTGGTAAATATTTTATGTTGGTAAACGATTAATAAAACATTATCATTATCGATTTAATCATAATATTAACTATCATTGGTGATATTGATATCACCGACGTCTTTCAAACCTTTCAAAATCACCCCAATATAGTGCTAAAAAAATCTACCGTCAAGCACCTGTGTGGCGTATGCTCTACCTACACTATATTATAATTATTGTGTATGGCACAACAGGTACCGAGACTTCAATTACTTAGTGCTACTTATAAAAAGTGAAGTTGTGTGTACTTTTTCAACGCCTAATCATATATCGCGGTCGATCGCTTTCACTTGCCGTCTACGATGACCGATAATCCATCTTACTCACTCACTCGGACAAACTGTAGGTTTATAATTATCCAAATTGTTAAAATGGCTATGGTTTGTCCGTCTATGTAAGTAGGTACAGTCGGCAAAAAAACGTTTTCATCTCTCTATATTGCATGTGACTTTCATTTGATAACATTTTGAAATAAATTGCTGGTACAGAACATACAATAGTAACTTCCTCATCCATCCTAAGCTGAACGAACTGGGAAGCGTGAGCATAGTCGAGCGTCATTGACGTCACTGATGCGCGCGTCTGACGTCTGAAGCCTGACGCGATAAATGGAAGTCCACCGAGTTCATTCAGCCAGGATGAGTGACAAATTGGAGGAATTTTGGCAAATAATTAGCTGGTCTATTGAAATTTGTATATAGTTAACAAAAAACTTGATAACTTAATAAGCCTTGCGCAGTCATTACTGTGTTTAGGGTTGAATTATTTTGTCAGAGTAATTTGTTTATATTTACGACTACAGTTTTATTTCTATGACTATAGTTTTATCTGCTGCTGTAAACTGTGGGATTGGTTTACACGGCTGCAGCTATTGAGAGATCCTGAATGGAGTATGGCTGCGAAGACCTTTACTTAATAGTACTTAGAACTGTTTTTACTATGGTGGTAGCTGTACGGGCGGACTTTGGTATTTACGTCCAAATATAGAAATTGAATTTTAATACTGGTTTTGTTTGTTCAGTTTCCAGTAGGTACTTTAGGTTGAAAAACACTTTATGAAATTTATTACTTATTCTGTTTTTTTATTCATGAAAGAAAACAAGTTAAAAGTAAAATAAAGAAAAACCTAAAACTAGCGTAATCTAAACCTTAAAAATCTACCAAAAGTGAGTGGGTGATCATGTGGCATTTTTTAAATAATTATATCTAATTGCCACACTGGCCGAGTCCATCCGATGCTACTAGATAAACCACAAATGGCGATTAATTACGAAGTTTTCTTTCCTAGAATGGAAAAGTCCTCTTATGATACTCTTGTCTGTCTGTCCGTCTGTAACAACTTTATTTCAGGCTAACTCCATACCTCACTAGAACCTACTTTTTCCTTCCGTACAAAACGACTTCCAGGTCAAGTAGTATGGAATTACTAACCCGCTTTTTACTGCAAGTAATTAACAAACTAATATCTAGCACACTAAAATGACCTCTATAGCGAAGCTGTAACGTTTATTTTGGTTTTTAACCGATAATTGTGTTGGGATTAAACGAACGGCGCTTCCGAAAGTGAATTTACTATTTGCTAATCTAGCAGTCAATCGACATCTGCATGACAACCATGACTGCTACTTTTCCTTATCTTAACATAATGATAAACAAATACGAGATTTACTTATAGTCACGTATGGTGATCTATACATGTATGTAATAAAAATATAACGGATCGCTGTCTGTACATGAAAGATAATAATATATAAGAAACAATATTATTGGGATCTTTATCCACGCAAATAGCTAGCACCCAAAACAATGGTTTTTAGAGTTTTTGTCTATTTGTCTGTGCGTTTCTGTACGCTAATCTCAGAAACGGTCAATCCGATTTATATGTGGTTTTGACTAGTATATTGTTGTAAGCTTCACTTAACATTTAGTGTTTGTTTCATTTTCATTCGGTTCATAAATTAAAAAGTTACGCCAACCTTTCAAATAGCTATAGGTGTTGTGTATGTAAAGCGGGTGAAACCGCGGGACGCATGTAATAGTCAATAAATAAATTCAATCGTATAGATACGATACATCTTGTAGAAGTAGAAACCGGGCCTTTTTAATAACTGAAGTTCCTCTTTTTGTCCGCATAATTTCGCTTATCCCGCATTAATTCTGCATGTTCCCGTAATAACACATAACCTATAGCACTGAAATTATAATGTGGCTTCTTATTAGAGAAGATCATATTATTCAGATACGGATCAGTATTTTGCAATTTAAAGGAATTTTACGACGTGTAAAATATTTTAATTGATATTAAGCTAATGATTTAGATTTAACATTGAAACAATATTGTACGCCCGGAATGGGAAAACTGTTGATACCATTCCAAAATTATTTTCAAGACCATTGTTAGTACACAGATATGACAATAAAAATATTCTATTCTATTTCCAAAGATAACCTCCTAGAAGCTCACCTACGAACATTACCTAATTATAAAAGCAGTGAAGATTTAAGCACAGAGTAGGCATAAGACGAGGAGGCCTGATACGAAATGAAAAAATATAAATACATCCAGTACGATTGTCAAACATTTATTCTTGCATCATACAATTTCAGTGGTATTTATTACTTTTTGTCGCTCTCAAACCCGTGTGCTATTTTTAGCGGAACGATTATGTGTACTTACGGACACATTTCACCGTGATTTGGCTGGATGGGGCCAGTGGTATGCCATTGGTACGCCATGAGTCGTACGTAGCTAGGGTCGGTATGATCAAGTATTATTGATTAAGTAAGTACCTAAGTGCGCTTTATTATACTTACTTTATATTATAGGCAAGGCATTTTACTACTATTCCATCTGTTATTCTAGTATTCAATTACGATATGGTCGAAGGTGACCAATGTTGGAATGGGGCTGCCTCTTGAGGAATTGGTGAAAGATTTTTTTATACTTACTTACAGTTGGTAGCAGCTAGCCAGCGGATGCTATAAAGCTATAACCACCAAGGTTTTTAACAATTCTTTCATCGGGAGGAATGCTATTTTTGCAGTCACTCGTCTCGAACCTGCGTCCTGCGGTGCGCGATGCGCAGACAGAACCACTGAGCGATCGTCACCTCGTGGTGTTGTCACAATAGTAAGGCAAGGCATATTACAGTCAGATAGAAGTCCCGTTGCATGTCCACACATATAATTTACTATCCTACGACAGAATGTAACCTTGCGTCGAACAAGCCGGGTTGTAAACAGTAATAAAGTATATTTCTTCTCTGTAAGGTTAACTTTGTTTACTCCATACGCTTTAAGAAGGGCGTTGTCCTAGAAAATGTTGGCGGTTGGCGAACCTACACATTCCCGTATGGACATAAGGGGTCCTCTACATGCGCAAGTTCGCAAGGTAAAGGTTGTACCCGCCTCGTAAATCAAGTATCGGACGACGTGTGGCCGCGCCTGACTTTGAACTTGGACAGTCGGGCACGTGACTGTTATGTAATAATGTACTTGAACTCTGTAATGTGTCAGTGCAATTATGTTGCATATTTAGTAATGATAAAAAAAGGAAAGAGTTTGCGTGCAAACAGCCACTGCAGCCAGCATTCTGGCCACTTTTGCCTCCACCAATTTATTTTAGATCAAAAGAGGTTTTTTATAAATGTGTATCTTAGTCGAGCTTCGGTTTTTTTAATTTGTACTTACCTTATTTGTACTTGAATTTTCAACATAAACCTCATACTCATTATCAAAATTAAAGGGATGGCTCCACCGCAGGATAATCAAGGTTAATGCGATTCGCTCCATCTCGCATTGTGCCCTGTTCATGGATAATATATTATGACCTTTATTGCTACACGCCTTTCTTGCAGTCTGATTGCGTGCGATTTCAATAATTTATTGATTTCTGCGCACGTGCAATTCCCGTTATGATCTTTGGAGATGGAAAGGATTTTTTTATACAAAGGTTTGCTCTTTTGTATTTTAATATCTGTTTTAATATACATGTGAAACTTTTTAATAATCTTGTGTTCAATTTATAATTTGCATGACAATTATGCTTTTATTGGTCAAAGACTGCATCGTCACTAACTAGAAGCCTAAATAAAATGTGTAGCCTAAAATAGGAGCACTACCTACTGGAAAGCTCCAAAGGGGGCTTGAAGTCAGATCTACTGATGTTAGCCAGGCAACACTAAGTACCGCCGCGGTTTCCAATACATACACCCTTATTGAAAGCTCATACTCATTAGCCCACGATTGGTTACTGTTCAACCCACCACCTAACGGCTCTGACTACACTTATAACAGAAATCATCGCATCAAAACACCAGGCTTGACTTGCACACTCGTACCATACGCGCGTATATCAAATAGTAGGTAGGTACGCTAAAAGCGCTTATCCACGTATCCTCTCCGCTCGTGGGTGTGCGCACAATGATGCGTGTTTTTAATAAGCCGCAACTATTTTGCTAACACTTTTGTAAGCAAGTGTACCGACTGGCGTTCGCAGAAACAAAGTAGCAGTAAACCAATTTGGCGTGCCTGTTTGCGTTCCAAACGGCCAGTTACACTGTTAGCTCTGACTGACTTCTGCTTATTGCTCACTGTGCGGTCAATTTAGGGTTTTGACGATCAGACTTTTTTGACATGAGATGCAAAAGTACATCCTTTGGAAAAGTAAAGGTTTTGGAGAGAAGGCAATAAGATATATATATGGATTCTGATCTTCAACTGTCTCAATATCATGAGATACAGCCTGGTGACGGACAGACAGACGGACGGACGGACAACGAAGTCTTGGTAATAGGGTCCCGTTTTGCGCTTTGGGTCGAAACCTAAAAAAAAAGAAGTGGTCCTTTTTGAGGTCGCACAAAGAAAAATTGTAAATATACAGCGTGTTGAAAAGAAATACGGCAGTTTTATTGACGGTGTGAAGCTCTTTCACACTTACTTCCTTGGATCATCGCTATAGCTCCATGCTTGTCTTACCATCGCTTATCTTTATAAGTTACAAGACTATTCTTGACCACGGTCTAATTCAGATCCCGACTCCAATTTTAGTCACAATGAATCTGTACTCTGGAAAAATATTACACTGTTTCGTTGTTATAGCTAAACTGGTAATAATATGGTAACCGCTAAACTTCAATTTAGCTGTCAAAACAGTGTCAAAAATACATTGGATACGGTCAATTGGTTTTAGTTTATTCAACAAACAAAAACATATTAATATAAACACTAAAACTAAGTAAACCTAATCTAATAGATAACCCGCTACAATGGGCAACGTTCCCAAAATGCTGTTGAAATTGAAATCGTAATGTAAATGGGATTGAGTCAAGAATAGTCCCGGTTTTTACGATTACTATTAAAATGACCATTCATTATGTCATTTCAATATACAGGAAGATCTGCTGGCGCCAAGTCTGAGCTCTCAGGGCTAATGATATAGCAGAAGGTTTACAACCATTAGAGAAATGCAACAGGCTGCAAGTAACGGGTTATAGGAAGAAATTAGAGTTGTGAGCTATTTAAATGTTCACAACGTCATAAATTGTAATATAGTATACAACCTTATTCTGCCTAGAGCTAGTCTTTGGTAAAGTACATAATATACCTACTTCATAAAAAAAACTATAAGCACTCAAAGTTATGACAATGAACATGTGCGACATCTGCTGGCTGAAGTTCACTTTACATTGTAACCTTGGTTAAGAGACAGTTAACTAGAAATTATCATACACTTTGCAAGTTAACTGTGATTTAACCACAGTTTAAACGTTGACGAACGGCAGCTTAACTTCTAGGTCCAACATAATTATAAAACACTAGTTAACAAGTCTTTGCAATCTTTACATTCCGCGGTGTAGACGTACGAGGCGCCTACTACTTACAGGGCCACATATCAACGGCTATAAATAGGTTCTAAACAGGCTTTAAAACGGTAGTTGATAGTGAAATTAGACACTGGTGTCTGGGCTAAAATAGGGCATAGACTTTGGTTTAAAGGTGCGAACAGTTAAACTGAAGTAAGCGTGTCTAACTTAGCCAGTAGGTATCTATAGATCTTCATGTTTCTTCTAAAAATACCCCGTTTATTTTGATTTTTAGGACTTGAAACTTAAGACGGTGTAGTCGCAGCCAACGTCACGATTCAGTAAAGATGATGCTTTACTCAAACATCCTGGGATAGTTTTAGAGAGAAAACGAAATGACACTTTTTTGTGTTTCTACCATGCAACTCAATGAATGATGAATGTTGTAAGTCATTTAGTTAGTGAATCCTAAGTTATAGAGGATACAATAATCAAAATCAATTGTATATTCTCAAATTATTTTGTATCAAATTCGCACAATTGAAACGCCTTGTGTAAAACCAGCTTAGCTTTGGCAAATTCAAACCTTCGTTTTGCATTTACTACTCTTTTGTAATTTGTTTTATCCTGGGTGTGGATTCAGAGAAAACGTTTAGCTAATTTTAGTCATGACCACAGATTATGTAAGTTGCCTTAACAGTGATCTCGCGTGTAATATTTTCTGAAGGCTGACGCAAGTAAATTAAACGTCAGTAATTTATTTGTGAGTATGTGGCTGTTATCCCGTCGAATAACTCCAAAAGTTGTTTGGTCAATCACAGTGTACTTACCTTATATATTTTTTGTTGAAGATTAGTGCGAGTAAGATTTCTTTCAATTGTAGGACTTTAATTTGAATGAAGACAACAAGGTAATTTGTGACCAAAACTGTGATGTTTCAAGTAACTCGCAAGCCATACTAAAGCAGACCTCAACGTTCAACCCAACGTCAATCAATGTTGCCAGTGCTGACGGAACAGACCTGATTGAACAATATGATATGCTGACTGCCGGCAACACTTAAAACAGTGGCATTGCAAATCGCCAGCAGCCTCGACAACGCGCTCATCCAACATTGTCCATAGCCTGTGCCTTAAAAGTGCCCACAAGTTTCGTTCATGACAGGAATGCAACCTAATTGAAAAACATAAATTAATCCCAAGAAAATCCTTCGCAGCAGGTTATGCAACGCATTTCCAGTGAAGTGGCGCCATTATACGTGAAAGTTAATAGCAGACTTGAGAAATGACGGAGCTTTATTGAGTCCACGACAAATGAGAGTCGTGTTTTTCTGGTAAGTTACACTGAGTGTGCTCGCTAATGATTTTAAACCTGAATGTACGTGCAGAAATGGACTAGGAGGAAGGTCTACGTATGCGTTTATTAACCACAAGGCTTGAAGAGCCTAAAAGACTATTGGAACCGGAAGAGCCAGAAGGCAAAGTTATAAATTTTTTCGAACGAAAACTTTATTCGGACAAGTGGCACAGTAGTTCCACTATCATATACCTACCTACATAAATCCTGAGACTGACTCGTAACGGAGATTCCCTGTATCTAGGAAATTGAAAATACGAAGACCGTGACCAACAGAAGACTTTGTACCAGCAACTAGACATTGTAAAAATGCACGTGGATTTAGGGGCGTTCCCTATGGATCTTAAATCTTATCCCAGGGATAGAACAAATATAGGTATAGATTTGTTTTATCCCTGGGTTTGTCCTACTAGATAGAAAAGTCTATCTATCTCACTTTTTCAAACCCTAAGACCCTATAGTTCCAAGATTAAATTACAAGAGTAATCCTCAAAAATGAAGTAAGGCCTGAAGTGGAAATTATCTTAATAGAAACAAAGTTACATATAACATAAAACAGATAGGTACTAAACTTAAAGTCTTCGAAGACAAGTAAGTACAAGTCAATTACAATGTTATTCCTAGAGTACTCAATTCTTTTGTTCAAATTTTTTTTATCCCATACATTCGCAGAGTAAAGTAGATGTGGAAAGAAGCACGTGTGTGTCACCTATCATTTAACACTCCCCGGGGGAGGGGAGAGGGGGGCCATTAGAAAATTAAGTTTATAAGTAAGTACTTACTTAGTAGTTAAACGCTATATCAACACCACCATGTGAAGGACAGGACGTCAAGGAAGGAGAAAGATGTTTGCCGAGTTTACAAATGAAAGTGAATTGGTTTCCATTGGATATAATTAACTATTAATTCAATTTCAAAATAGGTACATACAAAATTATAAAAAATGAAAAGTGAAAAAATGGACATGCAATTTTGAAGCTCTATGATTCATAATTAAACTTAACTACTAAATACCTACCTTCTAAATACATTTAAAAAAATCAAGAAATTTTAAATTAAGTAAATACATTTTTATTACATTAAACATACACTTAGAACTATTTATGGATAGACACGTTGGTTCCTTCTGTAGTATATACCTATACAAATGATTAAAAAGAAAAAACAATACAAGTTAAACATGCTATATAATATGCCTATACAAAGCGAAAGCCTAAATTACCTTTCTCCTAATTCCCTTCCTTTTAGAATACTCACTGCGAATACGACCGAATACTTAATAAACTATATCACACATTTGAATCTTATTGTATCTACTATACACCGCCACCTGCTTTCGCCGCCGTCTTGCCAATAAAATAATCTTAGAAAAGATGATAGTAAAAGTTTTAAAACACCATCTCTTACATCTGTGATAATAGTATTCTGTAGACAATAACCAAGCCTCATGTTTTCTGCTGTTTCTCGTCAGAAGACCGATATAAAAACTGTACATACCTAATATTTTGTAATACCCAAAAATATAACATAATGTAAATCAATCAATAAAATAAAGAAGGTGATTCAATTATGACTGTATTAGGACATAATTGACTGCAGGAGATTGGGACATGACTATTTTCTTCCCCTAATAATGTATATTATATTGATGTCAATCAATTAAAAATTGTATAATATAATTTGTAATTTCCAATATTTACTCAACATTAAACTTTGCTATATATTTCAGTGTGATGTTGTCATTTTGTAAGTAATATGTTTTCTCATAAGTCACAATTCTCAATAAAACTACCCCCCCGATTCCTGGACTTTTTATGGAAAAAATCATTGAATCAGGTTCATTTCTATGCAAAACTAAAATGAAAATAATCTGTCAAGAAATAAAAGGGTGATTCAAAGAAATAGGATTAATCGACCAGTTGTAGATACAACTAATAATATTAATATCTACAAGATTCCAATTAAATTTTCTATCATCTTAATTGACTATTGAATTGAAATATAATTGACACATCTATTAAAACACAGTTAAATAGACGCTAGTTAATGATAATTTGATTCCCATCGTTCGGGCACCAATGAGAATCAAAGAATCAAGAATGTATTGAATCAAATAAAATCGTCTATGAATAAACGTCCAGAAACCTGTGTTTTATTAAATCAACAAAAAGGTGGTAGCACGATAGAAGTTCTAATTACATCAGTTGAATTTGTAGCAAAAGGTAACACTCATGCAAAATTAGGAAAAGTTAAAACTGAATAATCGCTTTTGCAACAAAATCAAAGGTTTGTAATCAAATCAAACACGATGATAGGTACTGAAATTGATAGAAATTTTGATAATATTCTATTTTAAATAACTAATTATTACAACAAAATATAAAAAAGTAATAAGTATGACCATAGTTTCTTTGAACTGTAAATATTTTTGACTATGAAAACTATAAATCTTACAAGCACATTTGTTTTATGTAGTAGGTATTGTAACACCAAGATCAAGAAGAATAAGATTATGAAAGAAATGAAAGAAGTAAAGTAAGAAAATTGATTACTGATTAATTCCATTCTAATTATTCCTGCAAATATACGAAAACTACCAAACCAATTGTGGCTTAGGAGAAAACATAATTCTACGAGACGACAACGTTACAAACTTCTAAAATTCTGAGCACATTGAAATATTTACTTCAAAATGCTTAAATGCTTCTGACTTACTAATAAAATCCTTATCACCGACGGATCACAGAACATTTGATATTTTGGTCTATGTTTAAAATTGCTTAATTAACTTGAAATCTGCTCAAATCCATAGATGGTATGACGGTACTGTCGCATGGAACAGGTGAATTTCTGTAAAAAATAATATGACATTTTTTTTTGTTAAAAAATGTTTTACTACCTAAGTTAGATCTATTTTTTTTTTGGAATCAACCCTTTGTTTTTATACCCCTCTATCGCAGCTCTTCTTATATCTTGATAATATTTACGCATAATTGTTTACCTTCATCTGTAAAGTATCTAGGTATTCAAGAATTGAAGTTACTTACTCAGGCAGATCAGCTCTAAGGAAGGCGCGGGGTGGCATCGACGTAAGCTCTATACCATCTTTATTATCGCATATGATGCGTGCGAGTGTGATCTTCTTAATTTCTGCTAATTGGCCTGTATCAAAAGGATCTTGCTATTATTCAAATACAAAATAAGTAAGGGTACAAGGTGTACGAGACCCTACAAGCCTACAGCTCATAGTTTTTGTACCTACCTATTGAAGTGAAAGCATGTAAATCGAGCACAAGTTTTCAGTGAAGAAGCTTAATTTATGGATTTTAAAATCTTCGGATAAAACAATTGCAACCTTCTGTACACCATTTTGAAGCAGACTCCCTAAGACATCTAAGCTGAAGAACTTTGAAACCTAGAGAGAAATCTCTCTCTTTCTCTGTCTGCCTTTCAAAATTCTTAACTGGATACAGACCATGAATAGGAATGGCTTACTCGGAGTAAATGCTCCAGGATTGAAATCGGGTCCGTGTGCGTAGTGATACCGGTCTCCTCGCTTCGACCTGGAGAACTGCTCCGCGATGATGTGCGCAAAGGTGGGTCCTACGATGCCGCCCTCCACGTGCTCTTCCAAAAGACCCCCTATCCAGAGGTCTATGTCTTCAGTGCTGCTATACACAGAGGACAGGCGTTTACCGGCCTGCAACATTCAAATTTAAATATATGATAAATGATTTATTATAGACAAATCTTGTTATTACAAACTACAGAGTATAAATACAGATAAATGAGAACAAAATCTCTTAAGGAAAGTGACAAGTCCAACAACAACAATAATTAAACAATACGTAGATCAGTAACTAGCGCTGGGTCAGTTTACAAGATTTTGATTATATGGTACAAATTATTGAGGATACCACTGATACCAGTTGTATGTGGTGACACCTGCCTATAACAACAATACTTAATAGACAAAAAAGAAAACGTAATTTGATTGGTGGACTGCCGTCCATAGTCTTTCTGATAAATCTGACACAACAGGTAGATAAAGATAAGGTAAAGGTAGCTAAAGATGAGGTAATAAAGTTGAGGTAATAAAGATAAGGTAAGGGTAGCTAAAGATAGTGACTCACGCTAGGCGGGAACTGGTTGAAGTCGACGAGGGGCTGCAGGCCACAGAGCCGCCGGTAGTGGTTGTAGGAGCGGAGGCCGAGGTCCCGGCCGCGTTGGATGTTCAGCGACGCCAAGTCGAGGCCGTGCGGGCTGCCGCCATGGAACAGGTAGCGAGTCAACTGGAATACACACATTACTTAGTCAAAAAGCATGTTGCTACCAATGAAAAGAAAGGAAAGGTAACACTAGTCGTTATACCACAAAAGTTTAGACCAGAGTTAAAACGATGTTTCTAAAATGTCGTTCCACAAAATCGACGTCTATTACTCGCGTTTCCTTACTCAATCTTGGCATACCTAATTATTTTACTTGTTAATTTGTTATTGAGTTAGAAAAAGCGAGGGTTAAACGTCTATAATATGTGGAGACAATATTTAGACTCGTCTGTTCAACTCTGGTTTAATTTTTTTGTGGTAAGACCTTAAGTTAGCGGCAGTTTTTTCCACTCTCTTGTTGACTGTCTAATCAGTGGCTACTAGGGGCCGTATAATCTCAGCTCTGAAAGCTATCTTGAGTGTGCAGACTGTGCACTTGCTATATGAAATACATCTTAAGTTGTAGATTAGGTACCGACACTTACATGATATCTTGCAAATTATGACACAATTGACACATACAAGACACAGTATCTAGTAGCCAGTGCTACATCTCAATATCCATTGATTCAATAGCAACGATTTCAAGATGTAGATTACATTTTGAGTGTGGATCAGCTGATAGCGCACTTGTTAGCGCTATTGCAGTTCATTTTTAATACGGCCCTAGGAGAGAAACTTACCGCTACAGTCACGAAGGGGTCGACGCGCTGCATGGGCTGACACGATAGCCCGTACAGCAAGCGGTCGAGGAAGGGGCGCAGCCGCAAGCGGGACGGCTCGAACATCACCTCGGGGATGGAAATGGCTTCGTAAAGCTCGCCCGTGTTGGGGGAGCGGATCCTGACGAGGAGATTACCATTTTACAAGCTGCATGGAATCATAGAATGGGGTTCTTTATGTATTGTAACATTCCGTTTCAAACAGACATTTACCGTCTTACCACTTAAGTGTAAACTGACGTCTATCACTCGCGTTGTCTTACTCAATCCTGGCATTCCTAAATATTTTACTTGTGAAAATGTTATTGAGTTAGAAAAAGCGATTAGACATCGATTTGTGGAGAAAACATTTAGACACAAGTTCAACTCGTGTTTAAATATTTAGTGGTAAGACCGCCATTATGATGAAGTTCAAGTACGGGAGCGGCATAACCATAAGATTTCGTGTATGATTACGTCACGGGGTTCTGAAGCGAACTAGGCCACTCCAACTTATACTACTTAACTCGATAAATAAAATTAATGAATCCTAAGAAAGTTGTAAATGATAATAAATCTTGAGAATGTGAAACTGGGTAGGTACTTACGCTATCTTGCCATCAACAGTAGAATGCCCAAATCTCAAAGCGGCCGCGGAAAATTCAGCCAACAGAGAAGGATTCACGCCAGAGTCGTATGATGTGGAATAACCAGGTGACGGAGTAAGATCGAACGTTCTCATCAAGTCAGGACCTGGATATGGAAATTTCATTTTATAGATAACTAGCAGACACGGCCACGCGTTGCTGTGGCTAAGGTTTTTGTTATTGCGACTATAAATTGAGATGTAAGCTATCCTATCTTTTAATTAAGACCAAATTGCACACGGTGTGCAAATTTGATTAAAATCAGACAAGTACTTTAGGAGTCCACTGTGGAAAAACAACGTGATGCGTAATTTATAATTATAGATGATCTATCTGCTTACCGATTAGTAATGGCAACCACTCATTATACACGATATGCTGGAACATCGCCTCCAGGAGTCTCTTGGCCTCATAGAATACTGTGTGTTCGTGCCAAAGCGCATTGAGGCGGGAGAGGACGCGCGCGAGGCGGTTGTGTTCGCGAGTGAAGACCATGTGCAAGGCTGTGAGGGAGATGAGCTGGTTTCCATGGTTGTCACCTGGAAGAAAACAGGCAAAAAGCTTTTATCTGAAGTCTTTGACCTAATTAAAGTAATGCCTGCATCACCACCTGCCACTGCCTTCCGCAATGGTGATGCGGCGAATTAAGTTGTCACCTCTCTCGAAATCAGTGAAGAATAAAAAGCAAGCATTTACGTGGCTGATGTCGCAAAGAATGCCTGTAAATTAAATTCAAGTGGGTAATTGGGTATATTTTGAAAGTATCTTTGGGGTCTATCTCAGAACATCATTCCGACAAGATCTCTCGCTACAGCGTTAATAGCTTACCAGATTCAAAACAAGCTCCATGTTCCTTAGCAGATGCACATTCTTTCCGCTCCGTCAGAGGAGGCAGCTCCCGGCCGTAGTCGTTGAAGGTTTTCATAAGCCCTCCAGAACGCAGGAGTTGATGCTTCTCAGGGGTCTTGCCGTATAGCTGAGAGAGGTCCAGGAAGTGGGTGGCGCCGTTCATCTAGGACCGTTGGTTCATTAAATCCTACTCTGACAAACCACATCAGCAGTCACCATATTTAGCTAGAGCAGTCGCGGCAGCCTGCTTGACGCTGACGTGTGTCGCCACAACGTCATTCGAAACTACGTACGGGACCGTCCACAACTCTAGCATAGTGTCTTAAAATATCGAGTTTGAAGAATTGAGTACTTACCGCTTTAGCATAACCCACAGTGCAGTCACTGGACGGAGCCAGCTGGGCCCTGACGAAGTTGAGGCACGTTCTTCCGAAGAGGCCGAAGAACTCGTCTCCGGGGTCCACAGCGATGGGCGCGCAAGCGAAGTGCAGCTGGTGTGGAGGCAGCTGGCTGCCCTTGGCTGTGCAGCAGGAGATGGCGCTGTTGTTTCCTGCAAGGGTCATAGTCTAAGCACAGTGAATGGCAAACAAATAGTTGAGACTCAATCTGGGATTGAGATTGTCCCGGGATAGACCCGAGCTGAAAGGCTTATCATATGGACGTGCTTCCTATAGATGTCACAAAGCAAAGCCTTGAATGTGTATAGACTGAGCTACTCACGGTTTCTTTCTTACTTGATTCTGTGGAACTCCACGAACAGCCTTGAGAGACGGTTCACCTTTTAACTACTTATGTGTATCCGCGGTGACTTTAACCCTCAGCCTATCGAAGGCAAACTGCAAACGAAGGAATGACATAATCCATCCTCACCTATACTGAATATGACAGCGGAGCTGACGTCATGCGCCACAAACTGCGAAAACTGCATGAACATCAGGTTGTGAGTGGCACTAGGGTGGCTCGCGTCAGGGATCATCCATGAGCTAACGGTGCGCGGGCTAGGCAGTGGCAGCCCGGTGATAGAGGTGCGGAAAGACCAAATTCCTGGAAAAACGTGACGCCGTAAAACCTGAAGCGAAGACTGCTCAGTCAGGAAACCTTTCCCCTTGGTGACTATGAAGGTCTGATGATAACACAGACGAGCTGATTTCATGAAGATAGGAAGGTAACGAAACTTCGCATTGATGAACAGTAAACCGATAAGTCTGGGATCATATTGACCAGCGTCTCATACTTACCATCACTATAATCTGGTGGAAGAAGCCTCTCGAAGCCGGTGTTAGCGGCACCCCAGCTAGGGTATCCAGGGTTGTTGCATTCCCCGTTTAAGCTCCTGTACCGGCTTGGAGGCACGGGGCAAGAGGGCGGTGGTGGGCAATACACACCTAGAACAAGATAACTTGTAATTTCTTCCTTCGGGATGATGTGTCACTCCTATTTTTTTACTTGTCCATTGGAAGAAAATGATGGTTGTCGGATTCCTGCCAATGATATTTTCCCGGGACGCGTAATATCAGGACTCAAGACAGAACTATGGGAGTTGAGAATGCTTGTCCTTTGCATCCAGCCATTGTTCCTTAGAAGGAAGACTCCAGCTGGAATGACAGGCTGCACGTGTAGCTGCCTGAAGTGGGAACCTATCGAAACACAACCAGTGCTATAACCAGATACATTAATTACTTCGTGTATGAGAGCTATATATTTTCTAATAGGTATATTAATCAGAATTTGTAAATTAATAACTTTCAACACATAATTCATTTTTGGAGATGGTTCGTAAGTAATTGTAAATTAGTAAATGATTTTCAACATCAGGATTGGAAGTTGTTTGGTCACGCACCACAAGGCATTGTTATACGATGTACGGTCTACTTTCCTTACATCCACTTTCCCTCTTTTGCCTCAAAAGAGCTTGGTATAGCTAATAAAAGAAGATGCTATAAAACAGAATAATAAAAAAGATGAAAATCCAAAGCTCACCATCTGTATGTTCCATAAATCCCAGCAACAGTTCATGGTCAGTTACTGCTTGACGATTCTTCAGCTCGTGTGCGACAAAGAGGTTCATTAAACCGCCGAGACCTAGCTTCGTCTCTTTCTCGTCAGATGATATAAAGGACTAGGAAAAGTTCATCAGTTAGATAGATAGGCTAGATAGGTAATTTTTTTATTGAACATATTATTACATAATATAATGAAACCTAAACTTAAAAGTATCGAAGTTGTAATTTTGATGATTTTTTGACTTTCCACTGTTTGATGATATAATAATTACAGATATCGTATACATAAGCAATGATATAGTTAAATAGGTACATCTAAACCCAACGAGTAAAACCTATCCCATCAAAAACATTACATGTACAAAAATGCACAAGTCTCGCAACGCAGTTTATCTGCCGTAAAAAGTTTTGAGATCGAATGTAAACCAAGTCGGTTAATTGAATACCTACCTACTTATTTATTTCTATAGTAAATAGTGACTTGGCAATTGCACACTTCAACATAAATCTACATAGCGCTACACGGAAGACTAAGTATATTATTTAGATTACCTAGTAGATTATGCTGCCGTGTACAATCGCCAAGACACTCTATTTACTAAAGAAATATGAAGGGGGTCGAAAATGGCCCGAATCGCTTCGAGAAAAGGATAGTACGGCCGTGCCTTTTGTTTTGCTCGACTTGGCGGGGGCACTGCCGTGCCCCCAGATCTATCGTTAAAAGTATGACCGTAGGCAGCGCACCGGTATAGCCCAAAGAAATGGGAAACTGTAAGTATTTTAAATCGATTCACCCATCCATGGTATCCATACTATCATTATAAGTAAATGAGGAAGTACATAACTCTGTTTAATTGTTTGTTTGTTACCTTTTCATGGCTAAACACTTAAACAGCTGAACTGAAATCGATAGATTTTGGTATAGAGATAGATTGGATCCTCGAGAAGGACCTAGAATACTTACCTACTTTTGATTGCGATTAAATGAAATCCTAACGGATGAAATTACGAGTAACAGTTAGTATGCATATTATCAACATATACTTACGACCGTGACCAAGTAGCAGGTAACAGATAGTTTCAAATAAAAGGAAATAGCGACTCACCAAGTGTTGTCCAAAGTCCGGCGAGCCCGCGTTTACGATTGTATTTCTAGAATGTACCAGAAGTTTCTTTGTTCTGTGTAACAACTCTTCGACCATGGCACGGGAGTAATTGTGGGCGATTTTCACGTGTTCCATGTCTATTGTAGTTTTTTGGCGAGACATCCTCTCTGACTCCGCTAAACGCGTGCAGGAAACAGAAGTTTATAAAATACTAGAAGCACCTCGCGGTTTCACCCGCGTTAACTACTATCCCGCGGGAACCATACAGTTTTACGGGATAAAAGGTAGCCTATATGTCGCCCGGGGACAGCATAGCTTCCCAACAGTGAAAGAATTTTTCAAATCGGTTCAGTAGTTTCTGAGCCTATTCATTACAAACAAACAAACAAAGTTTTCCTCTTTATAATATTAGTGTAGATAACCGGCCAAGTGCGAGTCAGACTCACGCACGAAGGGTTATCCATTATCTATAATAACGGCAAAAAAATCACGTTTGTTGCATGGGAGCCCCCTAAAATATTAATAATATTATTCTGTTTTTAGTAACTATTTGTTATCAAAGCGGCAACAGATGATACATCGTAGATCTGTGAAAATTTCAACTGTCTTACTATCACGGTTCATGAGATACAGCCTGGTGACAGATGGACAGCGAAGTCTCAGTAATGGGATCCCGTTTTACCCTATGGGCACAGAACCCTAAAAACACTTATTTCCCTTGAGAACCAGTCCCATTCTAAGCTTATCATGTTTATTTACTTACCAGCATGATGACCGCCAGTGTAGCAGCAGACGCCCAGCTGTCCTGCATCAGCCAGGTGGCACTCAGGGTTGAAGGAGCCAGGCCTCAGGTGAGCTGGACAGCGGACCCTCGGCACGCATTGACCTTGGAGTGGGCACGTCTCACACGGCGGTGGCAGTTTATGGAGATGTTCTGGGAACCATAGAAAATGTTTTGCTTATTATTAAATGTCAAGATCACATACATAAATCGTCATCCCTCGAATACCTCCTGGAATTCCTGTACAAAGTTCGTACGTGTTCGGAATTTCTGCACTAAAACAAAGAACAGTTCCATAAACACCTAGATCTGTGTTTTCAGATAAACGTTTGACCCACAAACTCACGCTTCGCAGATGAGCTTTAACTAGCAACGTCGCGAAGGTTGTGTTATAATTATTTTTACAAAGATACCATTTTCAAACAAATTTTCAACATAACTCTCAGTACCTTTCCATGGCGACAACAATATATAAAGAAAAGCTCATTAACCACACTATTGGTGCAGGCTTATAACTTTCACATTAAAAAGTATTGTCTACACAAACAGCACAAACCAAGTTCCATAAAACATCTTGACACAAAAGATTAACAACCTGCCAAATTCCAACATGAAAAAAGGCACAAGGTACGAAACGCATCAACTTGACAACGTGGTGAGCCCATGGCGGTGTAACACCACCTTACCTGACTCACGGAATGCGACGCCATGGCCCCCCGGAGTTTTCCCACAAACATCATTTATCGGACAAACTACAACAATGTACACGAAAATAAACCACGCTAACGTAAGCCCGTCCATCCTGCTCGCTTTTAGTTCCAGAAAAGATTTTAATAATTATCAGCTAAGCCGCACACGAACACACACGCATCGGTTGATGGTAGAAATGAACGAAAAAACCGATTTGGTTTCTCAACTGGCTGATTAAACAGATTCTGAGGGTAGTAAATTATAACTAGCTAGTGTTACGAGTATACGTTGAACACGGTGTACCAGGCTACTGAGTCAGTAAATAAAAACGGACTGATAAACGAAATAAATTAATAAGGCGATCGGTATACCTAGACCAAGAGTGATTTATCCGAAAAGTAATTCAGTCCTCGTGACGCACTTTTTTTTTGTAGTGATTTTATCGATGGATTTTGCAACAAAAACATTTTGAAATTTTATGGACAACTAGTTTAGTGTCGAGTCGCAACTTCGTTGGCAATTATATTTTATAGCTGTAAAAGACAGTCTTCCCACTGATCATTTTACATTCACATCAATAAATTCCTGCTGAATCGAACCAATAAGTCCAAAATACGTATATCGTATCAATTTACGAACCTTAATTATTATATTTATTATGCTAAGGTCCAAGTTTAAAATTGGCCTACAAATTTGGTTATAGCAATGCACTGGAAAAAGTTGCTCTTGCAATCTTGTCAGGCATGTTAATAGTGTCTCGAATGAAGGTAGGTAGCGTCGGGCTGTCGGCCTCAGTCTTGGTTTGGTTCCTTTCTACAAAATAAGTCAGTGTTCAAGCGGTGCAGGTAGCCTAGTAGGCGAACGTCCGCCTTCCATAGCGGGGGTGCCGGGTGGCGAGTTCAAATCCCAGTGCGGGCACGTACCAATGTGTTTCTCGTTAAACATAATTATGTATGTAATATTAAATAAGACGAATATTATCTATTTAAATCCAGTGGTCTAAACTTCCGCACGAAAATGAAGGGAGAACATCAGCGAATATCGGTTGTGGTGATGATGATGATGATGATAATAATGATGATGATGATGGTAGCATGGTAACTCGGTCACGTCGAGATGATCGATCAGTGAATATGACCTAAGTAGAAACTGGAGACGACTGTCCGTCAACCGCTCGGAGCTGGAGAGACAAAATGGAGAAATTAATATTTACTTCGAAACAGAGTCAATAGTAACACAAAAACTATAGTTACCTACACGAACACGCGGAATGTTAAACAACCTGATATAGTTGTGACTTCATCGTGATATTAAATGTTGTTTAATCAATTCATTTGCACATCAAACGTTATCACAACAAGTATTAAATTTAACTAGAACAAATATTTGCTATCACCGAAACTGTAATACGTAACTATACCTACCTACGTGATATTTTCATGTAAGTATCTACATAGGTTCGTACTTACATAATACTTCTGTAATGATGTAATAAAAAGTATACTCGTAATACATTATTAGTAAGTAGGTATATGCCCTTCATATGACTTTGTAGCGATCCCTTTCTGAGATTAATATAATGTTAATAAATGTATAGGTAGGCACCTAACCGGCTTATCTAAATCTTAAATATGTACAGTGTAGATAAATTTTAAAAATAGTCTAGTAAGTAGACTGAAAACCTAAACCCAAACTAGGTAGGTACCAGCGTAATTATTGTAAACAAGAATATTAATATTATACATTTAAAACAGTGCATGTATGTTGGGTTTTCAATAAGGTAACTAAATGCCACTGAAACAGTTTAAAATCAGTTTTCACCGGATTACAATTGAACTTCAGTTTTGATAAACCAACAAAATAATCTACGAAACGTCGAGGTATGTCAAAAATATTATACTTATTTTGATATTAATTTGTGCCCGAACTAGACCGGTTTAAATCTTACGTAGTTAATATAAATGTACCAACAACTTACATAACTCTCTATTTCATTACCAGCCAGTAGCAATGTTTACTTACTTTGGGACTTATAATAATTTGCGATCTTTATTGTTATACTAAGATAAGATAGCGATGCGTACGGTATTCCGTTATGAAGAACGGTGGTAATATTCGTCATTTATTTACCTTTACAAACCAAATAACTGTGTTGGTTGGAATAGTAGCGTCGATTTAAATTATGAAATTCCAGGACCCATAATTTCTACGTCAATTTCATACAGTCGCCACATTTTGATCTGGCCCCGTAATTCCCGCTTTCCCGGTGGATATTTTCATTTTCTCGGGATAACACGTCATAGCCTATTGTAGTAATTGTCACTACGGAATAGTGTAGCTTTCCATCCAGTATAAGTCTAGAGATTATAATTTTCAACCGCGGGATTCTCATCTTCGCAGGAAATCTGCATATTCCCGGATTATCAAATAGCACTCATAAATAAATTTAGCTTCCAAGTAGACTCTATATACCGCCGATACGCATTGTAATCGTAAATGTGTTCAATTATAAACTTAAATCCATACTAAAAACGTCGAGTTGTTCGTCAACTCGCTAGCATGGAACTCGCGAGTGCGCCCGAGTTAGCACCTTTTTTCTATTGAAATTTGTAAGTATCTATTGTTTGTCGTCAACTCGCGCGCACCATATATATAGTACAGTCATAGAAAAAAGTATGACTAGGTACCGACTCGAATGAAAATTTACTTATACTATTCCGATATTTTGTATGTATCAAATTGTAATATTCAAGTGATTGCATTCTACAAACAAAACAAACTTCAAACAAAATAGTTTAGTGTTGATAGGAGTCAAAGTAAAATTAACCTTGCAATCACTATTTACTAGTTCAATCACTAAGTATGCGTTTATCGCAGCCTAATAACGTCTCACCACAGCAGGTTGAACAGAAGTGTCTTAATATTTTCTCCACAAATCGACGTCTAACCCCCGCTTTTTCTAACTCAATATAAAATTCACAATTAAAATATAATTAGGTATTTTAATGCCTGTATTTGAATGCCAGGATTGAGTAAGACAACGCGAGTGATAGACGTCGATTTTGTGAAACGAAATTTTAGAAACATCTGTTTAACTCTGGTCTAAACTTTTGTGGTAAGGGTAAAGTCTTTACTGTTATTATGTACTAATCCAGAATCTATCGTCAACCAATCCCGCCACCGGAGACGTTTGTAGACTGTACATCACTCAATACTGTTGTGTTATTCTGTGACTGCAGGTCAAAGTCCCGTTAATTTGTTTTAGTCGCAGTTATGCTTTTTTTTACTTAAACTAAAATTAAAAACTACGTCATATCAGTTAACTAGGCCATCAGTTCATTGTAAGTAATTATAAGACGTGTTTTAAATTTCTTTTTAACTCGCTTGAAGGTTTATATTGTAAAGGAACCGTTATCAATCAGGAGTACCTACTTATTATCGGCCGAAATTAATATTCAATCCTAATCCAAATTTTGCTATCTGGGATTGATATCACAATCCATTTTAGGGGTTAAACATGCCAATAGCCGATCCGTGGATTGAGTTTGCAATCGCGAAAATCATTCTATCTTTGGGAGGTCGGATCGCAGATTAAAGATTGTCCTCCGTTCGAAAATGACAGTTTGGTGGGGTCAATAACCGATCTTTCCATTTTGACACTTCGTCGGATAGGTGTAAACGATCTGAGATTGCAATCTCTAAAATTCCGGAGATTAGTAAATATTTTCATCGAAATTGTATAAAATAAAATTGCATTAACAATGTATTCTAGTGAGATTTTTGATAGTGACGATAGTGATTTCGGCCGAAATTAATAATGTATCTCCTAATCAAGATTGAAATCGATCTTGGATTGCTGCCTATCGTTCGATCGATCTCCAATCTGCGCGCCAATAACTAAACACGGCAGTGTCCTATCTTTTTCGTCGGCAGATTGCCGGCAATCCTTTCCCTCTTGACCGTTTCATTTTACGCAAAATATTTGAATATATCAAAATTATTCTATGTGCGTTTTAAAAGCAAAACATATCTAAAATTATTTTAAAAGTATTTAAAAGTGATGGTCACGGTAAAAACAATTTATTTGAAACCTCAAAAACGGTATAAAATTGAATATTATAATATCTCGGTAGGTATTACAACTAAATAGTTTAGCTGAAATGGAACGTCAATATTCGATCAATGGAACTGTCAAACAAACTGTCAGTCGGGCAGGGTCGGCTAATTATTCATAGTGGCAGTGCAATCATGCCATTTGCATACAAATTCCTTGAATAACGCTTATTGCATTCATATTCGTTGAATTTATCTATTTGTCCTGTAATTACCTACCGAAACGGAGTTCATAAGACAATTTAATTGCTATTATGGACGCCGAAATAGTAAGTACTTGACATTGTTTATTGATGTTTATACCTACGCGGCGTGCGCGAATCTTCTCGCCTAATTTGTAGCAATGATGATAATCATTGTAATATGGTCTTTTACAGGTAAAAGGTAAGCATCTTACAGAAGAGGAAACCAAGTTTTTAGTCTGCTTAATCGAAAGCAGCAAAATCATTACTTACATCGAAAACCACCATCGCCACCAACAACAAACTCAAAAATGACGAGTGGATCCGCCTGTTAGACCGATTCAACGTGATCAACACAAATGGTCACAGAACACCGCAGCAGCTGCGTTTGAAATGGGAGAATTTAAAGAAGAAATTGTGCAAACGCAGCACCAATATCAGGATGAACATAATTATTAAGGTTACTATTTGGTTGTATTTACCTGTTTTTATTTACAACCTAAAATTCTCCAATGCTAAGTCAGTAGTAATGCAATATTATTATTTTTACAGATTGGTGGTGGACCTCCGGATTATATACTTACCCCCAGATGACATTTTGGACTGAGTAAATGGTTTACTGGGAAGTACAGCCAGTGGGTTTACTGTGCCATTTGGTGGTGATAGGGCAGTGCGAAGTGACACGCTTTTTGGGTTTATATCATTTGGCCACACTCATGCACATTCCGGAAAATTAATGACTATTATTACACATTGATACTCGAAGAAACAATCGAAGTTTGAGAAAATAATACAAAACCAACACCGTCTCACTATTGGATTCCCACCAAACCTCCAGTAAATAGATAAATAGATATCTATCCATTTTCAATTTAAGCATACTTTGTAACTCTTTTGTTAATTAGTATATAGCGGGTCTTATTCACACACAAACTAATATAAAAATATATAATTTTGACATTGTAACTAACCTATCTAACGCATAAGGAAAAAATACACACGTGATAAAATATATGGCCAGAAGATCGTCTAAACCCAACGTTGTGAACGAACAGTAACCTCGGAACTTTTAGAGTAAGAGACTGCTTTTAAATGAAACACAACTAAATAGTAACAAAATAATAGTTTAATTCATTAATGAGTAGTAGTTTATAAGAAGGAGATTAACCTGGGAATACCAAGGTAGAGAAAGGCTACTTTTTTTTTCGAAGAGAGAGACCCCCCCCTAATGGGGAGGGAGGATAGGCCCCAGCCATCGCCCATCCTTGTGAGTGCCAACCACAGAGTGCACTCCCCGGGACAGAGTATAGGTAAGGACTTGGTCATGTTTTATTTAATGTAACAATTAACCATTCAGTCCACATGTGATTGTGATTTTTCCATTTACTCATCCCGGTTTACTTTCTTTATGTTTGTTATTATTGTTATAATCGTAAGGTTGACCATTCACGGTTCTTTTAAATATTGGGTATTTTCCCATTTGTTTGACCATTTGCGGTTCTTTTAAATATTGGGTATTTTCCCATTTGTTGACCATTTGCGGTTCTTTCAATATTGGGTATTTTTCAATTAATAAATTTCATTAAGTGATCAATGCTCATGACCACAACCAATCCACAATGCATGAACAGAGCCAGAAGGTACACCCAGGGGTCCCACTGCTATGTAGCGCTTGTACATACGTGATTTTCCAGGAGTGCTGGGTGCCCAGCTGCAGAAATGATTGGAGCCCACATATATTTCACCCAAGGAAACTTGATAGTTGCATAAAAGCTGCTATTTGATCGTGTAATTATAAATATTATTGTTTCGGTAAATACATCAATCACATCTAGGCTGAAATAGTTTTCATTAGTTAATTCAAAGTTGATTTATCAAGAAGAATAACAGAGAGGATAGGAAGGAATTATATGATTAGATGGAGGAAAGCTAATAGGAGTTTACGACTCCACTCCACTATCCATAGCAAAAGTTACTGACTTACAATAATTTACTGAATATGTTTGGTCATAATGTTGTGGTTTGAATAAACAAAGGATGAACAGTCGGCCTAACTGAACATTCCCTTGCTGATTCGATGTATAGTGTGGGGAAATATTTGTGCCCTGCGTGTATAGTATTAATGCTTGCAGTGAGCCGTAATCACTAGTAGTAACTTCATCGGAAGAATTCCAAACATACAAGGGTTGTGAGGCCTCGGACGTAACAACGATTCCAAGCAGCCACTTACTAGTCATGAAAACACCCACAGTATGTTACATGAGCAAACTACTGCAAATCAGTAATGAGTATAAATTGTTTAATTGAATCTAACCTAGGGGAGATCACCTGAAAAACACGTTAATATACAAAACCAGTTACCAATTACGCATAGCTAGACAATACCACCTATGTCCACAATTTACCGACTGAGATGGGATTGCCTGTACCTCGCAAAGCACATAGAGATGGATAATTACATGATACATTCGCTTTAGCTAGACAATACCACCCATGTCCACAATTTACCGACTGAGATGGGATTGCCTGTACCTCGCACAGCGCATAGAGAAAGACAATTACATGATACATTCGCTTATTTCGGTAGCGATGGGTAATTATTCACTTGTAGGATTTAAATAAAACAATATGCAATCATCCCACAGTCTTTGTAATAATATTACTGAGGTATAACATAGTTTTGTTGAAGGCCAAAGTAAACGATAACTTGTAAATAGTTTTGTATTAATATTGTTAGCGTAATCAATACGTTGATTATAAGTGGTAAGTAAACTGTAAAATACCGTTTGATCGTAAATATCGGGTAGAAGAACGAACGTAAAATAACTGTCAGGACGAAATGTAAACGCAACGTACATGAGTTAAAAACGTAAGGTCAAAGCCTTACCATGGCCGTCAGTATGATGGTAGAGTAACAAACGTGATTTAAATTAAGTAGATAGCTGTAACCAATAGGAGAGTAAAGTCTTCCGATGCAAATAATAATCTTCTTAAAATACGAACATAAGATGTAAAATGAAAGACGCAACACAAAACACAAAATCAAAGCTGAAAATAAACACGTATAGCAATAAACAGTTAAGTTCCAGAAGTACAATGAGTGATTTATATCTTAATTTGCATAAACTGTGAAAACTTATCACTCACCATAGCTACTGGTATGACCAACTTGGATCTTTACACATAAGCAAAGTTATGAAAGTTACCACTTAAAGTGTTATCTAATTAAATAACGATTTGAATAAAGAAATTTAGACAATAGATTATGATAGGACGATACGTATCTAAAACTGAAGACAAGTTGAATTAGCTATGTGTTTCAATCCAAGAAAGCGTGTAAATAAAATGACACAAACCTCTCGAAGGCTTCTTTTTCCTTAGGGTTACCATGTTTAGTCTCGTCTGAAATAATCTTAAATTATAGTAAACAGTTGAGCACCTCAATTAATTACTGAAATCGATCGAAGATTTCATTAAGGCATAATAAAATGAGTTCATTTGACTGAACCATATTGAGCACCGAAACCGGTCGAAGGTTTCGTTTTGTTAGGCAGTTGAACTAGGCGGACGACTTTAAATACAGAAACCAATCGAAGGTTTCATACCATTAGACGACTGAACTAGACGGATCACTTTAATTACGAAAACCCATCGAAGGGTTTCGTTTCATTAGACGACTGGATTGGACTGATCATTTTGATTACAGAAACCGATCGAAGGTTTCGTTTTAATCCACTTATCAATTAATAGAGCTGAAAGAAAGTGAATAGGTAAACAATCGGAGACATGGCAACCCATAAGGATCTCCTCCAGCTCCTCAGCAGTCCTTGTTCTATAAGAAAGCATAATTAGTGCCACCCCCATGCTACTGATTTTATTGTACGGGATTTTAGAGTTAAAACTAGGACCTAAAATCTAGATTTCTAGATAGGTCATTGTTGAAGGATTTTAATCGCGAGAAGAGAAGAAGCGGATTTCGTTTGGCCATCACGAGCGTCGCATATTACTAACTACTCTTAATTACCTTAATGTCTACACGTGGAGGCTGGAAGAAAAATGTTAACTAACTAATATGCGACTTATCCGGTCCACGTCAACGATTTCCACGAGTTTGATTGCTTTTTTGTCACTTCTCTTCTATTACACTTTCCTCAAGGATTTCACAAGATCCACTGGTGGGATATGATTTATGAGACCCTCAGAGAAAATGTTTATAATAAATTCGAACAAGTGATTTTAGTAAACTACTAGATTAAATAAACCACAAAACCGCGACTGTGCTCATTCTTTGCAAATTGGATTTTACAAACTAATAAGGGTTGCCAACACACGAAAAACCCAACGTAATTGGTGCCTTTCCTTTGCAATGGCATGTTCCTGACCACAGCCAAGGCAGCCGAGAGTTCCATTCACGACTACGGAGTCCGTGGCCAGCAATCTACCATTGTTAACCCACAAATGCATTATATAATGCTAGAAGCAAATGGTTTCAATTTAAAATGTAGCACAGTATCAAATTCCCTAATTTCCCCACTTATAATCTAGCTGAAAATTCTGTTGTGTCACTCAATTATTGAATATAAATACACAGAAGGTGCATTAAAATATTACTGGGATAATTCCCACCATTGGCCAAGCTCATCCTACAAACTTAGAACTAGGTCGAGAGGCTTCTACAATTAGCCTCAATACTAATGAACTGAACCAATGGCTCACCAAAAAGTAATGTAGAGTAGTGTAAATATATTTATAAATAAATAAATAAAAATTCCGGAAAACCAAGTTATAACAAATAAATAGATTATACATAATAATATCTTTTTTTTCACTTCTAAATTTACTTGACTACGTGTTGTGTAATTTGTGCAAGTGGTGTGCATTACTTAATTCTAGCATGAGTGCTTATATAATTCTAAAGCTGTTCCTAATTTTATTTTCGCGATTTATTATTTTCCCATTGTGGATAATAAATCACTACTATTTAAATGAGGAGCACATTCTAGGGTTCCATTGATTTAGTTATCGACTTGTTTTAACTCTCACCAATGGAACAAGGACCCGATATTTTTGTGTAGATTTATCTGAGTGGCACAACTAGATAACACAGAAAACACACATAATAGAATAAAAACAGAAATAATAACAACAAGTAATAGCATAATAAAATGCTCATGTTTTTATTAAATTCTCAAATATTACTTTACATGAACATTTCACTACACCAAATAAAATGACCACATGAGTGTAGTAAATGAGCTGGAAAGACGTTCCAACTTATTCTATAATACCTAAGGGAAAAAGGCACACAAAACATCTTTAAATAAAAATAATACGACTCACGACCTCAGCCTGAAGACCACCATTTCACTATCTCACTATTTAATTTGACCCGAAATTATAACACATTTATTAAAACAATTATATAAATTGTTAACTCCACTAACCACACTTTTTAATTGAAATGCGTGTGCATTCTTTAACAATTATTATTTAATTATTTCACTATTTATTTGAACCAGAAATTATAAAACACATTAACATAATACAAATTATTAACACCACACTAATTATTTTTCTTCAATTATTATCGAATCACTAACTGAAGTTATAGCACATTATTAAAATTTGAATAAATAAAAAAACTAAACAAATTTGTTGAACACTACTAATTAATTATTAACACCACACTAATTAATTTCTCTACAATTACAGATTCACTATCTCACTGTTTAATTTAACCCGGAATTATTAATCATGAATTATTAAATTGAAAATAAGAAATAATGCCAATTTATTTAACACAATAATATACATTATTTACATCACTGATCACTCTATTTTTCTTCGGAATGCGTGTGCGCTATTCCATTTTTCACGATTGACTATCATTATTTAATTTAACCCGGAATTATAAAACTTTAATTATTGAAATTAAAAATTAAAAAATAATGACAAAAATATAAATTATTTACAACACTGACCGACCACTCTATTTTCCTTCGGGATGCGTGTGCATCGTTCTACAATTCGCGGTTGACTATCCCTTCCAAAACCCCATTTCTCCAGACGACAAGTGCCCCCTTCCACTCTCCTCCTGATTTTTTGTCTTCCCTCACGCACCAATCTCATAATCCAAATCTTGACCTTCAAGTTTTGGGCTCCGCCTACTTTCCCCGCACCCTCATCCTACTTTCTTCACCTCTCCCAGCCTGTACTCGATCCAAGATGCGTACGCGCATCAATAATATTTAATAATTCAATTTAAACCGAGTTATGGTTCGGTACAACATACCTCAACGTTTGTAACTTTGAAATAAAAGTGTGAATCAATATCATTGTTTATTTACTTACCTACCTATATTTTTAACCACCAATGATAAAGACAGTTGTTATAAGTTTGTAGTGTGCATCTGTATCTGTCAGTCGGAGGCAGTGTAACTCCCAAACGAATGAACCAATTTTGATTTAGTGTTAAGGCACAATTGCATTGTATCATGAATATGTTATAGAGAGATAATTCAGGTTTGTTTTTCGTATTGCAGGGTTTTTTAATTTTACAATTAAAACAATAAAAGAAAATTTAGATATTTCAATTTACTATCTAAAATAATTATTTACAAGAGCTGCTCTAGCACTGGTATCTTGGGCATCCTCCATGATATTTTGAAAATCTTCAATAGCATCTGCTGTTGGCAGCTCTACTGCTGCAGGAACTTCCTCTAGTTGTAATTCCTACAAATATTGTGTAGCACTGCTGTGGTTTAGTTAACCTAAACCTAAATGTGAAATCCGCATCATCGAGACTCTGCATGTAGTTCATTCACCCTTCTTATTCTTCGTGAAGAAGCGCGTCGTATTTCTTCATGTATACTATCAGTATCCCAATCGGATAACAGAGCCAAGACTTCCAAATCACTATCGTCACTATCAATAATCTCAGTAGAATACATTGTTAATGCAATTTTATTTTATAAAATTTCGATGAAAATGTTTACTAATCTCCGGAATTTTAGAGATTGCAATCTCAGATCGTGTACACCTATCCGACGAAGTGTCAAAATGGAAAGATCGGTTATTGACCCCACCAAACTGTCATTTTCGAACGGAGGACAATCTTTAATCTGCGATCCGACCTCCCAAAGATAGAATGATTTTCGCGATTGCAAACTCAATCCACGGATCGGCTATTGGCATGTTTAACCCCTAAAATGGATTGTGATATCAATCCCAGATAGCAAAATTTGGATTAGGATTGAATATTAATTTCGGCCGTTGGAAGTCCTGGCTCTGTTATCCGATTGGGATACTGATAGTGACCATGATGAAGAATGAAGAATGAATACGACGCGCTTCTTCACGAAGAATAAGAAGGGTGAATGAACTACATGCAGAGTCTCGATGATGCGGATTTCACATTTAGGTTTAGGTTAACTAAACCACAGCAGTGCTACACAATATTTGTAGGAATTACAACTAGAGGAAGTTCCTGCAGCAGTAGAGCTGTCAACAGCAGATGCTATTGAAGATTTTCAAAATATCATGGAGGATGCCCAAGATACCAGTGCTAGAGCAGCTCTTGTAAATAATTATTTTAGATAGTAAATTGAAATATCTAAATTTTCTTTCATTGTTTTAATTGTAAAATTAAAAACCCTGCGATACGAAAAACAACCCTGAATTATCTCTCTATAACATATTCATGATACAATGCAATTGTGCCTTAACACTAAATCAAAATTGGTTCATTCGTTTGGGAGTTACACTGCCTCCGACTGACAGATACAGATGCACACTACAAACTTATAACAACTGTCTTTATCATTGGTGGTTAAAAATATAGGTAGGTAAGTAAATAAACAATGATATTGATTCACACTTTTATTTCAAAGTTACAAACGTTGAGGTATGTCAAAATTATATATTTTTATATTAGTTTGTGTGTGAATAAGACCCGCTATATATACTAATTAACAAAAGAGTTACAAAGTATGCTTAAATTGAAAATGGATAGATATCTATTTATCTATTTACTGGAGGTTTGGTGGGAATCCAATAGTGAGACGGTGTTGGTTTTGTATTATTTTCGCAAACTTCGATTGTTTCTTCGAGTATCAATGTGTAATAATAGTCATTAATTTTCCGGAATGTGCATGAGTGTGGCCAAATGATATAAACCCAAAAAGCGTGTCACTTCGCACTGCCCTATCACCACCAAATGGCACAGTAAATCCACTGGCTGTACTTCCCAGTAAACCAATTACTCAGTCCAAAATGTCATCTGGGGGTAAGTATATAATCCGGAGGTCCACCACCAATCTGTAAAAATAATAATATTGCATTACTACTGACTTACCATTGGAGAATTTTAGGTTGTAAATAAAAACAGGTAAATACAACCAAATAGTAACCTTAATAATTATGTTCATCCTGATATAGGTGCTGCGTTTGCGCAATTTCTTCTTTAAATTCTCCCATTTCAAACGCAGCTGCTGCGGTGTTCTGTGACCATTTGTGTTGATCGCGTTGAATCGGTCTAACAGGCGGATCCACTCGTCATTTTTGAGTTTGTTGTTGGTGGCGATGGTGGTTTTCGATGTAAGTAATGATTTTGCTGCTTTCGATTAAGCAGACTAAAAACTTGGTTTCCTCTTCTGTAAGATGCTTCCCTTTTACCTGTAAAAGACCATATTACAATGATTATCATCATTGCTACAAATTAGGCGAGAAGATTCGCGCACGCCGCGTAGGTATAAACATCAATAAACAATGTCAAGTACTTACTATTTCGGCGTCCATAATAGCAATTAAATTGTCTTATGAACTCCGTTTCGGTAGGTAATTACAGGACAAATAGATAAATTCAACGAATATGAATGCAATAAGCGTTATCCAAGGAATTTGTATGCAAATGGTATGATTGCACTGCCACTATGAATAATTAGCCGACCCGCACGACTGACAGTTTGTTTGACAGTTCCATTGATCGAATATTGACGTTCCATTTCAGCTAAACTATTTAGTTGTAATACCTACCGATATATTATAATAATCACTTTTATACCGTTTTTGAGGTTTCAAATAAATTGTTTTTACCGTGACCATCACTTTTAAATACTTTTAAAATAATTTTAGATATGTTTTGCTTTTAAAACGCACATAGAATAATTTTGGTATATTCAAATATTTTGCGTAAAATGAAACGGTCAAGAGGGAAAGGATTGCCGGCAATCTGCCGACGAAAAAGATAGGACACTGCCGTGTTTAGTTATTGGCGCGCAGATTGGAGATCGATCGAACGATAGGCAGCAATCCAAGATCGATTTCAATCTTGATTAGGAGATACATTATTAATTTCGGCCGCAAGCTACTGTAGCAGCCATGACCGCGACTGGGATCACGATGTTAATGTTGTATGATTGTTTATATTCAAAGAAAACAGTATATTCAGTTCAGCAAAGCTCGAGGGTCTACCAACACCATACAATATTTTAATCAATAGCTAGGTTGTACTAATTAGTTTTATATATAGGTGGGTAACATAATATTAATTATAGTCACAACGACAAATTCTAAGCTACCAAACAGTGAAAACTATTCTTTCAGTTCCCACGATCATTATTATGTCTCTTCGCCGTTATTCGAGGCCTTTAAACAATATTGAGATGACAGTCTTTCCGTTTCCGGCCGCATTTTAGTCGTTGCAGTTCCATTTACGCGGTAGAGGGGGTATACTTCCGGTCGCCATGTTCGTTCACCAGGTAGGCAGGCTTGGCGTGCGCCTTCATTGGCGTCTTGAGTTTCGTGCCGTGTAGACGTAACGCTGTTAGCGTTCGAAATAAGTTTAAAAATCTTTATTAAAATCAGTTTAAATTTAAACGCTGCTAAGTGTTTAAAATGTTCGTTGTAGTTTCATTCCAGATTTAGTGAAATGTCTAACGATAGTAGCGATGAAAACCAGTGTGATCTTGTGTCTTCTTCATGCTCGTCATCCGACGAGGAAGATCGTCGTGCAAAAGAACGTGCAACGCGAAAACGAAAGTCTGCAGCAAGGAAAGGGGGACATTCAAAAAGATCACGCAAAGAAAGTAAGGTTTTGGAACGCCTTACACAACAGGTTAGTGAAATCCAACAATTCTTGGCATGCAGTGCCTATCCGCCGTCGGATTGGTGCCAACCTGAATATAATTCGACCTTGAATGGAAACGATATAGCTCTTGAGCAACAAACTCAAGATACAGGGTCTGCCGAATCAACCCTCAATCAAAATAAGGGGCCGACTGAGCCAACCCTTACTTTTGACTTTGATTTGGCGACAAATCTAAAAGAACCATCAATCCCAAAGGTCTCTTCGGAGCATTTGGAGCTTTTAAACTCGTTACAACACTTTCAATCGGAGAATTGGGCTAATGTCCGTTACTCTGATATTCAGAAATCCTACAACGCTCGGCCGGGGTTTGTTGAATTAGAGGTCAATGATGAAATTAAGCAGTTTGAAAAGGCTAATAATTTAACTAGTACTGATAGATCTTTGGGTGCCATTACCCATGCTGTTATTATGCAAAGTGATGCATTAAAAAATGGAGTGTCTGAGCTGCTACAATGGACTCAAGAAAGCGATAACCTAAGCAAAGAGGCTTTGCTGGCTAAAATTAAAGACTGCTTTTCAGGGGATTTTCAAAGAATTTCTCTTGATTGTTTACAATTACTTTGTGGGCGACGTGCTGATATTATTGAACAGAGGAGGGAAGTTTTCTTAAACTTAGTGAGGGACAAATTCTTAAGAGGTTGTTTAAAGAAGATCCCTCCATCCAGTGAATATTTATTTGATAGAACACAGTTCGCAGATTTTGTGAAAAATAACGGAGGAATCAATAAAGTGTTTGCTGGTCAAAACCCCTCCTTCTCTGCGCAAGAGAAGCGAGTTATGTCTGGGTCCCAGGCTGCGCAACCTGGACCCAGTAGTTACAATCAAACCGGTCGCTTCACAGCACCGTTTGCATTCAACCATAGATAATATGTATATCCCCAAAGAGTGCGACCCTTCCACTCTTATACATCTAATTATGATCTTGGGGCCCGTGCTAATAATGAGCGGTTCTTTCGACCCTCATTTAAGCCTCAGTCGTTTGCACCAAGGCAACAGACCCCGGCCAATGCCAAAAAGCCATTCAATAGACAAGGAGCTTTTAGCCAATCCAATGCCCCGCGTGGTAGAGGAAGAGGCGATAGAAAGTATTGACTCAAAACGGGTGTTTCAGGGGGGAAGGTTAGCAATGTTTGTAAATGCGTGGATAAAAAGGGGTGCACCCATTCCTTTGTTAAACGTGATCAGGGGTTACAAAATCCCATTTCAAGAGAAACCACCATTGGTTGCACCTCTGCTGACTGGTTCTCGTTATCAAACGGTTCCATCTCTCAAAATGGATCAGATAATAAGCAGTATGATAAAAGAGAAAATTTTAGAATACGCCCCCGAAACACCCAGTTTTTTATCAACCATGTTTTTAACTCCAAAAAGCGATGGTTCGATGCGTCCCATTTTCAATTTAAAACGACTAAACAAATTCCTCAAGGTAGGAAAATTCAGACTAATATCTGTCCAGCGAATTCCAGAGTTTTTACAACCAAACGATTGGTTGATCAAAATAGATCTTACTCAGGCGTACTACCACGTGCCGATATCACCGGTCCATCGGTGTTTTCTGAGATTAGTGTACAGAGGCCACCTACTGCAGATGACCTCTTTGCCATTTGGGCTTTCGACAGCTCCCAAAGTTTTCGCATCCCTCTCAAATTGGACAGCGGAAATTCTACGAGAACAAGGTATCAGGATCATAGTTTTTCTGGACGACTTTTTGATTGCATGTCAAAACAGGTCGAAGTTAGTCGACCAGACCCGGATTGTTCTCTTAACTATGCGCAACTTGGGGTGGATTGTAAACGACAACAAGTCCAAACTTTCCCCACAAACATCATTGGAGTACTTAGGCCTGTTACGGGACCCGTGGAAAAACACAAAGTCTCTCCCGGAGAAGAAAATCCAGGGTGTGCGGGATGCCATGTCAAAGTTGTTGACCCACAGGAAAGCAACACTTCGCGAAGTCCAGAGCATCGTAGGGACCTTGAATTTCGCCCGACTGGCTGTTCCTCAGGGTCGATTAAATTTTCGATGTTTGTTGACTCATTGCAACAATTTGCTGCAAAGTCAATGCGAGAGAGAGAGGTCACCTTGTCTACCTTCTCAGACGACCAAGGAGTTCGAATGGTGGATGCTGAACTGCAGAAGGTCCTCCCGGCGTCACCCTCCATCACTAACGAATTTCCTCACAACAGATGCGGCCGACTCAGGTTGGGGAGCGGAGTTGAATGGAATTCGAATAGGGGGCGATTGGCTAAGCGAAGAAGAGTCCGTTCACTCGAATCAGAAAGAGATGTTGACTATTCTGAAATGTTTGTGCCAATTCGGTCCTTCTCTGAGTCATTCATCTCTGCTGCTGCAGTGCGACAACAAGTCGGTCGTAGCGTATCTGAGAAACGAGGGGGGAAATCGATCGATAGCGCTGATGAGTCTGACTTATCAGATCTTCGAAATTCTAGACCAGTTCGACATTCATTTAATACCACATCACATCCCAGGTCGGTTCAACAGCGTAGCCGATCGACTGTCGCGGAAATCGACACTACCAAAGTGGCATCTACTCCCTGCGCTCACGAACATAGTGTTCAGGAAGTGGGGTGTTCCAGAGGTGGATCTGTTTGCTTCGGCTCGGTCCCACGTCGTTCCGAAATATGTAAGTTTAGATCGGCGAGACCAAGCAGCATGGAGGCACAACGCGTTCGCATGGGACTGGGAGTTCAATCTAGCTTGGGTATTTCCTCCACCGAATCTGATGCCGCGAGTTCTTATGCACCTCAATCGCGCGAAAGGTACGTTTCTAATAGTAGCACCGAGGTGGCACCAAGCCTTCTGGAGAGCAGATCTGAAAGCTCGAGCGATAGCACCACCATTCACCATTCGTCAGGTAGAGTCCAGGCTAATAGATCTGTCAACAGGTCGCCCCCCGCCGAAGATCCGGGACTTAATTCTGGAGATTTGGAAATGTGGGGGTGGTCTCAAGCAGTAGAGACGTGGTCAACACAACAAAAAGCTCTATTACGAGCGGGATGGCGCAGGTCCACTCTCAATACTTACAAACCTGCTTGGGAGCGTTGGGCAAAATGGTGTAGAGGTTCAGGGTCGAATCCCACCAATCCTACGGGATCAGAATTAGCACAATTTTTGGCTGATCTTCACCTAAAAGAACAGTTAGCATACAGAGCAATTTTGGTCCATAAGTCTGCTTTCTCAACTTTATGCAGTGCTACTAATAGCTCACAACTTAGCTCCCACGTTCTGGTTAAGAAAATCTTAAAATCGATTGCAGCTAGCAATGCTAAAAGATGCCCAAAGGGAAAAGTTTGGGATACAAATGTTCTTATAACTTGGTTAGCCAGCAAAAGCGTAAACACTGAAAGCTTGTGGGATGTCTCACGTCGGTGTGCCATACTCTTATTGCTCTCCTCAGGTCGTAGGGTACACGACCTAACTCTGTTGAGCGTTTCAGAAGGTTTATTTGTAGACCATACTGATGGGAATTGTGTGACTTTCTGGCCCATGTACGGATCAAAAACGGACTCCGAGTCGTATATTCAATCGGGTTGGAAATTATTTTCAAATACTGAAAACCCAAAACTGGATCCAGTACTGTGGGCGAGAAAGTTACTTGAAATGGGTAGTAAGCGGCGAATAGAAAGTAATATAGAAAATTTATTTATTACTGCTCGAGGAGTCGCAAAAGCCGCTTCTCGGACGGTTATTTCGGGTTGGGTAAAATCCGTTTTGAAAGAAGCTGGTGTGGAGGCAACCCCGGGAAGTGTAAGGTCAGCGGTGGCCTCCCGGGGTTGGCTAGACAAAGAACCAATAGATAAGATATTGGCAAGAGCAAATTGGAGATCGGTTAATACTTTTGCAAAGTTTTATAAAAAGGAGATTAACCCCAGACCAAACAGTTCAGCCTGTAACTCATTGGTTAGGCTGTTCGAGCCAGTAAATTAGCTATTGCCGTGGTAATAACGCAATCAGTGTATGAATACACACATATGTTTATAAAATTACGTATTAAAAAAAAAAAAAAATATATTATAACAATAATATTATTGAAAAAAAAAAAAAAAAAAAAATTGACTGCATTGGTTTATAAAAAGAAAAAAAATAAAATAATAATAATATTAATAATTAATAAGTAAATGATGTATATAAATAATAATAATAATGGAAAGAAAAAAAAGGGTAGGTATATGAGAATAACATTGTTAAGGACTCGCATGTTAAACATATAAAGGTATAATATACATACAGAAGTTAAAACAATTAATTATAAGTGTATTCTCACACTAAAATGCTCTAAGTAATGTATAATAGCACTAAAAAAGTTATGTTCACTTTCAAAATCTTATTAGCAATCTAATCACATTGGCGTCTTGTTCACCAGGCGAAAACAAACATTGTCTCAATATTGTTTAAAGGCCTCGAATAACGGCGAAGAGACATAATAGCAGAGTTTTACCTACCATTAAAACTCTTATTATGTCCGGAGCCTTATTCGAGGCCTTCAGTAAGTTCTGCCTGGTTCTTGTAATAACATAGTATACTTAGTTATAAGTATTGAGACCACAATGAAGGCGCACGCCAAGCCTGCCTACCTGGTGAACGAACATGGCGACCGGAAGTATACCCCCTCTACCGCGTAAATGGAACTGCAACGACTAAAATGCGGCCGGAAACGGAAAGACTGTCATCTCAATATTGTTTAAAGGCCTCGAATAAGGCTCCGGACATAATAAGAGTTTTAATGGTAGGTAAAACTCTGCTATTATGTGTTCAATGTAGTACAATGTACTGACGATAATGTCATTTACTGCTTCATTAGTGTCTGTAAATTAACTAAAACCTCTTTGAGTTTTGATATTATCCCAATTACTGAAGTAGGTAAATATGTAACAAAGTATTGTTGACACCCACTGGACGCTGCAATATTCTATGGTTGCAATGCAATATGAGAACGTTACCTGTACCACAGAATCCTGTACGAAAAATCGTAAAATATAATTAATTCAGAATATCTACCAACACAACAATATGTAGATATTTTAATCAAGTAGAAGCAAAAAAATATTTGCTTCACTTTTCATGGCGTTTTATTTTATAAATAACTAGAAGCACCTCGCGGTTTCACCCGCGTTAACTACTATCCCGTGGGAACCATTAACTTTTACGGGATAAAAAGTAGCCTATGTGTACCGGGGATAGCAAAGCTTCCCAATAGTGAAAGAATTTTTCAAATCGGTTCAGTAGTTTCGGTGCCTATTCATTACAACCAAACAAACAAAGCTTTCCTCTTTATAATATTAAGTATAGATTTACCGTTACCTACGTATTTTTTGCAGCGATCGTTATTATCTACATGCACCAAACGCCAAAGTAGTAAATGGCTATGACACATGCACAGACACATACATAGACAAACTATAAAAATAGGGTTCCTTATCGGTATAGGGGGAACCTGAAAAACGAAAGACATCAATTATTATGAGTTTGCAAAAATGACTGAGGTAAAATGGCGCGACACATTCCAATATTTTGCTATACATAGGCAAGTTTTACGATAATTAAATTACGAAATAATAAATTCTTGTTATGACATTATGACGCATGTACCTTATTTGGATGTTTCGATGCGACCAGACAAACGAGTCTCCAGCATCTAAAGTCCGGCGGAGTAGAAACGGCTTGTTAGTTGTGGCTCTAAGCTACGAACGTATAGCGGTGGTGCACGCATAGGTATGTATATTGAATTTTTTTATCTAGTAACACCTACCTGATTATAAGCTCAAGGAATACCTCACAGCAGTCAAGACAAATGCGCCAACACCGAAAAAAAAACATTATTCTTAAACGCAAACCATTAATAGTTCTTATGTAAAGCCAGAAGAAGGACTAAAATTGCGCACATCTCGTATGCGTATCTGAGTACAATAAAAGCAACTTTAATCATTATCTTGTACAGATTTAGCGAGGCGAGCCCCTGCACATTCATAAAGATCTGTGTCTCGACTGCCTCGTCACTAGCGGGTACCCGCGACTTTTTTTCAGTGTGGTTTATGTCTATATTTGAAGTTTCCCAGCAACAAAGCCCATAGTGGCAATATCGCGAACACGCCTCATACAAAATGTTTTATTCATTAACATGGATTAGGGTAAGTCCAGGATAGATGCCATACTTTTTGAAAACGCTTTATATTTCTCATTTTAATTAATGGATCTGAACGTTTATCACACATGTTAATAGATTGGTCTTTCGACTACCACTTTGAAGGAAAAAGAAAACATCACTGTTGATATTTACTAATCTATATCGATTTTCCCAGACCTCTATTTTTGAAAGTATAGATGCCCTATGGCGGTTAGTTGCTCTATGCGTCAAAATCAGTTATGGGATACATGCCTCATTGACAAAAAAAACCCTTTTTCAGTTTGAAATTAGGTATTCGTGATTGGAAGTAAAATCTAAACACAGACATTAATTAAAAATGTTCGTTTATAGTGTATTTTCTTTATAATCATATTAGGGTATAGATGCCTCATGGAAGAAGTTTCCTCTCTGAGGCATCTATACCCTATTGTAGTTACATCGTTTGAAAATAATGGGAATTATTTATTTTGTATGGTTAAACATAGGCGAAAAAAAATCGAGGCGTCTATCCTTTTCGTAGAGGATAGACGCCTTTTATATTCAGGAATGTGTATTCAATAAATATTATAAAAAAACTCATTTTAGTGTTAGTATACAGTCCACTGTAACATTAGGATACAAAATATAAATTATTTAGTCACCATTTAAAAAGTTCCAGCTCCTCAAAAATGCTGTAGAAAATCAATTAGCAATTTTTTCGTCGCACCAAATCTTTCATTGAGTATAGATGGAATGCACGACGGGTCAGGGGTTACCTCGCGGGGGGTACCGGGTAGGTGCGGGGATGTCTCTCGTTTGGCAATATCAACGACAACAAAAACAAGCCGGGAAATCATAGTTTTTGAATTTGAGGCATCTATCCGAGCCGGGCATCTATCCTGGAATTACCCTAGGATTTATTTGTGCATGTTTTATTAATTTTAGACAGATTCTTAGTTAAAATTCTCACGACAGTCGACAGTCGGTGTAAGTAGGACTTTATATTATGTGATACGTCATGAGCAAACAGACATACACTTTTACAGAGTAATTATTAGAGGATTCCATTCGTCTACTTCAACAAAATGTTTATTCAAACATTTTCATTAAAATTACCTACCATTGATTTATTTATATATTCTGTGCTATTACACCAATCTTGTGTTAATATCATCAATGCACTTACAGAAATTTAATATTTTATTCACTAACACAAATCAAAAAGTGGATTGCATTAGTTTCAAGCAATTTGGGAAACAATTATATATTATTACATGTATAAACGAAGTAAAAACCAAATAATTACTACTACTAACCTACCATTTTATATATTTTTACTGACTCAATAAAAGTGTAATACAAGATAGGTATTTTTAGGTAGGTATATAGGTACGTCAATTTGATAACTATTTTTGTAAACTACATAAATACATTCGAACAGAAAAGTGTCACAGATGATGCGTGCGTTGAGATGAGAAGCACGCTCTGCGACACCGCATTGTACCACAGTGTATTACTGAACCCCGCCGGGCGCCAGGCAATGCACGCGTTTCAATTATTATTAAACAGTTAATAAAAACAAAATGATGGAGAAAATGAAAAAAGTGCCGTTCGAAGATGCCTTGAACTTGACAGGTATGTACCTTATTAGCAAGTGTCTAGGTGCCAAAATAGTTCACCTCATTATTTGTAATAGGACATTATTTTCCTTATTTTGTTTTCTCAATAATTAGATTCTGCTATAATAACGCATTTACGCATTTATTACAAGTTCATCCTTATTGGATGAGGTTTGATTTTCCCCTATCAACTTTTTACTCGTTTCTTGGCATAGTCTGTAATGAAGTCCGCATTGTATGATACACTGGTCACAGTTACTTTCATGTATTTTTAAAACAGTGAAAGTAGTTTTAAAAAGTGCTCAGCGGATCTTCAACTTATAGTTATGCAGACCTGTAATCTGGGTTCTAGCGAATTAGGATTATTCATTTTTCCCCACCAGTGCAGGTAAACAATAAAAATGCATTATATTATGGCCTTTTCCCTACTGGAGTGTGTGGGGAAAAGGCTTGAGGAAAAGGATTGGTACCTACTTGATTACAAGTGGATTACAAGATGCATCCTTTGACTATAATTCCTTATTCTAGGGTATCAAAAAACACTACGGTACATATTATATATATTTTTTCAATAGTTTAACCTCCTTAAAATTAACAAAATCATATATTATATTTATTGCAAATGCGTATCATATAATTTGTAATTTTATGAGAAAATAGGTATTATCCTGTCATTATCATTTTCTTCACCACGATCCAATCAATCTCTGTACCAAAATTCATAAAAACCGGTTCAGTCGTTTAGTCGTGAAAAGGTACCATGAGTTACTTTCGCATTTATAATAATTAGTAAGTATGGATATTATGGATTCTTAAACCGTAACTTTATCTCAACGACTACGCGCAGCGGAAAACAAGCGATCAGCTGATCGACTTGATCATAATATACCTGTTTGACCTGTATATTGTATACGGCCTCCGTGGCGAAGTTAGTGACGACTTGACGAGCCGACAGCGAAATGAACTATGCGGCTTCGATTCCCTTTCCACCGCGGCTCAAACATATTTGGTTGAACTACAGGTATTTTATCCCTGGTCTTGATCCTCGTAGTTGCTGACTCCTTACATACAAAAAATCCTACTCAGGAGTCAGAATGTACTGTTTACATCGTGACGGTTTGTTGAACTATTAAACTCTTTTACTACATTTTTATAGCTTTCTGATTATTGCAATCACGTTTTTGAGCAGTTTAGGGAAATATATCCGTGTTCAGTGTATAATTAATTACAATGCCAACGGTCGAAAGGACCCTGGCATGGTTAACAACAGCCAAAAATGATCAACCTACTTAGCAGGACAAGAATGATGTAACGACACACGAATCGATTTAGATTGAGTAGAGGGGATGAGTATCAACTGCTAACTTAATCTGTGCTGCCGTGAATGTCCTTAATACTGTTATGTCTTCTGTAACTTGACTCCACGTCTTTGGAACTGATTTGCATTCATTTCACCGTTATCAATATAGATGAGCATTGAGCAGTGCCCTCGATTTTAAGGTCAGGAACGCAGAACTAGAACATTCTTGCGTAGTCTAAGGGTTTGATACCGTATAGTCGGACATAATAATATATGTATTATAATTGCGTTTTTTGTGTTCTTTTGATATGAGGCATAGGTGTATAATGTGAGAACTCGGACACGGAATAAGTAGACCATCTTTTATATCAGCGTTTATTTTTTTTCCATTGGACGTAGCAAGTCTCAAAGAGAAAACATGGGCTTTATTCACGATATCATAGTCCGTTTGGGAGTAATTAATATTACTAGCTGACCCGATAAACGTTGACCTGTCAATGTCTCTATGGGAAAAGGCTTCCGCTCCTTCTATCTCTCTCTCTCTCTCCCTCTATATCTATCACTTTCCCTCGGACTCTGTCTCTCTCTCTCTCTCTCTGTATCTATCTCTTTCCCTCGCACTGTATCTCTCTTCCTCTCCATCTGTATCTCTCTGTCTCCCTGCTCCAGCTGCCAAACTGAGTGACAGCTGTCAACTGTACAACCCGATTTTATCAGATAGATTTTTCCCAGTTTCGGTTTTTCCCCCATGGTAACGGGATAAATCTCTATCCGTCTCTTGGTTTTCAGCTACCTCCCCGCCAATTTTCAGCCAAATCGGTTCAGGGGTTATAGAGTTATAAATAGTGTAACTAACAAGACTTTCTTTTATATATATAGATATAGATAATATACCCATAAATGTCGTGGTTTAGAAAGCGTATTTTCTTATTTGGGTTCAACGGGAGTTGCAGTATGGAAATTCATTTTGCGTCATGCATTTCCTCACAAACCAAGTAGTTGCGCTATTTATTTAAGTATACCTGATTCTGTGTATTTTTGGGATCACTAACCCCCGGTTTCTAGAACGTTTGTTGGCGTTGACAATAGATTAAAACTATCGTTGCCTCTATCTGACTATAAAGAAATGACAAGGACGGCAATAGAATTAATCTGTTGTCAACGCTGACTGACGTTTCAGAAACTGGGGGTAAGTATCTAACAGTCACGGTTCCTGATCTCCTAGTAACAGGTGTTCCTAGTTAGGGGTCCACCTGGAAAGTCAGTACATATGGAGATCGTGATGCATCGTTATTTAACATCTTCATCTCTGACCATACATTGACCCTTTGCTAAGAGACTGTCATTCTTCCAGGATGGGGCAAGTTCAACATCCAAATGTTCAGCCTCTGCAGCTGTATTATAGCAGCGATGGTCTTCGAAATGTACTCCGTGTCTTACGTGGTGCCAGCCAGTGCCTGCGAGCTGGGCACCACCAGCAGTCAGCAGGGTCTCATGGCGGGTCTGCCTTTAGGTGGTAAGTAAAGCAAATCATCTTATCTTTGCGGCACATAGTACACCTTCTACACTAGCGTTCTTCATCATCCACTCCAACGTCACAATCATGGGTTGTGACAGTCCAGTGTTGACCAATCAAGTCTGCTAATTTAAAAACGCTTCAATCGAATCTCAATGGGGTGGCTTCGGAATAGTTCGTGACGTTAATTTCAAATGTTCAGAATCAGAATTTTGCTATAGTTCTACTATATGACTAGAAGTTTAAAAAATAGCAGCCTTCCATACGTCACAAACTATTCCGTTCTCCATTCGATTGAAGCGTTATTAAATTAATAGAATAACTGACCCCCTACGAACTTTTCTCAACGCTTTTAGCAGTAATTGAGCCCTATCAGAAGCCCTCGGGCGGGCTGATAAACCCTGATACGAGAGGACGAAGTATCTTTCGATCTCAGACCTTTTTTTACTTGACTAACGTTGGCCTCTCTGCTTAGTTGATATGGTCAAAGCACGCAAAGCCATGAACGAGACTGACTTTGAGGCAATTGTTAGCCTAGATACTATTCTTGTTTACTGGCGGATTTGTTCCCGGAATATAACGTAACGGCATTAGGTCAGAGCAAAGTATTACTTCTAGAATGTCAATGAGATTTCACAAGTCATAATATACTCTGTTGGATATTGCATATTGCAACACTATCTAGACTAGAGAGTATAGATGGTCAACAGTTTACTGTCCAGGAATAAGCGCATTAGGACGGTCGATGAACGTCGAAACCAGTTTGTCCGAAATATTTCAAACCTAAGCGCGCAGGTATTGCGATACCTTCGGGATGGACCGCTGCTCTTTTTATAACAGAGACTGGACTTTTTAATTTGTTCTACAAATAAACCAGAATTACTGTACCTACGCAGAGCTTGAACTTACGTTATATGGGAGTACAATTCCATCCATCTTACCAATCAAACTATCGCTACAACATTACGGACAAAAATGTATTAGTCAATTATTTCTGTAGTTAAAACATTTGACATAAAAATTGGTACAATTTAACTGATAACATAATCGTTTTATATCAAAAATGGATTTATGGTGTTATAACAGTTTATTTATATGACCCTAGGTCATTGACGTATGTTATGTCACCTCGATTTCTGTTGTTTAAGTTCAATATTCCATGTCTGATAAAAACTAAGATTTATAGACCTTATATGTAGACGCGGCCCACTCGTGGCCTTTCCAAACACGCTTTTCTCTCTATTCGAAGCCCACCCACACTAAAGTACCACTCCGTGTCACCTCACCAAAAGTGTTCGAGTGCAACTTGCCACTAGTATCGACTTTTATACTAAATGCATCAGATATCACACGTCATACTTAGGTGGGCGTCGGGCTAAGGTTCTAAGGGGAAAAGAGTTTCGAGCTACTCGTATAATGCCAACCGTTTCTTTGTCTTTAATCTGGTGAAGATTTTATCACCCAATAAAGGTCATCTAAAAATGGGACTGGTTCATTCAAATATCCTACCTATGGTACTTGTGTACCTCTCATGATGAAGTTGGTAAAGTTACTAACGCAAATTACGGGTTGGCCATTCACCTTCTTGCCAACCCTGGCAGGCTTCGCTCTTGCCATTATTTCAAGTCTCCCCATGCACGCGCTCTTTGCATATTTTGTCCCCACGGGTGCATACCAGTCAGAAATGCAAAAACAAAAACTGGTGGGCCAGTAATTATTGTGGTGATGACTTTGGGAATATTGGTACCTTTTTTTTTTTTCTTTTCTTCTTTGGCCATGGTGCTTTTCGCACATTGTGCCAGTTTCAAGTAGATTGGTACCTTGCCGAAAGGTTTAGTCAAAGGCATAGATTAGGATTGTTCACCTCCCGACTATAAATTCGACTGATAGTGTTCTCACCTATCTATGAAGTAATTTGATTTTTAGGGTTCCGTGCCCAAAGGGTAAAACGGGACCCTATTACTAAGACTTAGTTTTACGTCCGTCTTTCTGTCCGTCTGTCACCAGGCTGTACCTCATGAACCGTGATAGTTAGACAGTTCAAATTTTCACAGATGATGTATTTCTGTTGCCTCTATAACGAAAAAACTAAAAAACCGAATAAAATAAATATTTAAGGGGGGCTCCCATACAACAAACGAGATTTTTTTGTCGTTTTTAAATTATGGTACGGAACTCTTCGTGCGCGGGTCCGGCTCGGACCTGGCCGGTTTTTTTCTTATTTTTTGGCGGGCTATATACTTTTTACCCTGCTCTAAATGTGTTTTGTTTCGTTCAGGCGTGATCGCTACGTCCCACCTGTGGGGCTACCTCGCTGACAAGCATGGCCGACGGAAGATGCTCTGCTTCTCGATGGCGATCGGCTTCGTCACCGGTTCCTTGGCTGCCTTCTCTCCCAACTGGATCGTGCTCAGCGTGCTCAAGTTCATGTCTTCTGCTGCGTGAGTCGATCTTTTTGTTTTTTATTTCAGCCAGTGTTTTAAATTGTTTTTTTTTTTCAAAAAAGGTAAATATTGACTAAAGAGTATCTACCATGGTACTTACTTATCTTTATTATAGTCTATTTGTGTAGTATAAAGTCACGAGACTTTAGACTCGACACATGAGTCATAGAGCCAAAACTAATTAAATAACTATTGTAGCTATCAGTAGGCCTATTCACAAATCTCGGAAAGCTATCGATTCCGAAAAAGCAGAATTCATATCCGATCCGACGCATTCGAAATATGCGATTCAGAGATCCGAGAAGATCCGATCGACAGGCGTTTCCGAAAGATTGCCGTGTCGGAAACATAGACAATACCGGTAATTAAGGAAACTCTTGTTGTTCTATATAGTTTGACGTTAGTTGTGCGTTTACGAAGACTAAACGGTATTACCGCCAATCCCATATTGTAATTAATCACTACCTACTGCAACGATGAGATAAATACTTTATAATAGTCTGGGGAATTCTGGTAACTCAACTCTTGATAACAATAAAAAAACCGGGCAAGTGGGAGTCGGACTCGCGCATGAAGGCTTTCGTACCATACTCTATAAAAATGGCAAATAATAACGTTTGTTGTATTATGGGAGCCGCCCTAAATATTTATATTGTTCTGGTTTTTGGTATTTGTTATCATAGCGGCAACATAAATATATCATCAGTGAAAATTTCAACTGTCTATCAGGATTCATGAGATACAGCCTGGTGACAGACGGACAGACAGACGGGCAGACAGTGGCTTTCTTAGTAATAGTGTTTTATCCTTTGGGTACGGATCCCTAAAATAGCAATAAGTAGATTTTGTATGCAAAATTGCAAATACTTAAATAAGAAAAATAGGTGTAAACAACTTTTTACGAGCTTAAAAAACTCTGACATCGGATACATACACAAACCATATCCTGATAACATGCTCGTGACTACGCGTAAGCATAACGTAACGATTAAATCAATTAAACCTCGCAACTCATCATTACGATTAAGCATTCAATATCGCTTCCTATATAAATAGCCCTATTTATTGGTATACCTAACTTTAACGTGGTTTTCTCATCTGTGGTGGTGGGCAATGGCCTTCTATGTGATTTTTTTTATCAAGTCAATTATTCGTAATTGCGTTTCTGTCTTCCCAATCGTCTTTAATATTACCATAATATAACAAAAAACATTTTTACTCATAATTTTATATATTAATTGGTTTCCTCAGCTTAAAAAACTTCAAATCTTTCGCGATCAGAGCCGCGACAACAGCTAGTTAGAATCGAACGACTTCTTCTATGACTTTGATAATCTTGATAGTTGACACTCAAATAACATTATTGTTTCGATTACGATATGCACTTAGAATAATAAAACTGATAAGTATGCAGTATTTACTGTCAGCATATTTTTCGACCCTGTTTATCATAGTAGGTACTATTTATTTTCTCTGAGACTGTGTATAGATAGATTCCACCGGAGCATGGTTTCATAGAGGAAAAAATCATGGTTATGCCACCATTCACGCCATGATTATATTATATAATTTGTAAATCATTCTGCGTAATTATGAGCGATAGATAAGTAATTTGCGCGAAATAAATATTTTCCTAAAAAATAATATGACAGATAATAAAATATCTGAGCCAGATGCAAACACAGATAGACAGACGTGTATAAATATCGTCACGTTTTTCCATTTTCCTGTATGTAAAAGTGTTTGTTTTAAACTGTCATAGTCACAAAGTAGTATTAGGTATCATTCAACACACAAACTTACGAAGCACCAGTCCCAAAACGTTACAACAACATTTCAACAGAACAACCATCCAGACAATCCCCCACCCACTCACTAAACATCAATATAGAAAATCCCCCGTCCACTCACTAAACATCAGTCTAGATTTATTTATGATCATAGTCCATACTTCATAACTGTTCACCTCCAAGAACATAATGTAAGAATTTGTTGTTTATCTTCAATTTCCTGGCGTATTATTGATATCCTTTTGTCTAACTTTCAGAGTATCTGGTGCTTCCGCCCTATCCATTGCCCTGCTCGGGGAAAGCACTCCAGTGAAGCAAAGAAGCATGATGTTGCTCCTGACAACCAGTTTTTTCTTGTGCAGCTCTGGAATTATGGCAGGTAAGCCACGTGGCAAGAAGAGCGGACCGCTCACTTCATCGGAAGCTTCACGCTTGCCCAATACACTTGCTATTCAGTTATTCTGTTATTCATTTGTTACTATTAAATCTTTTGCGGTTCCAGTATCTTGCACTGCTAGATTTTTTGATGATTGAAACGTTTATCTTTCAGTAATATCAATACCAGTTCTCCCCCTCAAGTTCTCCTACTACATACCAGTTCTCGACATCCATTTCAACTCCTGGCGAGTCCTGAACCTCATCTTCAGCATCCCCTGCCTCGTCACCGCCATCGGAGCGTACTGCTCCTGCGAGAGCCCCAAGTATTTGCTGAGCGTCGGAGAAGATCAACTGTCTTTAGACATCTTGAAGAGGATATACGCGCAGAACACGGGGAAAGATGAAGATTTGTATCAGGTGAGACATGAATACGAATTTTTATGTGCATGAAATCTTCTGGTGAAGACTAAACAAGTAAACATTATATTATGACGGACAGACAAATTATATAGATATCTCCAATGGTTGTACTTACAGCGGGACGATTACGTGTCTGGTGTGTTAATCAAAACCAATTATTGAAATTGGCAGATTTTCTGCCATTGTGGCTACTGTTTGATGGAAACAGATTGCAAACAAAATACATCTACCTGCTGAAGGCACCGAGATAACAGAACAGGTTACAGTAAATAAAACAATTCCCCATTCTCCAGGTGAGCTCAATCGTCCTGGACGAAGACAACGGGACGAATTTGGCGAAGGGATTCTGGGCATCCATCGTGCAGCAGACCGTGCCGATGTTCCGCCCGCCGCTACTCCGTGGGACGCTCTTCCTCGGTCTCCTCTTCATCTTGGTCTTCATTTGGTAAGCCACAACAATACTTCATACCATAACCCCTGATTGTTTATCCACCCTAGCTTAAAACGAACACCCTATCTATAGGTATAACAATATATTATGTGTGCTACAACTCTGCAGATTAATTGTTCTTAAACGGTTTGTTGCCTGCCAATTTTAGTGTAGGTACTTATATTCATTAATGGTTTTCCTTGAGAAATTAGAGAAGTAATTAAAGTCAATGAAACTACGCTCGTTTTCTAAATTAATCTTAATTTGCTTGAAGATGTGAGAACCGTCTTTTTGTTTCATGTTCAGAGTAGGTATGTTCAGGATTTATCCATAACTTTGACATACTCACCATCCTGAATTAAGTATAGGTAGGTACATACTTTTAAATTTTCTTTTCTATCCCCACCAGTAGATCAAAGCCAGTCCGGGGAGATAGAGAATTACGCTTCATTTTTTTTTTTTGTTTTTAAAAACGTAGCCCCACACTATGGTTCCTCCTGTATCGTGGGTACCGCTTACAGACATATAATTTCACATGCACATCAGACCCAGACCAGAAACAAATATTTGTGGATCGCACAAATATTTGTCCCGCATCGAATCGAACCCGCATCCCCTAGCGCAGCAGTGCGATTGCTCAACGACTACGTCAAACGAGCCGTCATCTTTGCTAACTTATGCCACGCGTGTCCAATGTAGACTTTGAACGAATAAACCAACCTTCTTTTTGAACTTTTCAGCGTGAACTCGTTCATAGTGTGGCTGCCGTACATGGTGGATGCGTTCATGTCCTCAGTGGAGAGGGGAGCCACGGGCCTCACGATATGCGAGATGATCAGACTCACCAAAAACGCCACAGCCGTTGTTGACACGGTCAGTGTTTTGGAGGAAATTTAGTGTAGGTTTATTTAGGTATGTTTAGGTAGGTTATTAGGTGAAGAAAGGGTTAGACTTCTACCGAGAAGCCGCCTGAGTTTGCGCTTGGTACAGTCAACTGCAAATGTTGCTTACGCCCAATTTAGCTTTGAGCGTAATAATTCCTAATTGGGAATCGAAGTTTGAACTTGTTCAACTATTTTTACCAACTTTTTTCACTGACTACATAATTATGTAGGTACTTCAGAAAGGAAAATTCTTGGTACCTACCTCGTAATAATTATTATGACTTAAATTGAAAAAGTAAATAAAAATAACACGAATATCGAAAATATGGTAATTATTGTTATTTTTTTTTTTCAAATTATAATGCAATAAATGTAAATCTTTAAACAGCAGATTTACATACAGCAGAAAGTCCATCGACACTGCATAATCGATGCAGCGCATGACCTCGATACTGCATAAATACTGCATTACCACACAATATTTATAGATATCAAAGTCCCAAGTAGTTATAAAGATATCTCCACAAATACATGACCCTTTTGTTCTGTCTCCGTTATAAATACGTAGTTTGGTAAGTATAAGTACATAAAAGCGCTGCGGCGCTGCTCCGCCAAAATCATGACGGTAATAATTTATTATTATATAAGCATCACGATAAAAAGCGGTGGTAGCCTAGTGGGCGAACGTCCGCCTTCGAAAACGAAGGTGGCGAGCTCAAATCCCAGTGCTGGCACGTACCAATTTGTGTATCTTGTGTAACATATGTACGTAAGTATCACTCGCTTTTCGGTGAAGGAAAACATCGTGAGGAAACCAACATGCCCGAGAATTATTTCGGAGGCATGTTATCCACCAATCCGGACTAGGCCCCCGTGGTGGATTATGGCCTAACCCTCCTCACGATAGTGAGGGGAGGCCTTTGCCCAGCAGTGGGACAGTTACAGGCTGAATTATTATAATTATAAGCATCACGATACGGCGCCGGCCGCGCCGCAATGATTTTATGTGCCCCATTTAGAACGGACAATCCCAAATTCAGGAGTTTTATCATTACTAGATAAAACTTCAGTTACATCGTTTTCTAATGATGATTATTTCCTGAGTTGACACTGAGGCTAAAGATAATTTCAATATGATAGCTATGATGATTATAATGCCAATGATGATGATGATGATGATGATGAAGATGATGATGATGATGTTGATGATGCTGTAAACGTTCCAGCCGCAAGACTGTTCAATGAACGACACAGCGATGACGATGGTGTTCTGTATCTGCGTGCTGCTCGCGGCGCTCAACGTCGTCGGCGGGTTCCTGCTCAACTTCGTCGGGAAGCGACGCTTGTATATAGCCATACAGGTAACTTCTTACCTCATCATCATAGTTGTACAAGTGCCGTAATTTCCTGAGCAATTTGATTCGTCACGATACTAAATAATAGTACTTGTATCTTATTGGCTGGCTAGTGGCTATGCCCGGACTGCTCAGTGCTCATCTGTATCTGATACCCTTTTTTACATAACTGTTATTGCATCTGTTTCCGTACGTACTATACTGCCTAAAGAATGGTTTTCTTTCTTTGGAAATATTACTTTAAGCCAAGCTATTTCACTGTACATATCTATAAAAACGGCAAAACAGCACGTATGTTTCATAGGAGCTCCCTTTAATTTATTTTATTCAGTTTTTATAACATTAATTATAATTATATTAAACATGGGAGTGAGCCTCTTGAGTTCTGTTTCTTTCTTGTTTAATCAGAATCTCTGCTTCTCCAGTGTAATTATCACACTCTATGTGATTTTCAGATGGTCTCCGGCGCAGCAGCTCTCTGTATTAGCTTCAGCTCGTACTGGATAGTCAGCGCCATCTTGCTCCTCACTCTGATGACGGATATCCTCAACTTCGGGTTCCTGTCTTCGTTCGCCGTAGACCTCTTCCCTACATACGTTAAGTAAGTCGAAATGTAAATTAAAATCAAAACTTTTTATTTCGGATTGCAAATCTATGTTATAGTTTGCTTGTAAAAAAATTCTTAACCCATAACAAAATTAAACACATACATGTCTGGGCTGGGATATGAACTCGCCCCCTCTTGCTTGGCAGGCGGACGTTCGCCCACTCGGCTACCGCCGCTTTTTTCTATAAGTACATATTCTGAGTTAAATCCCCTATGATAATGATATAATAACCTTGTCGCAGAGCAAAGGCAGTGTGCCTGATGATAATGCTGGGGAGAGGCAGCACCATCCTCGGCATCAACGTGGTGAAGGAACTGCTCGAGCACCGCTGCGAGGCCGCCTTCTACGTCTTCGGCGCCATCACTATTGGTACCATCATCTATATTACCTTCTATAATAATATTACCATCTGTATTACCATCTATATTACCTTCTATATTACCATCTATATTATCCTCTATATGACCATCTATATTAGGTACCCTCTATATTTTATTACCATCTATATTACCTTCTATATTACCATATATATTACCCTCTATATTAGGTACGACTATAATACACTTTATAGTACCATCCTATGACTAAGCAAATGGTTGCGTATTTAAGTGACTCTACATTATATGTTTCTGTAGATGTTACCATCTTGAACCGATTTTACCAACATAAGATGGTGTTCGATTCGACTTAACCACATCATGTATTTGCTGTCTGGCTGTTTGTAGGTCCATTGGGTGTGGTTCCATCTTCCCTAGATACAGGGAATTCTAGTTAAGTGTCAGGATGTATTCATAGAGACGAGCATATCGTTCGTTATTATCGATCGATAAATCGATCGACTTTAAGCCACGTCAGAGGCCCAATGGGCGGGCTGGTAAACTCTGTCACTAGAAGTACAACCTCATACACCAAACAAACATCGTTCGCCTGATGGTTAGCGGCACGCCTGCCATATTTATTATTGCATTACCTCATACTTTGCATTCCAACTCATACGCAGTATTGCAGGCGTTGCGCCCGTCATCCTGAGAGAAAAGTTTTAAAGCATAGTTTTTAGGATTCCGTACACAAAAGGTAAAACGAAACCCAATTACTAAGACTCCGCTGTCCTTCCTTCTTTCTGTCTGTCACCAGGCTGTATCTCATGAATCGGTGATAGTTAGACAGTTGACATTTTCACATATATGATTTCTGTTGCCGCTATAACATTAATCAACAAATACTAAAAAAATAATAGTAAAATAACATTTTGCCGTTTTTATAGATAATGGTACGGATCCCTTCGTGCGTGAGTCAGACTTGCATGTGGCCGGTGCTTTTTTTTTTAATAAGTCTATATTTCCAGCTGCTGGGTTCCTGGGTCTACTGCTGCCAGCTGACAAAAGCCTGTTTGATAAGAAAAAGAAGGTTGAACTGGCAGAACCTGCAGAGACGGTAGACCGCGAACGGTATTAGTCAAATTGACGGTTATGATAATGATTATTACTAAGTATGTTAATCATTATGATTACGAAGATGATGATGATTTATTTGTGAATGAAAGTGAATATAGTACCTAATAATGTTCATATTTAAAAATTAATAGGTAAAAATGTGTAAATAGAAATAGACCTACATGAGAATTAGATTATTTTTAATTACAATACAATTATGTCCTGCGACGTTATTTATGTAGGTACCTACTACTTACATGATTATTAAGTACCTAGATGTTATGTTCTCATATTATTTAGTTTAAGCGCTGCTTTATTTCAGCAGTAACATGGTATTTGACGAATTGGTAAAACGTAAACTTTGCCGTTCTATTGTTTACTAGAAAAAGCGAATAATAAATTGAAATATTTTATCTGGCATTTGTATTTTTATATTTTAATAATTATAATAGTAGGTACCTAGCTAGATTGTTGTGATGATAATTAAATTATTATTTGCATAACATAGTAATTAAAATAATACATTAACTTATATTACAGTTATGAGGTTTTGTTCATTTTCGTGTATACCTATACTATACCTACCTACTGTCTATATTAAATAATGTAAGTACTTACTCTGTGGAACGCTACCTCAGGTATATTCATTTAATTCATATAGAAGCCAAATACAAGGAAAAATCGCAAAAAAATAATCTGTTTGTATTTTGAAAACATTAGGCAAATAGGCACTTATAGGTAAGTTTTTTTTCATATTGCCTACCAGTAACATAGTTGCCTAAATATTGTGCGAGAATTCACACGTTGGTGTCAGTCAGATCGAAAACAAGGGTTTCATGAACACATTTAATTTTCACATTATTATTCATCGCGTGAACGAATCCCGGTCGCGCGTCACCAAAAAGATTGCATAATTACTACGTATTAGTGCGTATTCTCCACCATCAAAACTCCTGTGAATGTATGGTTTCCTGGTAGTCAAGCCTTAACTAAAAGCCCGATCTGCAATGGCACTTTTAGTCTCAAGAATAGCGAATGCTAAATTGAAGCTTAAATGATAGCAGAAAGAGCTACGTTTCGTTCGTGTCGCAACAAAGCCTGCCTTATCTGACTGTTTGACTTGACGTGGGGACGATTTATCGTTTAGTAAAAAAACGAACTTTAACATCAACGGAATAAGGTAAGTTTTTGCAGTGACACTAATTTCGAACCATGTCCACGGTGCTATGTTGGCCTGGTACTTTGAGTAAGACGGTTACGTCAGAACAAAAACGACACGTGTTCCGCTACGCAGCAGTCTACGGCTCCACGTATCGAACGGTAAAAAGCCTCTTGCACGTTTCTGCTTTCCTGGTAACCGAGGTTTTACTAAAATCTGTCTCGCAACCCGCACTACAATCGAAGTTTAATCTCACGATTAATGCAAGCTAAATTGAGGCTTAAATACAAAGATCAAGATATTAGTGTCGTTTGTACCGCAACCAGGCCAGGATTAAACCGAACTGAGTGCCGATTTTTACTTTTGCCGGTGGATTTCCAACTTTAACGCTACAGCAATGGGATAGACTTTTAAAGTGATATTATTTTCGAACTGTATCCGCAATGCTATGATACCCTAGTACTTTGAGCGAAAGAGTTATACGTTAGATCGGAAACGACGGCTTTGTGAGATTCCAATTTTTCATCATATTGTCGGTTTTTCTATTCGAAATTGATAAAAGCTCTCGGTTTCACTACGCAACATAATGATTAATGATAAGAGCACAGCGAACGGCATGGTTTTGTTAATCACCACCAAAAATTGGCATTATTTTTAGCTATGACGAAAAAAGAAGGCTGTTTAGTGTTTATGTGTACTTACCTAATGCAAATTATTATTAGGTGTTTATTATTTATTACTTACTTACAGGTGAGTTTTGAGGAAATGAAAATAAATAGAAAATGAATGTTATTCAGTCATTAGTTTTATTCTTATCAAAATACGTATTTCAACATTATCTTTAGCGTCTTTTTATTTGAATACTTTATTCACACCTTCCACTATTATTCTAAAGCGCGTCTTTTCGGTCTGTATAATTAGTGTAGATACCTACCAGTGTCCGTTTTATTCTTATTCTTATAATACTAGATAATAACAGGATAATGCAAAAGTACCAACAAAATAACAATTTTATACAGAGGAAGGATCTTCTATCGAGACCAAAATAAACTTCGAAACAAGATAATAACTTTCTTAAAAATATTATAAATTAGAAGCACCTCGCGGTTTCACCCGCGTTAACTACTATCCCGCGGGAACCATTAATTTTTACGGGATAAAAGGTAGCCTATGTCACCCGGGGATAGCAAAGCTACCCAACAGTGAAAGAATTTTTCAAATCGGTTCAGTAGTTTCGGAGTCTATTCATTACAACCAAACAAACAAAGTTTTCCTCTTTACAATATTAGTGTAGATTATATAATAATAATATGTAGGTAATTACAGCGGCATCAGACGAGAAGTGTACACATTCTAGGCTGAGCTTTTTTACCACCTTCGACATGATCATGTGAGGTAGGGCTCAAATGCTAACCTAACCCCCAGTCTCTGTAACGTTTGTTGGCTTTGACAGTAGATTAAAACTATCGTTGTCTCTATCTGACACTAAACAAATGACAAGGATGGCAATAGAATTAATATGTAGTCAAAGTTGGCTGACGTTTCAGAAACCGGGGGTTAGAGTGTAAGAAAGGCGGCGCTCTGGTATCGGCCACTGACTTTTGGTAGGTCAAGCTTTTAATATCAATATTATATACTTATATAAGTATAATATAATAATATACCCCCGTAAATGCAATCGCGGATAACCGCTAGTTTTGAACCATAACAATTTCTATTTTTAATTAGTATTTAAACGGGTCTAATTCGCGCACAAACTAATATCAAAACAGTCTTCTCGTGACCACGGCCGATGTAACTCGGTCGAAACGTCGAGGTATGTCAAAATTATATAATTATTTTGATATTAGTTTGTGCGCAAATTAGACCCGTTAAAATGTATTCAGTTCGCGAAAGTTTAGGAAGTTCTATTTGGTAGATAATTTTAGGTTTCTACCTTGCGGGATGCGGGCTGATCCCAGTAATAATTAGGGGGGAAGTTTCTGCGAGTGGAGAGTCTCAAGATGGCCGTGAGGTGGTAACTTTAATCACATGTAACTAGTGGGAAATGCTACGTACCAATCCAGCACCAGGAAGAGAGAATATCCAGCTCCAGTTGTCCACAAATACGCCACTTCACTTTGTAGGTATCACCGTGGTATCGATACACCGGCCGGCGGCGGGAGCGTCACTTTGGATTGTCGTTTACACACGTAACAGCGGGGTTGCGAGGAGCGGAGTCCGAGATTCCTATTAGAATCTATCTATGCGGGGGATGAAGGCTAACACGACACGTTAACTTTCATGTAAATTGATGCGGTTGAGCGGAGCGTCGCGGAGGTCCGATTAGGCAGACGTGCGAGGTCGAACTAGCGGAAGGAAATGCGTCGACGCATAGAACGAACTTCCGGAGTGCATCTTTCGCTCCTGCGTTCATTCCTAAGCGTAGATCGGTGCGTTTGGCATCTCACCACAGATTACACATAAAAAAGAACCATCCCCCCGGCCTTCAGGAGATAAAGAAGTCTCCTGAACTAACAAGAGAAATATAGAGAGATGCTAAACAAAAAAAATGCGGAAGGCGGATGCGGAAGTATTCTGCTCCCAGGGAGACAGAAAAACTTGAATTAAAAATATATTAAAACTAAGAGAGGGTAAAGTTAAGTTTATTGTGAAGGTAGAACACAAAGCTTCACAACAGGTCGTACATATGTACCATTTTTTGTGCGTACCGTTACTACTCTGACGGTGCCGTCAGATGCCGGATGTATATCCTCTACAATGCCTAAAGGCCACTGCAGCGGCGGTGAGTTTTCCGTTTTAAGTATAACTACAGTTCCTTTTGTCACCGGATTAGATTTAGTATTCCATTTAGCTCGGGTTTGTAAAGTATTTAGATATTCTTGTCGCCAACGATTCCAATATCTCTGAACGATTTGGTCAGTCAAGCGTTTATTGCGAACTAAATCTGCCGATGTAGGATTAGAGCGTGCGTCATAATGAAATGATTCCAGCGGACCCGGAGTGAGAAAGTCAGATGGACAAAGAGCCTTGGGCTCCGCGGGGTCAGAACTTAAAACAGCGGTTAGCGGTCGACTGTTGAGGAGCGATTCAACTTGAGTCAAAACGGTAAGTAACTCTTCATACGTGAGCAAAACATCACCGATTACGCGTTTTAGAATTAGTTTTACGCTGCGGACATTGGTTTCCCAAATGCCACCAAAATGAGGAGCACTGGGCGGGTTCAGATGCCAGGATATGCCTTGTGTGACCGTTTCCTCTGCGAAGGAATTGCAAAAGGCTTTAGACTTGAGAAAGCCATTCAACTCGTCTAGTTGGGCTTTGGCGCCTAAGAAGTTTCCACCATTGTCTGAGAATAGTTCTAGACAATTGGAACGTCTCGATATGAATCGACGGAAAGCGCGAAAAAAAGAGTCCGTACTCAAGTCTACAGCTAATTCTAAATGTACTGCGCGGGTCACTAAACATGTAAATAAACAAATGTAGGCCTTTTCTTTGCGAGCGCCGCGGTATCTGCTTATCAGTATGTTGATGGGACCGGCATAGTCCACACCAGTTCGCGAGAAAGGCTTTGCTTCGTTTACGCGAGGCGCGGGGAGGTCCGCCATGAATGGCGCCTCGGTACGCGGATTTACTTTGAAACATTTGTTACAAAGGCGAAAGCGACGTTTTACTATGCTGCGTCCGGAAATTATCCAGAATTTTTGTCTCAATAATGACAACAATAAATGCGGTCCAGCGTGTAAATATTTGCGGTGATAATAATCGATTAAAAGATCAACAATATGATTATTTTTGGGAAGCAGTAGGGGATGTTTAGCGTCAAAGCTGAGCGACGATTTTTCTAAACGTCCTCCCGTGCGCAGTAAACCATTTTCCAAAAATGGCGTGAGCGGTATTAACGATTTTGAAACTTTGCGATTATTTGAGAGGGCGATAATGTCGTGTTTGAAATGCTGTTGTTGAAGTGCTTTTACAACAACATTTTCTGCATACTGTAGATGCGAAAGTTCCATTCTATTGGAACGCGGAATTTTTCCTAAAAAGCGGTATAGATATACGACTATGCGGAGCAGCTTGGACCAAGAAGACACTTTCTTAGCCAGCGTGCAAAGAAATTGCGGTTGTTCTTCAGTACTGATGAAAACGTTTGTGCATTTTTTAATCTCTAACAGTTTGTCATCAGCTGAGAGATCAAAAGTGAACCGGTTAATCGGCCACGTATTCAAGTCGTCACAAGCCCAAGGTGGACCGTGCAACCATAGCGTGTGATTCAGGAGTTGAGCGGGAGAAAGTCCTCTGCTAATACAATCGCTAGGATTAAGCGTCCCATCAATGTGGAAGACATGTTTGGGATCAAGATGCTCTTGAACTTGAGCGATGCGGTTGGCAACAAATGTGTCGAAGCGATGCGGTGCGGAATGAACCCAATGTAGGGCCACCGTTGAATCAGTGAACGCGAAAATGTCATCGATTTGACAGCGAGGCGATATAGTGTCGATAACAAACCGCATGAGCTGAGAAAGCAACAACAGAGCGCAGAGCTCCAAGCGGGCTAACGAAACGACCTTGAGCGGGGCGACTTTACTTTTCGCGCAGATTAAATTAATCTGATTAGGGCCAGACTCGGGCTGTATGCCTAGGTATACTACGGCACCCATCGCCTTTTCACTCGCGTCGGAAAACCCTAACAGTATTACGCGAGCGTTAGGTACAATTCCTAGAAAGCGCGGTATTTTAAATTTTTCTAAGGCGGGAAGTTCGCTTAGAAACCGATTCCAAGCGACGCAGATGTCATAAGGCGGTTGATCGTCCCAATCGATATTGGCGATCCAAAGCGCTTTGATTAGAAGTTTCGCGTATAATATCACAGGCGCACAAAATCCGTTTATGTCCCACAACTTCGCTATCGTGGAAAGCATTAAGCGTTTTGTACATTTCGTCTGTGGATTGAATTTAAGCGCGATCGAAAATTCATCCTCATTCGGTGACCAGATCAAGCCGAGCAGTTTTAAGTTGTCCTCTTTGTCGAATTCAATTTTAGAGGTCACGCGGTTTTCTTGCGGAATTGCGTTTACAACGACGGAGGAGTTGCTCATAAATTTGACTAAATCGAATCCTCCGCGTTTAAATAGTTCGATTAAATCGCGGGCTAACTGAACTCCCTCAGAATCTGTGCGCACCGAAGTGCCTAAATCGTCCATGTACAGATCATGCGACGCGACCTTGGAAGCGAGCGGGAAGTCAGTTTCACTATTCGCGAGCTGCCTAACAGTTCGCATCGCCAAGAATGGCGAGCAACGCAGGCCGAAACATACTCGGTTGAATCGGTACAATTTAACTTCATCGTCTCCGTCAAATTTATACAAAATATTTAAGAAACGGCGGTCTTCTTCGCGTATACCTACCTGCAAAAACATTTGTTTTATATCTGCGGTTAATGCGACCGGAAACAATCTAAACTTTAAGATTATCGCGGTTAAATCTGCCTGTAAATTTGGCCCAGACTGCAGAACATCGTTTAACGCCACTTGGGTACTCGACTTCATACTCGGATCACAGACAAGTCGTAGCGGTTTTCCAGGTCGGCTTACGCCGTGATGCGCGATGACGTAATATCCGTCATTTTTATTTAAAGCGGGAGCGGGAGAAACAATATCGTTTTCTAGATAATCTGTCATTACTTGATCGTAGTCACTTTTTAATGTTTTGTTTGTTTGGAATTTACGATCAAGATAAGAATAGCGGCGCGTTGCGGTGGTCAAGGAATCTCCTAGCAAGGTGGAAGGTTGTGAAAAAGGCAAGGCGGTTTCATAACGTCCTGACGGAACGTCACGGTGCGTATTAGCGACATAGAAGTCTTCACATTCTTGGTCAGCTCTAGACATATGTTTTTGTGTGGGTACGGACTCGAGCTGCCAAAACTTGGAAACTAAATCCTCAATCGATTCATCACTCGATGTGAAGAAGGAGCGGTTAGTATGGTTATGCGCGGTATCATTATTATAGGAAGGTAGCGAGGCCGTTGACCCCATGACTACGTATCCGAATGCGGTTTCCAAGGCGTCGGGTTGACCCGGAGGCCCCAGTAATTTTCCAGGCCGCAAGATTTCGGCAAACACTTCGGAACCCAACAAAACCTCGATGGGTCCAGGATTATCGAAACGCGGATCAGCGAGCGGAATTTCGAAAAGATGCGTGGACGCGGAGACATCAATGGAACAAGTCGGAAGTTCATCCGAAATTGTTTTAATCACAAGCGGTTGAATTTGCAAACAAAAGTTGCGATCGAGACGCGAGTACAAGGTCAGGTTTGTAATGCCTAAAATAGGTTGCGAGCTGCTGCCTATTCCCATTACGGACTTATCCGAACAATCATTAAAGACGCGGAGACCTAACTGCTTGCATGCCTGCTTAGTTATAAAGTGATTTTGCGATCCGTTATCAATTAAAAATCTAACTTTCCTAACGGACCCGTCATTAGATTTCACGTCAGCGAGAGCGGTACCTAACAAAACATTTTGTGATTTCCGTTCGTGACTTAAGTTCGCGTTAGCGCTCATACTACAAAGCGATACAACTTTATCACTAAGCTTCGAATCATTACTGCGCGATACGAGCGGAGCGGGTGCAGCGGGTGGCGCGGGTGGCGCGGGTGGAGCGGGGCGGAGCGGCGGCGCGGACGTAGTATCGTCAAAGAAATGCAGCATACTATGATGCTTTTGTTGACAGTGCTTGCATGTATTCGTAGACTTACATGCGTATGCGGTATGTTTTTTACCGAGACAGTTAATGCATGCATTACTGTTTTTAATAAATTTATAACGGTCGCGGGACGATAACGTTTTAAAGTGAGAACACGAATAAAAGTTGTCGTGTTCTGGTTGATCACATAACGAACAACTTTTTGTTGTGTTGTTGTTGTTGTTGTTATTGTTTACAACAAAAGAACGCACGTTGTTTCGAGGCGCAGCAGTATTATTCTGAATCTTAGGTTTCGCGTAGGCAGGGGAACCTGACTGGTCACCTGTGCGGTTGAGAACTTTGACGCGGTCGCGGACAAAAGAAATTAACCCGTCTAAATTAGGTATTTCATCGCCTCTGTTTTCCATCTCGAATAAGCGAGCGGTCTCTTTATCTAGCTTTTGAAGCACGGTGTATGTCATGACGAAGTCGCAAACATTAGGTAACTTTAGGTTATTTAATGCTAAGTAGGCATTAGCGAATTGATCTATAAAAGACTCAAGGTTATTTGCGGTTGCGGATGCGATAGGTTTTAGAGAAAACATCTGATCTAGGTATGTAACGGCTAGACTGCGTTTATCTTCGTATTTCGATATGAGTGCGTTATATATCGTGTTATAGTTTTCCGCACAAGGAACAATACCTGTGCAAATGGATTTCGCTTTACCCGTGAGTTTACCTATCAAGTAATACATTCTTTCCGTGTCAGACAAAGATGTATTTAAATGCACAGCGTTATTAAATGTGGCATAAAACAATGGCCAATTTTGCGGTGTTCCGTCATATTCCGGAATTTCTATCGGAGCTAATCTAATCAATGGTTTACTCGACGTAGTCTTAGCTTCTACTTTTGTAGGCGGCGGCGTAAACAACGACATTTTGCGTTTAATGCGGCAATACATATCTTCAAACGACAACCAATTTTGAAAGTTAGGAATAGCTTCCTTATCAGTTTTTAATAAAGCTGTATTGTATTCTTTCGCGTATAATTGGAAGTTATTTCGGACATCTTCCAAACTTTCGACTGAGCACAGAAAATTATCAAGTGCTACAGGATCATTTAAATTACAGGTCGAATAATCGTAAATGACCTGAAGGCGTTGAACAAATAAATCTCTTTGACCTTCTAAAAGTTTCAATTTTTGTTCATTAGCGGCCATGATGAATTGATGACCTAGTTGCAATACGTAGGTATCGTGCGGAGATATTGAAATAGAATGCGTTTGCGTTAAGTTTTTATTGAAATAATGCGGGAATTAATTTAATGCGGTTACAGAAGGAACGTATTTAATTTATGTAGCTAAAATATTAAGCTTTCGTGAAGATGTATGACGATAACGATGTAGCGTGTACGCACGAAAAATAGTACAAAGATGGCGAATTTTTTTTCCACAACTAGAAATAATTAAATATGAATTAGAAACAGCTAATTATCACCGAAATCCGGTGTCGAAGGACCATTAAATGGTAGATAATTTTAGGTTTCTACCTTGCGGGATGCGGGCTGATCCCAGTAATAATTAGGGGGGAAGTTTCTGCGAGTGGAGAGTCTCAAGATGGCCGTGAGGTGGTAACTTTAATCACATGTAACTAGTGGGAAATGCTACGTACCAATCCAGCACCAGGAAGAGAGAATATCCAGCTCCAGTTGTCCACAAATACGCCACTTCACTTTGTAGGTATCACCGTGGTATCGATACACCGGCCGGCGGCGGGAGCGTCACTTTGGATTGTCGTTTACACACGTAACAGCGGGGTTGCGAGGAGCGGAGTCCGAGATTCCTATTAGAATCTATCTATGCGGGGGATGAAGGCTAACACGACACGTTAACTTTCATGTAAATTGATGCGGTTGAGCGGAGCGTCGCGGAGGTCCGATTAGGCAGACGTGCGAGGTCGAACTAGCGGAAGGAAATGCGTCGACGCATAGAACGAACTTCCGGAGTGCATCTTTCGCTCCTGCGTTCATTCCTAAGCGTAGATCGGTGCGTTTGGCATCTCACCACAGATTACACATAAAAAAGAACCACTATTTTCTTCCTCTTTCCCATACACTCTGAATTCATAACAACATTTATTACCAACAGACGGTTAGGAATACGCCTCTCCTTCAAAAGTCTCTACTTCTTCCCCTACTGGGTACATTATATCCGAACTGAAAATCAGATATTTTCCCCGATCTTCGTCAGAACCTCTGACTTTCGGTTTCATTCGGTTCCTTTCCTTTAGCGTCACTTGCAAATTTGTTTCTAATTTCTTCTTTCCGCTTTACTAATTGAGTATCGGTGGGTAGGAGTAAGCCTATGAAGCCGCCAACTGAAACAAATACAGGACTCATAAGTAAAATAAATGCTAAATAGCCTAATGCAAATTTATTAGCAACTAAACTATTGTGCTAATAAAACTGAACATGATTAGATTAGGTTTATTTAGTTTTAATTGTATTTAATTTTGAATTTAATAAAGAAAGTGAGAACATGATTGTTATTTTGAAATGCTTTGAAAAGCATTGCAAGTCGTGCGTGATTATAAAGCGGAGTAAACGAAAAACATTGTAGAAAGAACGAACCTCTGAGGTAACCCAGGTTAGATTTGCCCATTGATTCACAACAACCTTCGATACCAATCGTATCCAATCCATCAAACAGAAAGTCAAATATTATTCTACCACAAAAGCTAGCTGGTGAACTATAAAATGGAAATTTTCCATAAAGTCTACCGCCCAAATGCACTGAAAGGTCTCTGTTATAATTATCCAGAAATAATACAAATCATTCGTAACTTTCTTAACAGGCTATGAAACTATGAAAGTCTTTGTCAGGAATTGTCTCTACTAATGTAAAGTTCTAACCTCCTACGAGATCAAAGTTTTCGGGCGTTTCACCTACAGGGTGATCAAATAGTTTATAATATTGGTGAGTAGGTACCTATTAGAAATATAACTAGTTGTCTCACCAATGGTAACGCTTCCGAAAATATAGAAGACAGCTTCGCAGTTATTATCCATGAGATTTTTAACTACGTTTATGCCGATCACTGCACTGCCACGCCCTACCATGAGCGTCATACACACAGCCATGGCTCTGAAAGTATAAAAATATAGGCCAAAGTAAATTATGCATAATAACACTCGTATAATACAGTAGCGGTGGCCTAGTGGGCGAACGTCCGCCTGCCAAATTGGAGGTGTTGAGATCAAATCCCAGTACGGTATACGGTATATGTAGGTGCGTAATTATCACTCGCTCTTCGGTGAATAAAAACATCGTGAGGAAACCAACATGCCCAGAAATTGTTTCTGAGGCATGTTATCCACCAATCCGGACCGGCCCCCGTGTTAAATTATGGCCTAATCTTCCTCACGAAACTGAGGGGAGGACTTTGCCCATTAGTAGGACAGTATACAGGCTGAATAATAGTAATTATTATTATTATTTAACACTCGTCTATGAAAACTTGGTGGAAGTAGCAAAATAACCATTTCGACTCAGTTATGAACAAAAGTACTAACTTGACATAAGTAGGGAAAATATCCACACAGAAGGTTGTCATGGTTCCGAAGTTGATGGTACCCGTGAGGTACAGCATAAAGCAGACCGCACTCAACGCCCAGATGGTATTAAAGTTGATGAAAATCGCCGCTGCACCTCCTATCAACTGAAAAATAGAAGAAGATCATGTCAAACAAATGAGATAAGCTGACCCGACAGACGTTGTCCCGTCTTTAAAGTCAAGAAATTGTCATTTGTCCTGTCAAGAAGGTAAAATTAGAAAATCAATATGGCCGTTCAGTTTTCTTAAAGTATCAAATAATTTGCAATAAAAGAATATTGCGACCATTGCGATTATACTTAGTCAGGTCATAAATTCTGTCACATGTTTTATATAAAATAATTGAAACAAGTTTATTCATTATGTAACCATTTATATACCAAAATGAACTTAACAAAACATAGATTCTTATGACACTAAAGTTTATTCAAAATGACCTCCGTGATTTTGAATACAGGCCTTCAATCTGCGCGGCCAGTCGTCTATCGCAGCACGAACGAGGTCCATGTCAATATCGGCGGCTGCCTTAATCAAGGATGTCTTGAGTGACTCCAAATTGGGATGAGGCTTTGAGCACGCCTTTTCCTCCAAGTGTTGCCATATCTTGTAATCTAGCGGATTCAAATCTGGACTGGAGGAGGGCCAGTCTTCGTGCCGGATGAAGTCGATTTCACGCGCCGCCAGCCAGTCTTGTGTGCTCTTCGCTCTATGAGCTGGCGCCGAATCTTGTTGGAATACCCAGTGCCTGTTATTAAACATGGTATGAGAAACAGGTTCCACAAGGTTCGTCAGGACTGTATTTTGATACACAACTGCATTCGTTTTTACACCTTTCTCACAAAAATGTACCTCTGTTAAGCCCCAATAAGACACTCCCAACCATACCATGAGCGAGGATGGAAAATGACCTCGTTGGACACGCGGAATACGGTTGCTCGCTTCTTCACTACTGTGTGCGTACACCTTATCATTTTGTTTGTTGTAGCTCTCTTCTACGGTAAAATTTTTTTCATCCGAAAAAAGAATTTCCCGATATTTTTTTCCCGCGTACCGCTTCAACAAAGCGCGGCATCTCTTCAGTCTCAGGTCCATTAGACGAGCATTCAAATGATGTCCTGTTTTTCTTCGATATGCCCGAAGGCCTAAGTCTTCATTTAACACCCTTTTCACCGTGGTTCTGCTTAATCCCATCTGAAGGGCCAACAGTTTCTGCTTACGTTTGGGATTTCTTTGAATTCGCGCCTTCACAGCTTTTATCACTGCTGGAGTCCTAACAGACCGAGGGCGACCACTTCTTGACCTGTCATCTACACTAGAGTCTTCATTGTATCGTTTGATGGTACGATAAACGAATCTCTTGGTTATATTCAAATTTTTCAGTATGTCAAAAATTTGAATTGGCGCGTAACCGCAACGATGCAACGCAATAACTGCAACACGGTCTTCTTTAAGCGTCCACTCCATATTTAAAAATGAGTAAAATTCTAAAAAGTATACATTTTTATTTTCATGAACAATTCGAATTCAATAAACTTTTTTGTGGCCAGCATTCTAAAAGAAAAGTTTTTACTGTGTGACAATACTTATGACCTGACTAAGTAAAATTGAAATGTAAGCTATCCTATCTTTTATGTTAGACCAAACTGTATGCGGTGTGCAAATTTGAGTTGTGCTAATTTGATTAAAACCGGTTCAGCAGTTTAGGAGTCCATCGCGGACAAACAACGTGACACGTAATTTATATATATTAAGATTATACACATCCAAATATAGCGTATAGTCCAAAATTACCAATAGTCCAAGATCACCTAAAGTTAGTAAAAGATTACCTGCAGTCCAATAAACACGATTTTTCTGCCGAAGCAATAGCTCGCGTAGCTGGTGATCAAGTTGAAGACCGCGATGAGTATGCTGATGCCGAACACCACTGTCATTCCGAACTGGTTCATTGAGCAGTCTGTGGACTGAACAACGCCACAATTTAAAGTATTCGTCGGAACGGGACTAAAATCATTATAACTGCAATACGCGAACGCAAAGTGCACGCCTCCGCTACCACGCTCCGTCCCTAACCCCCAGTTTCTGAAACGTCAGTCAACGTTGACAACAGATTAATTCTATTGCCATCCTTGTCATTTGTTTAGTGTTAGATAGAGACAACGATAGTTTTAATCTATTGTCAAAGCCAACTAGCGTTCTAGAAACCGGGGGTAAGCTGTTTAAAATACAATAGGTACCTATAGACGTTTACGCATGTGTGCATAATAGCACCACTCACCTGTTCTATAGAGCTGGTGTTTCGTGACCTTATCATCTGACAGATGGTGAGGTCCACGTTACCCTGCTCCATGGACGACATAGCAGCGCTTACTATGAACGGTAGCCACACGAGGAAAGGGTTGACGCTGAAACGAGAAACCATAAAAAAATTAGATAAACCAATGCAATATTTAATTTCTAAGGTGGCATATAAATATAATCTAACTGAATAATAATCTGTGTACTTCGAAGATATACCACGAAACATTTCAAGCCATAAACTGCATGATTGTTAAATTTATCTACAATAACGAATTACTGTATCGTATATTATTGTTTCTCGTGGAATCATAAAGACGATAATTTTTTAATGCGGTCGTGACAAAGAAGACAATAATATATAAATCTAGAATTGATTGTTACAAACTTACCAAATATATATTATGAACATCAACAGAGAGATTAGCAAGGTATACTTTAGCAGAGGCGGTTTCAGCATCGGCATAACCTGACTGCTGATAGAAGACCAGAACCCAACGCCGCAGTGGCTTATGGTCTCCTCATCTATGACCACAGAATTCACCTGCAAATAGAAAATTCACGAGACGAAGTTAATTATGCTTTCTTATTCGACGTTACGACAGGACCGTTTTCGTTTTCGACAAAAGACTGACGGACGTGATTTACCGGGTACAAATCTCCACTCTTTCCACTGTTCATCGCATAGATCCCCTTGAGCACCTTCAAAGCTTCCTCATCCTTCCCAGCATTGATCAGGTATTTCGGACTCTCATAGAAACAGTACACGCCCACCGCTCCCACGGCCGCTGGGAGCGCGAATATGAGGTCCAGCAGCCTCCAAGAATTGAAGTGGATTTCCAGATATGGGATGTAGTAGGAGAACTTCAGAGGCAAGATCGGAATTGATAGCACTGGAACATCAGAATCTTCAGCATAAAAATAATAAATGAAATATTTCTATGAATTAGGACTGTTTTTCCTGATGTTTTTTATAAAGGTACTTATAACTAGCTGTTACCAGCGTTTTTGTTCATAGGTGGAGCTAATATGGGGATAGTCGATTTTGAGAGGACTCGGCATGGATCCATCTTATTTCCATTGTCAATATTCACCTGCCATAATTCCATTGGCAGCCAAAAACACGCTGGTAGTGAGTAGAACTAACGTGCTTCTCTTAGCCATTAGAGTGTACTCGCTCAGTAGGGTGAGCGACAGTGCGTACGCGCCGGATACACTGAAATATAGGTACATCTAAATCATCATCATCATCATCAAGCGCGGTACAAATACCTACCAATCGCACACAATCTAACGAGGTAACTTCGTCGATATATACACTTCTGCTCTTCTTTTCTGATGATTAAATCTATTGACATAATATAATTGTTTTCACACCTCATGCTCAAAAAAGGTGTCAGATTAGCTCAGCTTAGCGGTAGCAAACGAGGTTGTTGGGCACTAGGGAGTGAAAGTAGTTTTTTTTTTATTTGTACTCGCTATTATCAACAGACTGAAGATTCGACTTTTCATATTTCCATTTTGACAATTACTTAGAAAAAAAAGAAGAGTATCTTAAAGAAGAAAAAAATAAAACCGTGCGATGCCTAAACAGTTTACTTTTTTAAATGAAAGTGTAATTCTCGTCTACATTTTTGGCGACTATAGGATGTATGCTATGTGTAGGTACGTGTGCGTTTGCGAGCATTAGATAATTTAAAAAAGTTTGTAATTGCCGCGAACTTTGACAACAATGCAAATTGGTTTTAAAAGATTGAATTTGATTATTTATTTATTTGAAAGTGGACGTGACTATTTGTGAAATATTCTTAGCTTTTTTAATTGTATTATACCTACTTATTATATTACTCGCAATCTCGGTATGAAAAATTTTGTGTTTTACGCGGGTCTCAAACGACTCACTCACGATAACATCGAGTAAAGTATGAGTCGTTTTCTACCCTTGTAAAACAAACTACTATTAATAGCTTAATAATAATTGTTATCAAACACTAGCTGACCCGACAGACATTGTCCTGTAATATTGTCATTTATTCCTGTAAAAAAGTTACATCACAAAAGTGAATGTGGTCGTGAAGTTTTCTATAAATTTCTATATGTTCCGCGTAACTTTTTTATTTTTTCTTTCATAATATCTCCTGACAATAACAAACACAGCAAAAAAATTATTAGTAAAATCAGTCCAGCCAATCGCGGTACGCGTGATGCCGTCACCAAGGGAAATTGGGATTCATTTTTATATGTAGAGATTATGCATCATTGTAAAGTGATGCAATAATAATCTTGAATCTTACGCGGCAGAAGAGCAGAGCTTGAACAAGCTCAGCACAATCCAGTTGGGAGACAAGGCAGCCAGCGAGCCGGAGAAGTAGCTCAGAATCATAGAGATGAAGAGGATCTTCCGCCGCCCCCGCGTGTCTGCCAGGTATCCCCATATTTGAGACGTCATTATTATACCTGGAAAAGTGCATGAGACGTTTAATCCATCGTTCATCATCTCATATCCTCCCAGTGCTGAGCATTGGTCACTTCCAAGTCAAGTCAAATCATTTATTGTAAATAGGCAATAAATAGGTACGCACTTTTACAAGTCAAAATAAAACAAAACAATATAAAGGATTGATTATGAGATTTGAGTTTGAAAAAGGATGTTTCGCTTTCAAGCAATGATCTAAGATTGAGTCTCAGGAAAAGGAAACTCCGTTGACTCTACCAGTGCTTCGGAATACGCCCGTTAGAGAAGACAGCACCAAGAAACTTCCGTGGGGGAGGGTACTGAACCTTACGTTCGAGATAATTATAACTTATAAACGAAACCTCCTGGTTTTTATATATTACTGAATTTGGTACGTAGATATCTTTTATCCTCTCAATTTATACAGCAATTTGGAAGCCGTTTTTTTACTTCAAATTTGGCATTTATTTCTTATTAATTTGTTTGCATTATCTGATACGATATAACCATTTTCGGTTCATCGTTTGTTTTATGGTGATCACATTAAAATTTTACGAAATTAGGATGTGACAATTGTGATTTTGAACTGCCAAAAAGTAACTTGTAGATGTAATGCGTCAACGTCTGAGTCTGAATCTGCGTCGACGTCAGCATCTGCATCAGCATTGGCATCGGCATCATCATTGCCAGCTACGTGAACGGCCCACGTGAGGTAACCGCAAATGGAAAAAACGAACTTTTTCTTCAAAACGTGACCGGTCGGCATTCAAGACGGGCATTTTTTTCTATCTATTCTGTTCGAAAATGTTCGAAAGAAACTTTTGTTTAAAAACTCTTAGCAGGACCGTGTCAAAAGGCCCACGATAAGTCTGTTTCACGGCACATGTAATACAATTTCCATCCCATTACACGGATATGTAAAATAACAAGTTCTGATTTGTACTTTTTGTATGTTGGCAGACAGAAACAAGCCGAAATACTATCTTTTTACGGTGATACTATGAAGTATTTACCTCATTTATCGATATCATCGATGACTTTCAAAACACGGTTAAATGTGTTTGTATTATGTGTCACAGCTGCTGAACATATGATTTGTTTTAAATTTTCAATAGTTCAATCTACCGTTCAATGATAATAAATAATACCAGAAAAATTGGCTAGTGGGCGGAATGATGAGGAGACAGTCGACTGGGACTACGAGGTACTGGAACCGCGGTCTCAGCCGCCCAATAGCGCATTTTGAATCAGACAACACAAACCACGTGGCATAAATTGTACAGTCACAAGAAAAATCAAAAAGTCAAGAAAGAGAGAGAGAGAGATTGCTGCATCCCAATTCAAATCGGATCGGAAATCGAATTTTGCTTATTGTGACGTGCTCACTGCTCATCGATGTTAGGTGTATCTTCCTTCTATGAATTTCGTGAGAATTAACACCTGAAAAATAGTGTCTACTACCACCCGGAGTTTGCTGGTTTGTCGGATTAAGGTAGTATTGGCCTCGGATATCAGATATTGAGGGCCGCCGGCCGCCTAAGGCCTCTGAGCGCCCTTCGAAGAATGAGCCGATGGAAATAGACACAATTTACGAGAATAAACATACATTGCCGGAACGAATGAGAGCTGCTAGCAACGGGATGACATTCACACAGCAAAGAGCCGCTTTTATGATTTGTAAAGCTTGTGATAACGCACTGAGACAAGCCGTACCTACTTCAATAGTATTACTTTAATTAGATATCGAATTATTGTAGTTAAGGTTGTGTTAGAAAATAAAATTATAAACATCATGAGTGTATATGCACCGCAGGTTGGATGCGATGATGGAGTGAAGGGTAAATTTTGGGAGGATTTTGATATGATAGTGATGGGTATCCCGCAGAGTGAAAGTATTTATATAGGAGGTGATTTTAATGGACATGTGGGAAAAATGAAAGGAGAGTATGGGAGAGTACATGGTGGGTGGGGCTTTGGGAGCCGGAACCCGGAAGGAGAAACACTTTTGCAAGCAGCGGTTGCTTTTGATCTGGCCATTGCCAATACATTCTTTGAGAAACGCGACCAACATCTCGTAACATACAAAAGCGGCAACCACAACACACAAATAGACTACTTGCTTCTTAGAAGAAGTAATGTAAGCGCGGTTATGGACTGTAAAGTCATACCGGGTGAGCCTTTAGCTTCTCAACACCGATTACTGTTATTAGAAATTAAGATAACATTACAAACAGCCAAATTTAAACCCAAACCCCCACCAAAAATTAAGTGGTACATGTTGGAAAGAGAACCGTTTGTAAAAGAATTTCGAGATAATGTAGTTGATAAAATGATTGATATGAATGATAGAATGGAAGAAATGACGGTGAATGAATGTTGGAATGAAATGGCTATCTGCATAAGAAGAGTGGCCAAGGAGGTTTTCGGCGAGACAAAAGGTAAAGGAAGGATTGATAAGGATACGTGGTGGTGGAATGACAGTGTGCAAAAGGTTCTGAAAGAAAAGAAGAATGCGTTCAAAGATTGGAAAAGTGTAAGTAACGATAACCATGGACTGAAAGAGCAAAAAAGAAAGATCTATGATGAATGTAAGAAGAAAGCTAAAAAAGAAGTTGCTATTGGTAGAGGTAAAATCCAGGATAAATTGTATAAAAATCTCGAAAGCCCCCATGGACAAAAGGATTTGTACCGCCTAGCGAAAATGAGAGAGAGGAATGCTAAGGATATTGTCCATGTAAAATGTATTAGGGACCTTGACAGAAGAGTTTTAACGAAAGATGAAGAAATAAAAGATCGATGGAAGAGATATTTTGAGAAACTAATTAATGAAGAGAATGATTGGAGTGGAGAGATAGAGAATGTATCCATAAATTTAGGTTTAGTTAGGGAAGTAAGCATCGATGAAGTAAGAATGGCTGTACTAAGTATGAAGAATGGTAGAGCGGTTGGCCCAGATAGTATACCTGCGGAAGTGTGGAAATGTCTGAAAGTGGATGGATGGAAGTGGCTGACTCTATTCTTTAACAAGCTGTTGCATGCAGAGGCGATCCCGAAAGAGTGGTGTAGCAGTTCACTGGTGCCCATCTATAAGAATAAGGGTGACGTACAAGAATGCAACAACTACCGAGGAATAAAGCTCATGCCCCACAGTATGAAAATTTGGGAGAAAGTCGTAGATAAAAGAATGAGAGAGGAATGTGAAATAACCCAGAACCAGTTTGGTTTTATTCCGGGACGGGGAACTACGGATGCAATTTTTGCTTTACGCCAACTGATGGAAAAATACCAACGTGCTCATAAAAACTTGCACATGGTCTTCATAGACCTGGAAAAGGCGTACGACCGAGTACCCCGAGAAGTACTGTGGTGGGCTTTGAAAGAAAGAAGAGTGCCTGGGAAGTATATAAGATTAGTGGAAGCGATGTATGCAGGAGCACGTACGAATGTTCGGTCCGAAGCTGGAGTCACTGACGAGTTCGACGTTACAGTGGGTCTGCACCAAGGTTCGGCTTTAAGTCCCTACCTCTTCCTCCTGGTAATGGATGCCTTGACATCAGACATTCAGGAGGAAGCGCCCTGGTGCATGCTGTTCGCAGATGATGTTGTCCTCGTTGGAGAGGAAGCAGCTGAGGTACAGAGCAGACTAGGCAAATGGCAAGAGAAATTGGAAAGAGTAGGCCTCAAAATCAGCCGCACTAAGACTGAACATTTGTTCTGTGATTTCGGTGGCTCCTCTAATTTCTCTAATATTGCCTTAGATGGTGTAACTTTGCCGCTCTGCTCCGATTTTAAGTACCTTGGCTCGCTTCGCCAAAACGATGGCAATATTGACCGAGATGTGAATAGTAGAATGAATGCAGGATGGATGAAGTGGCGACAGGTCTCCGGAACAATATGTGACGCACGTATGCCCCTTAAACTTAAGGGGAAAATATACAAAACTGTCATTAGACCTGTCGGTATGTATGGATCTGAGTGTTGGGCAATGAAAAAGACGGAAGAGAAGAGAGTGCATGCCACTGAAATGCGTATGTTGAGATGGATGTGTGGAGGGACAAAATTAGATACGATAAGGAATGAGTATATTAGAGGAAGTTTGAAAGTGGCCCCAGTGGTAGAAAAGATGAGAAGCGCCAGGCTAGCTTGGTATGGACACGTGATGAGGAGGGACGAAAGCCATGTAACAAGACGGACGATGAGTATGAATGTGGATGGATGTAAGAGTCGCGGGAGACCGAAAAAGAGATGGATGGATTGTGTGAAGGAGGACATGTGCAAGAAAGGAGTGAGTGCAGATTTGACGGCTGATAGGAGTGAGTGGAAGATTAAAACATGTTGTGCCGACCCCACCTAGCGTGGGATAAGGGCAGGAGAATGATGATGATGAGATACGCAATGATTTTGAATACGGACCTGAATTGATGTGGGGAGTGGGAGGGTAGGGAGCAATTACTCTCTAGTACAGGACTTCCCAACCGGTGGGACATGCCCCCCTGGGGGGCGTAGAGAGGTCTTAGGGGGGCATGAAGTGTTCGGATAATTTAATGTAATACATAAGATTGTTTATTATTTAAAACACTGCACTTTATTTATAAAGTCTAGTTCAAAGTAAAGTCAAAAAGTAAAGTAAAGTCTAGTTTCAATCGGCCGAACTAAGTAAGGTAGTACCCAACTGATAAGGCGCGTCGTGAATCTTCGTTCGCGCAGAAAAGAAAGTATGGTCCGAAGATTAACGAAAGAATGCTTAAAACTTACAATCAACCTAAGGTCACTATTATAAGGATCATAATACACTGCAGCTGTTAGTTCCATCTCACTCGCAAGCCACGCGGCGATCGCTAAGATGGCGGCGGCTGCCGACCAATAGCGGTCAATAGCATTTCCCGCGCTTTGAAAATTCATCTTCTGCGCAGGTACATCGGTAAGCCATATCAGTTGGGTACTACTGTACTACGTTTTACCACAATTTTGTTCTATCACGCACTTGAAATAAAATATAACAATTCCTCAAAATACGTACTTGTCAATGTCAATCGACCATGATGAAAAAAAAACTGCGCTGAATAAAAATATAGGGGGGCATGATTTTTTTTTATAATCGGGGGGGGGGGGGCACCATGAAAAAGAAGTTGGGAAACCCTGCTCTGTACTCACCAACAAGTGGCACCGCCGCCATGATTCCATGTTGGACGCTTGTGGTGTTCAGCTCACAGGCGCTGCCCGGCACCAGGTAGGACACGGAGAAGATCTCGAAGGACATGCCCACGATGATGCTGCTACACAGGACGAACGCCAGTAAGTTGAACTTCCCAAACCCTGAATAGAACGAAATATGATACAGAATTGGGACACGCGGTTTGATTCCAGGAACTGAGAAGAGACATTGTTACACGGGAATATACTTGGGAGGTCCAATAAAAGAGTACATCGGCTTAGAAATCTCGGAGATATTTTAAGCAGTAACTTAAACAAATACTATATTTACCTACAATGAAATTGTGACCCACTGATTTTGACAAAAGAAAACAGCTGTTAGGCAGGTGTTTATACAGAGGATTATAAAATAGTCGAAATTGCCCTAGAAATTTTGCACACATATATAAACAGGTGCAGCTAAACGGTAGCTTGAATATGTCAGTTAGGGACAAGGGTTTATTCCCAACGACCACCCCTGATTCTGTCCCCAGTGGTGGTTGTTGCAACAGCTTAAAGACAAGTAAAAACGGGGTACCTACTTAGAAGAGACAAAAGTCCATCCAGAGGCCTTGCGACAGACTGAGTCTCAACTAATATCACGGACGGCCTCGGAGAGTCACCTTCTATGAAATTACTATGAATACTTACATCAGTTCCACGCATGGAATTTATATGAAAAAATTGGACACGTCGGAATAAACAATTTGATAATAAATGGTAAAAGTTCACAGAGGATCACGTTTCGGCAATCATTTATCAAATGACTGGGCTCACGTGAGTAAACAAGCCTATAAACAGAAAGCGGAAAGGGCAGAAACAACAATAAACTTATATCCAACAAATCAAACTCGAAAGTCAAAAATGAGTCTCAAGAAGTTATTCTGACTCTACCACCGCATATTGGAAGCAATGTGAATAATACAAATAAAGATTTGTCTTTATTCACATTCATAAATTCATAAGTCAAAGGACTTAGATGTTAGAGCCAGTTAGCTATCACCTAGCTAGGCTAGACCACCGTGAATGAAAATAGTTGAATTTCATAATCGGTACCTGCGAGTCTGTAAACCGTTTGTAAATAATAAATACTATGATCTCCAGTATAACAATACAAGGAGTTACGGAGCAAACAAAAAAACCTGATGCATTGATAAGATACTGATGTGCTTAAGACCGCGTGATTCGTTATGACAGGTAAATATGAGCTTCCGCAAGTCATAGTGATGGTCTATTAGTTTTTTGTGACGTGACGTAGTGTTAGACTCCTGTGTCAGAGATGTCCGCTCAGGTGTCAGAGGCCGCTCCAGACCCTCCGAACGCGTGTTACCAATCGAAAACAGCACGAACCATAGGAAATCCAAACGTAACTTCTGAAATTGATCGGGTATACTTCGTGCGGGCAGAGGTTTCGACCCCGGTATCGGTGGCGTGCAAAATGCTGACATAATTATTATGACAGATAAAACAGATGTATAATACGTACCTACCTACAGATGGTGAATAGATTAACGACTTGACACATCTGATATGCTGGGGCCACACTATCGTCATCGTCAACAGCCAAATTCATAATAAACCAAAATCAAAAAACAAGTGAACGTAATAAATCGGGATATTCAACGGCGATGCCAATGCCATATCCCGATTATGTGGTTACACTTACTTACGGCGAACGTCAAAGGACATCAAACAACGGGATGGTCAATGGAATATCACGATACATGTGGCCCCAGCATCAACGACTAGCCACCAGCGCCCGTTCAGTGATCGTTAGAGGAAATACATACTTAGTGATGGCTCCTCTCATCTCATTATACCCTAGTATATATTTTGTCTTTAAAAACTTAAATGGTAGTGGTAGCCCATTTATGGTAGACCACCTGTCCCACTACCATTTGGTAACGCAGCCAGCATACTATATATATAACAGCATTATATATATACAATAGAATATAGCGGCATTGCCCAGTAAAATTTCAAATCTAATTCGAAAATTGTTGTATAAATTCGAAATGGGTAGGTACCTACCTAAAAATGCTATGTAGATTAAGTTTTTTAGTAATATGTAAACACTGCAAAAAGTAATGAGAACAAAACAAACAAGGTAATTATAGTACCTAATTTTATCATGTTTACTTCTAAAAGGCATTTGAAATCAAAGGAATAAAAATTATACTGCTAGGTGATCAAAATAAGCGGAAACGCCATCGCCCTATTGCTATTCAGTGAGTCTACCTTCCGTCTCCATTATCAGACACGCCGTTGCCATAATATCATGTTGTCATCGAAACTTCACCACCACCTTACTAAACCAAGTGATAAATCTGTGGCCAAATCCCTATCGCAGTGTTCCGGCAACGGTCTTTGAGAGCCAGTCCCGCTCTAAGCTGAGCATCTTTACCATCTTCGACCACATCGTCACGTCAGATAGTGGTCAAATTGCTATCATTTAAGTACCGTCTTACAACAAAAGTTTAGACCAGAGTTAAACAGATGTTTCTAAAATTTCATTCCACAAAATCGACATCTATCCACTCGCGTTTTATTACTCAACTATAAGCACCTCGCGGTTTCACCCGCGTTAACTACTATCCCGCGGGAACCATTAATTTTTACGGGATAAAAGTTAGCCTATGTCACCCGGGGATAGCATAGCTTCCCAACAGTGAAAGAATTTTTCAAATTGGTTCAGTAGTTTCGGAGCCTACTCTACTCATTACAACCAAACAAACAAAGTTTTCCTCTTTATAATATTAGTGTAGAAGTATAGATTACTTAGCATTCCTAATTATTTTACTTGTGAATTTGTTATTGGCTCAGAGAAAGCGCTAGGCGTCGATTTGGGCGAAAAATATTTAGACACTTCTGTTCTACTCTTGTTTCAATCTTTTGTGGTAAGACGGTTAAAGTTTTAAAATAAAATAAAAAAATTAAAATTCAGCTCAATTGCAGGTTTGATTCCCGCACAGCTGAAATATTTGCGTGATCAACAATGATTTGCTCTGATTTTGGATACGTTTGAACCCATGCTCCGGTTAGTTATATGGAGATAGGTACAGGGTATCCCAGTTAAGGGATCAGCATTTGTTATAACATAATCGTACAACGAGCCTCGTAACTATTTAATATTTAATTTTCAAACCTGCCATCCTCAACGCATCTTCAAAAGGCACTTTATCTTGTTTCACGACCATTTTGCTCACCATTATTCAAACTGATGGTTGCGAATAAAATTAATACATTCGATAGCACGTGCGTCCCCACTCGAGGACGAGTGAGTATTGGAGGGTGCAAAGTGTTACGCCAGAACCATAGTATTGCAAGCCTGAAACCGCTACTTAGAGTATCGAGCAATATAATAATAACGAATGTAAAGCTGAGTCTACATTAGTGGCGTATCATCGGCATCGTATCATAAAACCTGCTTACCAAACCGTGGTTTGCTTTGGGTGGTTCAAATGACATCATAATAATCGATGATACTATATGTACCTCTTAAATGAAAATTTTGATAATATAATATTATGTAATCGCGTATCAACTGATCTAGAGTTCTGTGCAAGATAATTATGTTGTCTGTTGTAGTCGATGAGAATTAAGTACTGTTTGATTAGCATTGACAATAATTTTATTATGCCTTAAACCAAGCCAAAGAGCTGAAACAAACTCAATCTATGATTTACAACACATCAAAAGCTACGGAACCAATAACGCATAATATTCTAGCGGTTTGCGCATACGTCCGGACTGGCGCAGTATCCCGATAACCCGATCTAAATCGTGACCCGTCCACATTAACGATACGTAAAATCACGATGAATTTCAATGCCTATTAGGAATTTTAACGAAGTAGCGCCTAACGATGAATGATACGTGTCAGTGAGCGCGCAATATGAGTATGATGGTCGAAATAAAATGATACACGACAGTGTGGAGTGTGGACTCCGCTTAAGTGTGCACACGCTGAAAAGATATTTCGGTGACGCCAGTCACCGTATAATATTTGTGCTGTCGTGTGCTGTGTACAAACAAACAGTATATCTCGAATGTTTACTGTTGTACTTGCATGCTGAAGCGAAGATTGAGCAGTGGCTAAAATTTTTACTGCCTTTGACATTACGTATCTACTTTTTTTCTTTCTTCTGTGACCATGGTGCTTTTCGCACATGGTGCCAGTTTACGCACCTTATTACGTAATACCTAGGTCAGTGGTAATACTAAAAAATCTCTTAATTCAAAACTAATAACCAAAGACTACATACAAGCTTACAACCTCAAGGAAGTTTGCTGTGCCAATACGGTTACATAAAATTTGTATATAGTTCAAAGCTAGTAAGTTAATATGTGATGATAGAGATAGAAGATAGACAACGGAACTCAAGAGGTAGCAGTAGGTGGTCTAGTTCAAATTATTTGAGAAGTATTCATAACGTTTTTTTTAAATAGGTACCTAAGTACAAGTAAATAAAAAAAAATCTCAGTCATCGCTTCGTTTCAGTCGTTTCAATTTACTCCATTTTACCCTAAATTGGTTGATTATTTAAATATTTTCGATACAATCATAAACTGATGACATAAGTTGTATTAAAGTTATTACATGACGCTATCATGATTATGTGCTTATAGTAATCGTATAAGTGTGATATTCATACGCACATTAAATCATATATAATAGTGTAACTGAGACCTTTAAACGAGTGTCTAATAAAAGTATTACTAAAAACATCTATGTGAACTAAAGTTATTTATGAGTCGAATGAAAGTCTACTCAGATACGAATTAGTCGGCGCGACGATTAGTACTCGATTACAATGTAACCATCGTATAATGTGATTAAATCCATGTTTATATAACTTTTAAGCGTTGTACGAGGATAATGCAACCGAAAAGTCGTATAAGATTGTTATATAGAAGTGTTGACAATAACCAATACATAATGATCATATAATTTCATCACGTAAACGTTTATAAAACCTTTTAATACGACATTACATAATTAGTCGCCTTAACACTTTTAAATAACTTTGAAGGAATTTTATAACTCTTTTGTTACATTTATATAACAAAAAGGCATGTGCTGTTTTTTATACGACATTTTTTGCTGCTTGGGTAGAGTGGCAGAATGTGGGCTCGTGTGCTTGCAGCACAGAGTAAATAAAGGCACTAGCGTAAGTTTGCAGTAGCTAATGCATATTTATTGATTTAATGCCAATAGTATGACTTTCTTCCATTTCTCCCAAAGTCATGATTGTCAACGTTAGCTGCCCATACACTGCACGTCTATCTACACGTTAACATACCTCGACGTTTCGGCCGAGTTACATCGACCGCGGTCACGAAAAGACGTCGAGGTATGTCAAAATTATATAGTACTAGCTGAGCCCCGCGGTTTCAGCCGCGTTTGGATAATATACTATATTATATATTTATAAATGGTAGCCTGTGTGTTATTCTGATGTATAAACTATATTATTGTAAAGTTTCATTAAAATCCATTAAGTAGTTTTTACGTGAAAGAGTAACAAACATCCATCCATACTTACAAACTTTCGCGTTTATAATATTAGTAAGAGTAAGATTTTGATATTAGTTATTACTTGCTATTTTTGATAATAGTTATTATTATTGCGCAAATTAGACCCGTGTAAATTATAGTTTTACATAACTTCAGGCACGTGTACCTACTGAAAAGCATACGAGTATACTTGGATGTTTATGCACAGCCACGCTTTGTCAATGAGCTAATAAACCGCAAAAAATCGTTTTTATGCAAAAAATAGGATGTACATCCAGTTCGTACACTCAAATTTTCATACTTGGATTCCCAGTTATAACAACAGAACAAATGCGGTTCAAATTTGCATGGATAAACAAAAATGTTACTCTACAATAATAATTATTATATTTTACTAGCCGACCCGACAGACATTGTCCTGTAAAATTGTAATTTTCCTGTCAAAAAAGTTACAGTACAAAAGTTAATGTGGTCGTGAAGTTTCCTCTGATTTTCTTATTACGTTCGGCGTTTATTTTTTTTTTTTTATTTTTTTTTTTTATTATTTACTAGCTGACCCGACAGACGTTGTCCTGTCATTGTTTCTATGGGAAAACGCTTCCTCTCCTTCTATCTCTCTCCCTTTACCTGTCGCTCTCACTCTCTCTCCCTCTCCCCTTTCCCCTAACATTATCTCTCTGTCTGTCTCTGTCTCTCTCCCTCTTCCGCTATTTCTGTCCTTGCCCTTTAATCTCTCTCCCTCTCAATCTCTTTCCTTCTCACTCTATATGTCTCCCTCTCCCTCTATTTAAGTTACCATGGTCGCTAAGTATTCTAAAATTTTCATATTTTCCGCGCTATTTTAATACTTTTTTCTTTCATAAGAACCTTCTCCTGACAATAACGAACACAACAAAAAAAGAATTCAATATGAACTTTATACAATAGCAATAAACCTCGTTTTAGTTAATCGTTTGTATGGGAAAAAGGAAAGGGCTGTTTTTAGGGGTTTACCGGCAATTATTTGAATTTTTCTCATCGTAAAAACCATCTATGAACTTCAACGAACATTAAAAAAAAAAGAATTGGCCAAATTGGTCCAGGCGTTGTTGAGTTATGCGCTTACCAACACATTTTGCGGGAGTTTTGGCGGGAATCCGATAGTGAGACGTTGTTGGTTTTATATTATTAGCTCAAACTTGTGTTTCTTCGAGTGTTAATGTGTAATATTGGTGGAATATTAACCATTAAGTGTTCGTTAACGTGCACGAGTGTAGGCGAATGATATAAACTCAAAAAACGTGTCATTTCGCATTTTTACCAAAACTCCCAGGAAGTTTCAGTAAAGCATCCACTACTTTACTGAATCGTGACTTTGACGATGTAAATAATTGACTTGACTACTTGACCACGATTGCTATAACATTGCTGTGTCTTTTTAATGTGAAATTAAGAAATACTTAAAATAAAATACTTGACACTGGCTATATGCACAAACCGTGTGAAGCCATAACTAAAAAAAAAAAAAAAAAAAACATTTTGCGATTCATTTTTATATTATAACTAGCTGTTGCCCGCGACTTCATCCGCGCAGACTATATACTTTACCATAATTCCAAATAACTAAAAATAGACCATGACCTCGAGTTCGACATCGACATCCGCGATATATCCGCATATGCGATATCCAACATTCTCGTACGACATCCACCATCTTCTATCAAAATTACCATTTTATACAAAAACCTGGCATTTTATACCAAAATCTAACATTTCATACAAAAATCTACCATTTCCTACCAAAATCTACCATTTTCTACGAAAATACCATGTTCTACCAAAAGCTACCATTTTCTACTAAAGTCTAAATTTTTCTACCACAATCTAAATTTTTTTTGTAAATCTATTATTTTCTTTCTAAATGTGCTATTTTCTACCAAAAGCTACCATTTCCTACCAGATTCTACCATTTCATACAAAAAACTACCATTTCCTAAATTAAATCTACCATTTTAACCGTAATCTACCATTTTACCATAATCTACCATTTTAATTTCAAATTCACTAATATCTACCAAAAGCTACCATTCCTTTCAAAATCTACCATTATTACCAAAAATCTACCATTTCCTACCAAAAATCGACCATTTTCTACCTTTAATTTATCATTTTCTACCAAAATCTACCACTTCCTACCTTTTAAAGAACATAGATACTACGTTTGAAATTGATCAAACCAATAAAACACGTTGTTCCATCCAAACTTTGCAACCCCTTTTCACCCACTTAGGGGTTAAATTAAAAAAATATATAGTCAGGTTCTTAGTGCACACCTAAGTCTCCTAGTGTCATCTACGAATGTGTACAAAATTTCAGTTTTGAACTAAATCTGATGAAAAATATTCTGCAACCCCTTTTATTATTTTAGGGGTTGAATATTAAAAAATGATGAAACACGTGTTTAATTAAATCTTAATAATATAAATGCCAAGTTTGAAGCTGATCAGACAAAGAAAACACGTTGTTACACAAAAACTTTACAACTTGTTTGCACCCCTTTAGGGGTTGAATTTTCAAAAATCCTTTTTTAGTGCATACCTTCGTCACCTAAGGAATACTTGTGCAAAATTTCAATTATGAACTAAATCTGATGAAAATATTTTGCAACCCCTTTTTATTACTTTAGGGGTTGAATATTAGAAAACGATGAATAACATGTTTAATTAAATGTTTTAAAGAATATATATGTCAAGTTTGAAGTTGATCGGACCAAGAAAACACGTTGCTCCATACAACCTTTGTAACCCCTTTTCACCCCTTTAGGGGTTGAATTTTCAAAAATCCTTTCTTAGTGCACGCCTACATCACTTAAGAAATATTTATGTAAAATTTCAATGTCGAACTAAATCTGATGTAAAATATTTTGCAACCCCTTTTTACCCCTTTGGGGGTTAAATATTAAAAAACGATGAAATACGTGTTTAATTAAATCTTTTAAAGAATATAAATGCCAAGTTTGAAGTTGATAAGACCAAGAAAACACCTTGCTCCATACAAACTTTGCAACCCCTTTTCACCCCTTTAGGGGTTGAATTTTCAAAAATCCTTTCTTAGTGCACGCCTACGTCACATAAGGAGTATTTGTGCAAAATTTCATGGTTCTAGACCCAGTGGTTTCAGCTGTGCGTTGATCGTCAGTCAGTCAGTCAGTCAGTCAGTCAGTTTTGGCTTTTATATATATAGATAGATAAGATAGAGATTATCCTACTAATACAAAATTATAAATATGAACGTTCGTGATTCCGATTATATGACAATGTTTGTCATTTCTTCACTCTCAAACGGTTGGACCAGTTTTGATGAAATTTGGTAAAAATGTAGGTAGTATTAACACATTTACTTAGTATGACATATCTATAATTATAAGTATAATAATAATTATGTATGCCTGTTCACCAAACGACTTGGAACGTAATACTAACCATACAATACATACTCGTACCTACTAGCGAATGGGCCCAGCTTTGCATGGGATGGTAAAAGTAAATAGTTGAAAATATTTTGACTCTATCTCAGAATAAATAAACCCTACCATGCGATATAAATAATACAAAACTTTGAATTGTTAATTCCTAAAAATGAGAAGGTTGTTAGCAAAATAATACCTACCTACTGAAAATAAAAACATCATTTTCCCACGATATCAATAGTATTTATTCGTACGTCAGAAAACTTATTATGTACACTCGTAATTTTCATAAACTTCTTCGGAATACAATATCCATACTAATATTATAAATCTGAAAGTAACTCTGTTTATCTGTTTGTCTGTTTATCTGTTTATCTGTATATCTGTTTGTCTGTTTGTTTGTTACCTTTTCACGGCTGAACGGCTGAACCGATTTCGATGAAATTTGGTATAGGGGTATATTGGACTTATGAGACGGACATAGGCTATCTTATGTCTCAAAAAATAATCTCGAAGGGGATGAAATAGGGGTTGAAAGTTTGTATGGGGAAGCCATAATTCCTCAAGTTAGGGATCTGAAAATTCTTATTTAGGCTTTTGATAAGAAATAAATAAATACGGTTTTCAGCATTTTTTCAAAATCATCCCTAAAGGGGGAAAAGCAAGGGGTTGAAATTATGAGGTATTCTTTAGATGCACCCCCTACGGACCACAATAAATGGCTGAACGGATCGTAATTTAATTTGGCAAGTAATTAAAGGGGGAGAGTGCGGTGGGAGGAGAGGGGGGAGAGGGCGGGGGAGGGGAAAGGGAAAAAGGAGGAGAGTGGGGGAAAGGGGGAGTAGATGGTAGAGTGGGTGGAGAAGAGGGTAGAGTGGGGAGAAAGAGGGGAGAGTGGGGGTGAAAGAGGGGAGAGTGGCGGGAGAAAAAGGGGAGAGTGGGGGGAGAAAGAGGGGAGAATGGGGTGAGTAAGAGGGGAGAATGGGGTGAGAAAGGGGGGAGAGTGGGGTGAGAATAGAGTAGAGTGGGGAGAAAGAGGAGAGAGTGGGGAGAGAAAAAGGGGAGAGTGGGGGGAGAAATAGAGTAGAGTCGGGTGAAAAAAGGGGAGAGTGGGGGGGAAAGAGGGGAGAGTGGGGGGAGAACAAGGGGCAAGTGGGGTGAGTAAGAGGGTAGAGTGGGGAGAAAGGGGGTAGAGTGGGGCGAAAGAGGGGAGAGTGGGGGGAGAAAAAGGGGAGAATGGTGTGAGAAATAGGGGAGAGTGGGGTGAGAAAGAGTGGAGAGTGGGGGAGAGTGAGATAGAAGGAGGGGAGAGTGGGGGGAGAAATAGAGCAGAGTGGGGAAAAAGAGGGGAGAGTGGGGGAGAAAGAGGGGAGAAAGATAGGGGAGAGTGGGGCAGAAAGAGGGGAGAGTGGGGGGAGAAAGTGAGAAGAGTGTGGTGAGAAAGAGGGGAGAGTGGGGTGAGAAAGAGGGGAGAGTGGGGGGAGAAAGAGGGGAGAGTGGGGTGAGAAAGAGGGGAGAGTGGGGGGAGAGATAGGTGAGAGTACGGGGAGAAATAGGGGAGAGTCGAGTGAAAAAAAGGGGAGAGTGGGGAAGAAAGAGGGGAGAGTGGCGTGAGAAAGAGGGGAGAGTGGGGGAGAACAAGGGGCGAGTGGGGTGAGAAAGAGGGTAGAGTGGGGAGAAAGGGGTAGAGTGGGGCGAAAGAGGGGAGAGTGAGGTAGAAGGAGGGGAGAGTGGGGGGAAATATAAAAGAGGGGGGAGAGGGCAGAGTGTGGGGAGAAAGAGGGGGGAGAAAGAGTTTGAGTGCGCAATTTATAGAAATAGAGGGAGAGAGAGTGAGCGAAGGTGGGAAAGGGAGAGATATAGACGGAGAGGGTGTTGAAATAAATATAATGGATGAGATGGACAGGGAGAGAGTAGGCGAGAGATTGAGAGTGGAAAGGCATATTAATGATAGAAAATAGGGAAAGATATATAGAGATATAAGGAGAGGGAAAGAGATAGAGGTAGAGGAAGAGATATAGAATGAGCGAAAGAGGGACAACGATAGAAAGAGGGCTAGAGAGGGAGAAAGATAGCAGAAAAGGGAGAGAGAAAGAGACAGATATATTCTTACCTATAACTGTTCCCCGCGACATCAATTGATTTTCTAAACAGTTAACATTTTATATAAAAATGCGAACGAAGTTGCGGGTATCAGCTAGTTACTTATATAAATGTCTTTGTTACGATAAATTATTATTACTATGCCCAGGATTTTTAGGGGCAGTTTCTTTGTTTCAAGTGTTCCGTACCCCCATCAAAGCTATTTTTACTACGAATTAGATTGTGATTCATGTAATTGTTCCATGGTTCGATTTTGAAAGTAAAATGCAGAAATATACGGAATGAGGGTTGCCAGGAGTGGGGCAATAGGTTAAAACATGGCTTTAATCCTACTAATATTATAAACGCGAAAGTTTGTAAGTATGGATGGATGGATGGATGGATGTTTGTTACTCTTTCACGTAAAAACTACTGAATGGATTTTAATGAAACTTTACAATAATATAGCTTATACATCAGAATAACACATAGACTACAATTTATAAAGATATTGTGGGAATTGTCTAAAATATATCGGTAAGTGTAAAGTACGTAGGAAAAAATCGACCATTTGCGAGCTATTCTGGCGTGCGCTGCCAAAACCGCTAGAGTTACACATATGTAATGTATGATGGGAATGTCCATATTCTAGACTATACTAATATTAGTCCTACAAAAAAGCGCACCACAATATATAGCTATACCTTATGTGCAAGCCGTAATATCATAAATCGTAAAGTATTTTTGCAGTATCACGGATGTCAACTATGATCATTGGTGACACAATAATTATGCCACACATACATAATTCGTCCCTCTTATGACTAACTGTCGTAACTAGCATTGACATTATTTTACAGGGCAACGTATTTTCAGTTGAGAGCTTTACATTTTGTATCGCAGTACACGCCAATCGTGTCCTATCCATAGGTTTTATGCCTCTATGTGGAGAACAAAGCTTTTACTTTCATGTAGTTGATATAATTTCAATATAATTGCGTAAATACATGCAGTATATACATTTAAAACTGTTACGACACTTTGTGATAACTTTGTTTTTGTATATATCAGTTTTAAATGCTAGATACGGCGTTTTTTTTACAAGATGATGGCAAAATCAATTATAAAAAAGAAATAAATAAGCGTCTTATTAATTGAACTAAAATCTGAATACAAACACTTACCTAACTAAGAAAGGATTTATGTGAATTCCGGACACCATACAATTTTGGAATCCGTTTGTAAGCTATTCAAAGGGTAAAAGGCATTCGTTCAGAACATGTCGGTCTTCTTCTCTTTCTTTCACAGCCGAAAGACGCCCACCGCTGGGCATAGGCTTCCCCCAATGACTTCCACGATTACCAGTCTTGTGCTTTCCTCCCTCAGCTGTTTCCCGCGTCCTACACCAGGTCGTCGGTCCACCGTATTAGGGGCCTGCTTATGCTGCGTTTGCCGGTACGCGGTCGCCACTAGATAACCTATTCAGCTCCATCGGCCATCATTTCTGCGTGCAATGTGCCACGGTCAACTGCCACTAGAGTTTAGCAATTCATCGAGCTACGTCAGTTACTTTGGTTTTCCTACGGATCTCCTCATTTCTGATTTGATCACGTAGTGAAACTTCGAGTGTTGCTCTCGCCATCGCCCTCTGGGTGATTCTGAGCCTTCTGATAAGGCCCATGGTGGGCGACCACGTTTCGGTGCCATAAGTCATCACTGGCAACACACACTGGTTATAGGCTTTCGTCTTCAGGCATTGTGGTGTCTGTCAGAAAAGATTTTGCGTAGCTTCCCGAACGCAGTCTAGCCGAGTTGGATTCGCCGATTGACCTCTTTCTCAAAGTTGAACTTACCAAGCTGGATAGTGTCCGATTTTCATGGGAGACGGTACAACATGGGTGCCTATTCAGCATAATTTTAGTCTTACCCATGTTAATTTCAAGACCGACTTGTGCGGAAGCTCTGTTGAGGTCATCGAGCATAGCACTCAGTTCATCATGTCGGTAAGTTCAAAGAAAAAAGAGGGATACCTGACTTGCAAATAAACTGTCATAAGCATATTTTATTTCTATGAATAGTAAAAGTTAAAAAAATGCCGGGCTTAGGTATACTTGGCCAGTTTATTTCATGATTATTTCAAATATGTTTTATGACGTGACGACGACGCAGATATTCGGGCTTTAGGAGCTGAGTTTTAGGCGAAATACTAGCAATTATATTAATTATTCCCCTCGTGACTTCAGTCGCGGATGCAATGTGTCTTAATTCTTATTTCAGAACCTATTAGTGATAAGACCGCGACACCAAGTGCAGCAGTAGGAGTGCTCACTGCTCAGACACAACGCTAAACGTGTCGTATTCTTTATTGCAATCATTCGTAATGTTCACTCTTAAAAGTAACTCTGCTTGCCCTTGTGTATTAGATTCCTTTTGATTCTAGTTTTTGTTAGCGTCAGCCCGATGCATAAAGTGGTCCGGTCATTATTTATTTCCTTACTGGTTACTCGCGTAAAAGGCACCTTTATATTAACATAATAATATATAAGGACTCAACAATGGAATCGGCCATTGCAATTTCAAAATATTAGCGTTGCCTTGTGGCTTGTAAACTTTTTATATTCAATGCACGTAACTACAACAACAACAATGCACATAAAAGAGAATGACATTCTTCTTATTGAATTCTTTAAAAAAAGCTTATTTATGACAGTTCAGTTACAAGTCATATGCGTCTTTATCCTTTGAAAAAAACCGGCGATGTGTTCTGAAATGAATGCCCTTTACCATTTGATTTTTCGTAGCATGATCCTTATCTACACGAAATAGAGCTTTCAAGCATTACTATATTTTTGCAAATTGCAACTGTAAGGACGTGTATAGATGTAAATATTGAAACAAAAATATTTCACTGTGTCGTATATAGTACAGGTACGTCTCTACAAAAATGAATGCAACTAATAAAAAATTTCACTAGTAGTCGTATGTTATACTTACTTCAGTTAGTGATATGTTTTTTTGGTGTTTTATAACATACGTCAACGCTGTTTATTGTGATAGCTCCTCACTGGTATAAGATACAGTTACGACAGTTGGTGGATAGTGTTTGAAATTGGATTTTGAGTACGTAGGTCAAAAAAAGTCGATTACGACAATTTTGTCAGATACGACAGTTAGTCATGAGAGGGACGAATTATGCAACGAACCTTTCAAATATATAATTATAAGTGTCGTATGCGCGTGTGAAACCGCGGGGCGCAGCTAGTATAACAATTATTTTAGTTTACCTATATAATTTCTTGTGTTATTAAAAATATGCGGTAATATATATAACTTTTTATTAATTTAGGTACGCAGATACTACGAGTACAAGTAGATACTTACCGGAGTATATCAGAATTATTATAAGTAGGTACCTATTACATTTTTTCTCACTTGCAAAATGACGCAGGTTTTAAATATTAATTATGGCCTTAGTGGTGTACGTATCTGTACGTTGTACCAAAATATTTTCTATTTGTGTGTACTTCGTTACCTACCTACTTACCTAGTATGTGTGCGTGTGTAAGTATGTATAATAGTTACACTGCGACCATAGACATAATATAACGTTAGGTATTGCACAAGAATTTATAGTTATAAAAAGAATATTTATTTCAACAAAAGCAATCGGTAATTAAAAAACAAAATACCTTATGAAAATTAAAATAGCACTTATAATCTTAATTAGGATTCTAATTAGTTTTTAATTGTTAGAGGTTAAACTTACTTTGAATTTTCTGTTTTAATTCTTTTAGTTATTGTTTCTTAAATTTTGATAGACGTACCTAACCAGCCATCCTGCGTAGCATTAGGTAAAGTACTCTCCTTCGAGAGTCGGGTAAAAAGGAAACTAAAATAAAAAACATCTCTGACGTATTGGTATAAAATAATACATTATTGAAATATAACAAAAAAACACATAACTGAGAGTTTCATTTAATCAATCGAGATTCATGCGAATCCGATTAATCGATTTGTTGAGAAAATCACAAAATCATTTAATATTCATCTTTTTATCGGAGGGTAAGAACAGGGACACCCCAATACCACCTGGAAATAAATTAAACCAATTTATATTAGAAGTGCGTTAACTATGTACTATCCCGCGGGAACCGTTAATTATTACGGGATAAAAAGTAGGCTATGTCACTCGGGGATACTGTAGCTTCCCAACAGTGAAATAATTTTTCAAATCTGTTCTATAGTTTCAGTCTTTTCATTGCAAACAAATAAACAATCAAATCTTTCCTCTTTATGATATTATAGTAAGTATATAATATCTGTTATAACTTCTAAATTATGTCAATTCAAAATGCTTTACGAAATTGGATTATACAGTTTCAATTATAATGCCGTTCCATAAACACGTCAAAAAGCAAAATTAATTGCTACCACAACTGAGAAAGGTATATAAAATATAAACCTAAGGCTCTATAGTAGAAGCTATCACACATTTCATTTCAATTTCTCACCGCAATATTGTCTACTCCTGTATTTCACATTGCTATATAAAAAATGTAAGTCATATAATTTGCCGCTGTTGCCAGACGAGTTTTTGTTTCAATAATGCCCAGGACTATATCGAGGGCGACAAAATCCTTGAATCGATATGATCGCACTTACTAAAGATAAAAACGGACCAGATGTAGAAGGTGAGCGAGCAGTTGGTGGTGATGACAGCACCAACGAGGTTCACGCCGGCCAGCGAGCACAGCCGAGCTACCATCATGCCGAGACTGGTCACCAGCCCTCTGGAACAAGGAGGCAGGTTCCGTTCTCATACAATTCGACCATCCATCAAACCATCCTTAAAACCATCTCGAATGGCTGTGCCACTTCTTAGAACCTCCGAAGTATGCCACAATAAAAAACTAATGCGTCACCAACATACTAGATCCTGAACCCTTACTACGATTGCCTTTATCTAGCTAGGGAATCAGTAACGAAGATCGTGGTTCCAGATTCAGAGCAAATACAGAGTGGTCACCATTAGGTACTTTGCAAAGTTTTCTCCTGTCGAGCAGTATCATGCAAGAATCACTATGCCCTGATCCAAGAAATAATTTACTAATGTTTGCTTGTCGGAGGATTACGACCTTCGTTCACTGGTTTCTGGCCTATCAGCGATGATCAACTATCGGGTGTTCAATGTTCATCTACTGTGCTTGTCTGGATTGGGCAGGACTTGCACAGGAAAACAAATTGTACAGTATCAAAGACCTACATGGCACTGGCGACGAGCAGACTGGTTGCTAACTACTGAACATAAAACCTGATAATCATATAAAATCCTCACCTATACGGCGTTGGATACAGATCCACACAATAAGCCGACAAGCTTGGAAGTCCAATCACGGCAGTTTGTAACAGGATAAAGAATACCAGGCTAGCAGCTGGCTGGTAGAGATCCACCAGCGTCCCGCTGACCCCGGAGATGATCAGCCAAGTGATGAGCAGCAGACGTCGGTGCGAAGCCACCCTTGAGACGATCAGGGTGAGGACGCAGAAGAACACTCCGCATAGGATTCCGGAGTAGATAGTATTGGGAGAGATCGTGTCGTTGCAAACATACTGAAAATATGACTAAAAGTTACCGCAAATGTTGATAATAGATTTTAAATAAATGTATGCTAAGAAGTAGTATTTCAATAAAGCAGATATTTTGGATCGTCGACTTATACTTTCCAAAAAATAGTTTATATGATTTTTTATATCGACAGAGAAGTAATCTCAAGATTCCCTTATCAGCCTAGGACCTTCCATCACGGTGAAAGTTTAGATTTAACTAAATACTTTTGAGTTCTCAAAAATTTTACACCGCAAGAAATAATGATAATAATACATCAGTATTCTCAGTAAGCCCGTGACTCATGGCCGTGTTGTTGTCTCCGAAGACCCTGGTGCAGAACTTCTTCTCGTTGTTCCATCCACCGTGGAAGGAGTTGAAGAATATGTTGACTATGGTCGGGTACCACATTGCAAAAGCATTGTTCCTGGAATAAAATATAAAATGGGAAGTATAGACAACCTTTGAATATGCAGATAAGATACGAACAGTAATAAAATGTGAGGCGAGTCTGTGGTTGAAAAAAGTAAAACTGCAATATCTCACGTGGTGCAACAGAGAGCCATCAAGTAGAATAGCTGCAGGGTTCTCCACAGCAGAGGAGGTTTGAAGATCGGAGCCGTCTGCTTCACCACGGAATCCCAGAAAGAGTTCTTCTTTTCCACCGCTATGTCATCAGAGGTTATAAGGTGCTGGACCTGGAATAACATAGGCTTTTGGCGGGCAATGGAGAGAGGTATGCTCGGAGTTTCTTTGGGCGATAAAATCCGGAACGAGGATATTCGCCAAAGAAGTAAAGTTTACGACATAGCTCTCAGGGTTTGCAAGCTGAAGTGGCAATGGGCAGGCCACATCGCTCGTAGAACTGATAACCGATGGTGAAGAATAGTTTTAGGTCAGATTGCCCAGTTTATTTTCTGGCAATATTACTCTTCAAGCCACAACGAGGATCTACAAGGCTGTGATAAAATAGGGAAAAATTCCAAAAGAATTTAACTCATTAATTCACTTACCTGGTACTCATCCTTTCGTCCACCATTCCACTCATAGATACTCCTCAGGACCTCCAATGCCTTCTTGTTATCCCCCCTACTGGCCAGAAACTTAGGGCTTTCGTGGAGGTAGGCCATCATCAACCCCCCGATGCCCAGAGGCAGCGCTAGAGCCAGCGTGAAGAGACGCCAGGGTCTATAGCTGATGCCGAGGAGCGGGATGGGGAGGCTAAACTGCAGAGGAAGGAGGAAGTAGGCTAATCCTGGAAATCACAAAATATTGTCTATGCACTCATTTGGACAACGCAGTCGATTACTCTCTCGATGAGAAGGACTAAGTCCTAAGAGGTCCCGACTCTTAGTGTAGAATTCAGGTTTGCATTGGATCACTATCTCTACACTATCCACTACACGCTTAGTTACCTAGAAGTAAGGCTTTTCACTTATGTGGCTTGAAGACCTGCAGGCTATAACTATCGGGAAACAGACTCCAGCAAGGATTTCCATTTAAACTTTATTGATAGGTACGCATAATATTACCAAAATAGAGAGATATTTATGAAGAGTTTACTTGGCCTTTCGTGGATATTAGGGCACAATATCCTTTCTTTTAGTATGCAGATCATGAGCCTGTAGAAATTATTGTGAGAATGGTTACTTCTGTGAAGGATTTCAGCGCGGTTCATGATGACGTGTTCTTTTTTAATTCACGTGTACCTTTCGTATCGTCCTTGACAAATATTCCTATCACGAATTTTACACGTGAAACAATTAACACGCGACATGTTTTTGGCACCTTTACTGCATTTTAAAGCAATCCATCATTTGATCGGAAATTCGTTATTGCTTATCAAAATTTATCATTTTTTTTATCAAAATAATTTTATTTATTGCTATGGTATTATGGTACTGGCTACAGAATTAATGTATTTAAAATCATGATAATATTTGTTATCCATCACTCAGCAACTTGCTTTATACTGCATAAACTGCATTGCGTAAGACAGTCCAAAGTATCTATGTCTCATGTCCTGGGTGGTGAGTGGTGATGTATGAACTTGAACAGGCACGGCACACCACTTACCATCAGATAAAGATCTGCAACTTACCCACGGAAACACAAAACACAATTCGCCGCATGTACAATACCAAAATTGTTTGCAAAATAGTAAACCAAAAACTTTGGAAATGTTCAGCGCATTTGATTGCTGACTGTACAGCATTAACAGTATAAATTTCACGAAGACTGTTTTGCCAAAGATCTAGTAGTGCCATGTACCGACAGAGAAGTGTGTCTGTGTGCGTGTCCCGACTGGGAGATACATACACTAAAACACTGTGCATGTACACGTCACTACAACCATAGCCGAGCAGCCTTCTTGATAAGTATCTGTAGATACTAGAAGAAAATGCTCACCAAAAGAAAAGAACTCAGACGCCAGATTGACGCTAATCATGATGAAGAGGTACCTGCTGCGGTGGCTGGAGCCAGTGCATTCCCCCAGGATTGTTATAGTGAGGGTGTAACTGGCACTTGAGCTGGAAATTATATAAAATTACTACTTCATCAACATCCTCATCATCATCATCATCATCATCATCTCAACTAGATTTAAACGGGGCTAAAACGTGCACAATCTAATATCAAAACAGAATTTAGTAAACTGTGTGATTTGTTAAATTATACTTATTTTGTGTATAATTTTTACATAGTTTGTGCGCGGCGAAAGTTTAAGAACTTGTATCATCATCATCATATTTCATTGGCCAGGGTTGGCTTTCAATACATACAGCTAGATGGTACCTAGTATTTGCTGTAATTATTCTGAAAGTATACGTTGCTCCAATATCCGGTGTCAAAGTCAAGTTTATGTATAAAACATTTTCTTCGATAACCGGACTAAGCGAGTTACAGAATAGATAAGCTATCTATTTTTAATCATCATTTACAAAATTATCACTTCAAATCATTTTAAAGAAAAAAAGATAATATTATTGTTATTAATGGAAAGTATGTAGGATAAAATTAAATCACTAGATAAAATAAATGATATTTCATAGAAATAGGTACGTAAATAATAATTATTTCTGGTAAGTATATCGTTTTATACTTTCTTTAGCTTTCTTTTTATTGAAACATAAGATGGTGCTGCAACATGATTTCCCGAAAGTGCTCTTCTCAACAAATTGCCATCTAGAATTATTTCAACAGTAACTGTTGGTTAAATGTTATATTACCCTACCGAGAAGCCAAAGTTTTCATTCCAAACTTTCACTTTCAGTCCAGGTGCCACAACAGCCACAGGAGTACAGAAAACTTCCCAAGAGCCAAAGCAATCACCAGCTCCAATAGGGTTTCAAATTTTTTACGTAAATTTATACACAGAGAACTTTAAATTCGTTGTTCGTTGAATGGCGTAGTTCTGGCATCTGACGTCAGAGTCTGTCAACTCACCCAAGGGCCTCTGACGTGACATAACAAAGAAAACCAAGGATCAATTACTCACAAGCTGGAAGCTATAACTTTGAACAGCATCATGAGTTGCCAGCTGGGAGCGAAGCTGCTGATAGCTGCAAAGATGAACCCGACGATAGTAGACAACAGTAACGCTCGTCTGCGACCCCGGGTATCCGCGTAGTAACCCCATGGGAAGGCGAAGATAACTCCTGGAATGAAGCAGACTCTTGAATCAAAGTAAAGGTTCCTCAGTTAGACGTGTGCGCGGTCTCCACGTCCTCGCCGCAGCACTAAACCTATTGGTAATTTTATACAATATGTATAGGTAACTTTATTCACCTTCTTCATAACTGATCATCATAATTTAAATGTAGTCCTTGAGCATGATAGTCTTAGAACTCATTATTGCTTATCACCAGAAGTAGGTATAGCATAATGGTTACACAAAACTATCAAACCTGCGAAAGGCGCTGAAGCGAGGACCCCAGTCTCAGCCAGGCCGAGCTTCAGGTCGCAGCTGGCTGCGGCCACGATGATGCCGAACCCGAACATGTCAAGTGCTACGGCATTGGAGATGATGCTGCACGCGATCAGCAGCACGTAGTTGTAGCTGCCGTGACCTGGTGGAAGGTTATTAGGGTACTATATACATAACCATGCTATGATGATGACACCGCTGGTTACCATCGAAAAAGACATCTTGTTATATCGAGTCTAGCTCTTTTTTCAAGTTTCTCCATAGTCTCTAAGAGAATTCTAAGAGAGTCTAAGGAATTCGATGTAAATAAAAATACAGGGGATTCGTTACAGGATTGAAGGTTGGTATAAAGTGTCAGCGATATTGTAGTCAAGCCCTCTCAAATCTTAATATATTATATATAAATTACGCGTCACGTTTGTTTGTCCGCGATGGACTCCTAAACTACTTAATCGATTTTAATCAAATTTGCACACAGTGTGCAGTTTGAACATCTAAATTATTTATAGTCGCAATAACAAAAACCTTAGCCACAGCAACGCGTGGCCGCGTCTGCTAGTAAGCTAAAGATAATTCAATTATCATACCCGTCAGCTCCACAGCTTCATCATACGTGTATGCTTTAGAGTCCTTGTCGATCTTGCTATCTTCTTGTGATGAACTTAACTGACACATCTTGGTCATCTCCTTGGAATCGAATCAACGTCGATAAATTTCTCAATGTGGTAATGATTCTTCAGCTTCCTTACTGAGACTGCATCATAAAGTTCCTCGTACTGATGATTTCGCATTCCATCAGCAAATTGTGACTCCGCAGTCGTCCTCCGTGTCGTGCCTACGTCGTCAGTGGAAGGAGCCACTCTTATGAACTACTGAGATAAACTATGGGTTTCGTATATTAACTTCGTAATATAATTATGTATCTTTAAACACACACACTAGATATAACAAGAGATGCTATCTTATCGTGTCGCTAGCAACATTCGCTTACGGTTAGAAGTTAGAATTTTATTGGTCCATGAAATTATGTCATAGTTGTTTCAAAATACAGTTACCTATGAAAGTCGCCTTATGGGCTGGAATCACATAAGAGCTTATAGTTGGAAGAGGTAAGGACATGTGATGTCATTTGTTGAATAATTTATGACATAAATTAAGTAAGTACTTACATAATAAAACTTAACAACTTTTTTAAGCTCGTTTTAATATCTTACATTACTTTACATAGAAGCGTTCCTGTAACTATATGTCCACAAAATAAACAACATTAGTTGTTATGTAACGCAAGGGGGTGTCCACTGCCCATGACTAATATAAAAGGGCTACACCCCAGATCGTGCACTGAAATTTTCGTAATTCGATTCCCAGTTTATAAGCTAATAATAATTACAATTCATTTCAAAAAATCGACTGGATTTCGTAACAAATAATCCATATATTATGAGCAAAATTCCATGTGAGTACAAACATATTTATATACTCATATTGCACATAAAAGTTAAATTTCAAAGTATAATATCATTGTAAGTTACAATAATTATCATGACTCTGATAAAATACAAAGAAATGTTAATCTGCATATACCGTAGATACATAAATAGCGTAGAAACAATTAAATTGGTACAAAAAATGGAATAATAAATTTAAATTACACATAAAATCTACAGACGAAGCAAAGGATATAATTTCATACAACCATTATACTTACTTGCAACATTATTAGCGTTAGAAATTGCCTTTAGTAAATAATTTCCGGGTGATACATACGGAACCGATGTATTTTTATAATACACAATAGGTATTATTACGCCTAGACCTTTATTAAGGCGGGCAGATAGCAAAGAGAATACAAACGCTACGCTAGCAGGTAGTATAGGCTTCCGTAGATTGGGACCGCTAGGTATGGGAACCGCGGTCTCATTCGCCGGATTGATTTAATTTTATTATTTTTCTTCCGGCAAATGGGACCGCTTTCGGAATGATCGGAAAAATCTATTGTTCAAGGCAAATAAAGTAGGTACAGTCAATGGATAAAGTAGGTATATAAAGACGTCATTGTACCTACTACATCCGTCGTAACAAGGCATAGATAAGTTGTGCCAGACTGGACGTTACATTCTACTTGCCTACTACACTTCCAGTACGAGTATAACATAATAATATTTATTATATCGGTTCACGTGTGTCTTACCCGTTTGTTATAGTTTAACTTGTCTACTTCGTAGTTATAGATATTGTTATTGTATCTTTTATGCAAAGCTCCTGTAGGTACTAATATCTGAGTACGAAAAAATGCAATACATAGGTACCTACTCATAAATTAGGTTATAATATAACATTTAACGTTTTTACATGAATTTTCTATTTTGATATATAAAAATTAAAGCAATTATAAATTGATAAGTTATCTACAAAAAGACGCAGCAATTTGTTATATCGTGTACAGTCACGTGCTTAATATTTATCTAAGTCAAAATCATAATAATTCTATGACATCACGATTGAAGCAATGTAAGTAAGTATAATATACGATTTATGAAAAACAATTATTTACAAGTTCGATAACAACTATTTATCTTATTAGCTTTTGAATTAACGCGTTACTTTTCAAATGGAGTAACAAAATTTAACAAGATTTAACATTAACTAAATGTCACCTAAAATTTGTTTACTACCGACACAAACAGAAGGGTGTTACAATTTATCTGTGTGACGTCATCTTTTATGGTTGAAAGATGACCTAATCAAGACTTTTTTACCTATGATTTATTGATTGTATTGTATTTGAAATTTATAGTTTTACTTAACGTCTAGATTTTTACTTTTATCAATTTACGCCCAAATCTCTAAGCTTTATTTATACCAATAAAATAAATTATGCCTACATTAATAGCATCGTTCGTAGCTGGTCACTCTGGTAGACGTCTGGTAGGTGACGGACCTGGAAGCGAGCGATATATCACGGGCATTGTCAAGAGCTAGGACAATACCTACAAAGTGCATAATAGCTCTGATAGATACGAGTACATAGACTGTTCGATATGTACTACCTAGATAGCTACTAGAGCACTCAGTGGCGGATACAGGGGGGGGGGCATGGGGGCCATGGCCCCCCCCAGAAGACCCAGGAATTACATCACATTTTCGACTCATCTTCAGGTGTACTTTTTTTACACAGTATACATACTCACTCATGAAGTGAAGTCGAAAATGCGGAATGTCTTTATTATAAACTAAAATAAAGAATGAAGTTACTAGGTAATAATAATAATGACGCGACGGTGTCCAAGCACGCGGACGCGGCGCTCGGCCCGCCGCCCTGCAATTAGAACGCTAATACATAATTATTTTAGCTACATTGCCAGTGAGAGTTGCCACTTCCGAAAGGTCCTTTTCCACTTTACGCCGCTTAAAAACATGGCTGCATACGCACAGTGCCGTAAATAGGGCGGTGCCACCGGTGCCCAGGCACAGGGCGTAGACTCTGGGGAGCGCAAGAATTAAATGGCCAGACCAGGCTAGACTATTATTTTTTCGGTTTGCTCCTGATAAATACCCCAAAAAATTTTCAGCGCTCACTACGCTCGCGCATTTCTATTTGGAATTATATTTCATTCAGCACACTGATAAAATACCCAAAAAAATTTCAGCGCTCGCTAGCTCGCGCATTTCTATTTGGTTTTGTATTTCATTCGGCACACTGATAAATACCTCAAAAAAATTTCAGCGCTCGCTACGCTCGCGCATTTATACTTCAAATTGTTTTTCATTCAGCACACTGATAAATACCCAAAAAATTTTCACCGCTCACTACACTCGCGCATTTTTATTTGGAATTATATTTCATTCAGCACACTGATAAATACCCCAAAAAAATTTCAGCGCTCGCTACGCTCTCGCATTAATATTTGGGATTGTATTTCATTCAGCGCTCGCTACGCTCGCGCATTTATACTTGAAATTGTTTTTCATTCAGCACACTGATAAATAGCCAAAAAATTTTCAGCGCTCACTACGCTCGCGCATTTTTATTTGGAATTATATTTCATTCAGCACACTGATAAATACCCCTTCAAATTTTCGCGTTTAGTGTGCTGGGTGTATGTTGTTTACTTTTTATTTTAGCCTAAATGTAAAACTAGATCTGATAGTACATACAATTAGAGAGGAATAATAATGTGTTTCGAAATAAATTTATTTCGCTAAGTTTTTTTCATTTCGTTACGTTTTTGCTCAATAACACCAACATTATAATTTTAACAAAAGGGCCGCAAATTACAACTCCGCTCTGGGCGACAGTGACTCAAGCTACGCCACTGAGTAGGCCTATACATAGCAATGCTCTAGCTAGGGTACCTATAATATCTAAAAAAAACAAGGGCGCTGTTATAGAAGCTCGCACAGGGCGCAGAAAAGGCTATTGGCGGCACTGCGTACGTACCTACGCGGACAAGGGGGAAGAGCGGCTGTGCACTGTGCAGGCTTGCACTACTACACATCCACAGGGATGTCCGAGTTGATGTTGACAAAATTATTGATAGGTTTGCTAAAAGCGGCACTAGGCGAGTAAACTTTATTTTGTAAACATACAAGGTAATTAACTTCTTTTTTTGTTCCCTTGTGATTTTAACCTTCGAACCTTGTCAAAATAGCCCCCCCCAAAATGAAATCCTGGATCCGCCCCTGAGAGCACTAGAAAGGTGTAAAACACAAGGTAGGCTAGATGTCAAAGAGTTGTTGCATGACCAGGCGATAAAGAGGAGTCTGAGCGTTTATAAATTACTAGCTGCCACACGTTGTGCTGTCAAAAATGTGTGAGAAAATGAATAAAATTAACTACTGTTTTTTCTTGCTTATTCGTAAATTGTTCCCATGTTTACCAATGTCCAATAGTTATTCTGGTGTTCGGAACGGAGACGAATCTAACAAAGCAAAAGTCATGAAAATCGGACCATCCGTTCTTGAGTTACAAATGGTGTAACACGACTTTGTTTACTATTTATATAGATTGTTAGTTCAGATAGCAATATTGTCAGTACATAAATACTAAAAGAAACTAATGACTGTTGACTGTGACTTTTTTCTTTTATATCAATATTAGTGGATAGTTTGTAATTTTTCACAATACCTCGGTCACAACTCGTTGGATTTAGAACGAAATTATACCTACCATTGCACGCATAAGTCAGATTCCGAGCTACTAAACAGTGATCATCACATTGGTCGAAATAATGGTCTAAGTAGATACTACACGTTCACATCAGCGTTTTGAGGCTACAATTAAAGCCCCTTAATCCACTTACCAGTCCATTCACACCAGCCCCCGACGGGAATTAATCCTGTTAACATCTTAATAGGAACTCTAGACTGGAATCGGGTAACCTGCGTAGTGTCTACTTGTCTAGTATAGATATGTTATCGTTATGATTTGTATGAAGGTTGAACCTAGTGTTTCATATTTAGTATCAAAGGGCACTCCTCGAAACTTCAACTTCTCAATGACTAATGTCTCGTAATGACAATTACGTATTCCGCACTATTTTTAGGTATATTCAACCAGAATCAAGTTTTGTATTTACAGCAGCCGTTAAGCGTTCAGCGCTCAGGATCAGTATACATGATAATTTTACTTACTTACTCAAATATGTACAGGAAAATGTAACATAGGGTAATGTATATAATATACACAGGACGTCCCACGGATATTATGCCCCATGGAGGGAAAGTACCTTGAATATCCCCTTTATTTCTGACTATGTTATTTAGCAAAAAATAATGCTAATGATGAAGCCTTTCGATCGATATGAATAAGCTACAGGTTGATTATTTTTCTCATGTAACGGGTTCGATTCCCGGTTCAACCATGTAATTATTGAAATATCGTTGAATGCAGTTAAAATTGTTTATAAATTCAAATAATTACTTCTTTCAGTAAAATGTTCCATCTACAATATTCAAGGTACTTTCCCTCCATGTGTCATATCCGTGGGACGTCCTGTGTATATTATATACATTATTACCCTATGTTACATTTTCATGTAGATATTTTAGTAAGTAAGTATATTTTTCTATCTTGAGCCACGCGAACGCATAACGGCTGCTTGGAAAGGTGTTTGCAGAAAGAAATAATTATTCACTGCTTTTACAGAATTTATTTATAGAATAATATCGCCACCGCCGTCCCATTTGGTCCCTCATACCAAGTAGGTACTAAGGTACCGCACTTGTTGACATTAATTTCCAAAAAGATAAGTGCCAAGATGATTGTTGTATAACCTTGGAGAGTTAACATCGTGATATGATTATTATCTTTATTAAATACCCTAACTTTATACCTACTTGATTAAACATTCCACTTTAGATATTTACCACTTAGTCCATTGAACTCAGCTAAATTTTCTTCCTGGTTCCAAAATTTATCAAGATGTTCATTTCGATATTCATCAAGACAACTAGTGTATTAAATCCAGTTTCCACTAAATAGGTATAGAACTTCGCCTTTGTCTATTTGTTTTTGTGCAAAAGACGGAAGTACCTAGCTATTTTGTAATTTAGTATTGTATTTTGTACTAAGTACGCTATAGAAAAAACAAACAACAACGGTCCTCAAAAGCTCCTCAATTTAAACTGTTTACCTAAACAAAAGACATGATGCCCATCGCATCTTCATCACAGCGGCACATATTATTCTTGAGGTCGATTCGCCTCTCGACATGGATTCCACTGAAGTGAATGTACTAAAATATTCACTCGCATGACTCCCCCGGCGAGCCGGCGAATGCGCCATCCAATTTCAAAGTTTCGAGACTGTGGCACGTGAAATATGTTATTAAAACTGATTTACAATTTTTGCAATTTTGCATAGCCCGGGCATCAAAAATTTTGCCAGTTATTTTTTTGTTTCCCGAATGCTTCTGTTTGTCAATAGACAATTGGGGTCATGTTTTAACAATACATTTCTTTTGAGACTATATAAAGATCTAAGAAGCTATGCTATATAAGATCCGATAGGTGGTGAGGGAACATCGTCTGCTAGGCCACCTATACCCGGTTCGTAGTATAATATAAGCTATGACCATCTGTACAAAAGTACCGCTACGGACGTATCTACCGTCGCTTCACTCGTTTCCCTTTTTATCTGGAGGCACGGCTAGGTACTTGGTGAAGTGAAGGCAGTGCCCCAGTCAAGTATAGGAAACAAAGGTACAGCTGTACAATACTTTTCTTGAAGCCATTCTTCATTTTGGTCATTTCCAACCTCGGGTTTCCCCATTGTCGAAGGTCATACTTGAGGCTAGCACAAATTTTACGTCAAACAACAAACTACATTATTGAGAAGGTGCAAGAGCCTAGTGCTCACAAAACAACGTGCTACTAAATCATCGGTAGAGCATAACTCAAAAGAGGCAAAACTATGAAAAAACAATTAGGCGCTTTTATCTTCCATGCAGTATCCGCTCGATAATATTTTACTATCAGAAATAATAACTATCGCCAGATGACCTGATAAAAACATCGGTATCGAATTTACCAAAAATAAGTAAGCTTAATAAATCACGATTTATCTGTATATCTATAGATAAAGGTAAATAAATTTAATGGAAGCCAAGCAGAAACTGCATATTCAATGAATTAGATGTTGGAGAAATTATATCTACCATTAGAAAATATTCCATTCGTAAAAGAACTAATTACCACATTAAGAGCAAAACTTTTTTTAAATATTTTACAGGATAAATATTGACCGCTTTGTCACCTGGTATCATGAGAAGATATTGTGGTCCAAGGTGGTCATCATGCTCAGCCTAGATGGGACTGGCTTTGGTACTCGATATGTTGGAGTAAATTCAATGAAGCAAACTCCTTGTCTAGTCAATGACGTAGTTCTTGAGATTGTAATGTGATAATAGTGAATTTGTTTTAGTCATTGTACTTTGTCATTAGTATTATCGAAATTGATTCTATCGATAACAGCACACGCGCGTATTAGGGACTCTATATTGATGACATATTATTATTCCATAATACTGCACTTTCTATGGAACGAGGCATCCCTGAAGTCATGCTAAGCAGGGTGTTATCTTGCACCGCCGCTGAAAGATTTAAAATTTTTCAATTGAACTATATAGTCGGGACAAAATAAATGTTTTTGTATGGAGTACCTTGAACATAAATCCGAAAGATCACCAGTCTCCGATGTAGGAATATTTTTTGTAATAATATAAGGCTTCAAAGTTTGAATACAAAATGTTGTATGAAAAGTGTGTAGGAGGTTGGTGATTTTTTGGCAATATGGCTTGTTTCATAATATTACTCTCGGTTACAGCTATTCCTGGATTTAATTGGAATTTGATCGATTTATTAGGCAGTTTAAGAATGACCCCCTCCAGTTATAATGTAAAACATAGTGGATATATGCTACAAGATGCCTTTAACATAACATAAAATAAACCAGCAATACCTGGCGTGCTATCGCCCGAGCTAGTTATTTCTTTTATTGTCCACAATACGTGCTAATCCACGGCACTTGTGCAATGACATACTAATTTATGGACCTACAAGTACCTACCATACCTGGCAGATACTGATAAGTGCTGAAAATCGTAAAGTTAATAGGTCTGTGTTTAATTTACTGCCAGCCAATCATTGCAAAAATCCGATAACTATACAGGGTGTATCGGCAAGGTGTAGTAATATTGAAATGTGGGTATGTGTACCTGGTGATGAATCATTTGCCAGAGTACTAAAACCTGAAATCGATAATCGATTTTTTCACTCAAATTGACAAAATAACTAAATATTACAACCCTAACATGATACGGATGACGTCACGTTACGCCGGTCACACAACGCTTGCGCGATGCAAGATTTCTTAGAAACGGCCCTGGCGCCATCTAGTAATTTTTGGTGGAACTTTTACCACAACTTTACTTCTACACCTAGTTTTGTTTGAGTAATGCCGCCGGCTAGAGGTGTACAGTCTTACCCAACTTATATGGTGCGTCGTGAATCTTCGTTCGCGCAGAAAATAAAGTATGGTCCGAAGATTAACGAAAGAATGCTTAACACTTACAATCAACCTAAGATCACTATTATAAAGTTCATAATACACTGCAGCTGTTAGTTCCATCTCACTCATGCCACGCGGCGATCGCTAAGATGGCGGGGCGGCTGCCGAGCAATAGCGGTCAATAGCATTTCCCGCGCTTTGAAAATTCATCTTCTGCGCAGGTAGAACTGCGATGTGCAACAGCTGCAGTGTATTATGAACCTTATAATAGTGATCTTAGGTTGATTGTAAGTGTTAAGCATTCTTTCGTTAATCTTCGGACCATACTTTATTTTCTGCGCGAACGAAGATTCACGACGCACCATATAAGTTGGGTACGACTGTACATGTTAGTCCATGCCTCAAGTTCACTGACATTGCCCAGCTGATAACTAGGGTTGAACGATGGTTAGTTTTGCAGTAAACTTTGACGTGTAATAATTCATTACCGTAACTACTTACAGATTTATAGTACCTCCAGACTACTTCGAAATATGTATGTGTATGCGTAGTTTCAGTATTACTACACCTTGCTGTTACACCTTGTATATATTTGATCGACGACTGATGACGTATGCCTATACGGATGAAGATTGGAGTGGAATCGAACCTTTATTAAAATACGTACGTATTACCTATATAAAAAACGGGCAAGTGCGAGTTGGACGCATTCACGAAGGGTTCCGTACCATCCATACTAATATTATAAATCTGAAAGTAACTCTGTTTGTCTGTTTGTTTGTTTGTTACCTTTTCACGGCTAAACGGCTGAACCGATTTCGATGAAATTTGGTATAGGGGTAGATTGGACCTATGAGACGGACATAGGCTATCTTTTGTCTCAAAAAATAATCTTTAAGGGGATGAAATAGAGGTTGAAAGTTTGTATGGGGAATCCATAATTCCTCAAGTTAGGGATCTGAAAATTCTTATTTAGGCTTTTGGTAAGAAATAAATAAATACGGGTTTCAGCTTTTTTGCAAAATCATCCCTAAAGGGGGAAAAGCAAAGGGGTTGAAATTATGAGGTATTCTTTAGATGCACCCCCTACGGACCACAATAAACGGCTAAACGGATCGTAATTTAAATTGGAAAGTAATTAAGGGGGGAGAGTGCGATGGGAGGAGGGGGAGAAAGGGGTAAAGTGGGGGAAAGGGGGAGTAGATGGTAGAGTGAGGGGAGAAGAGGGTAAAGTGGGGAGAAAGAGAGGGGAGAGCGGGAAGAAAGAGGGGAGAGTGGGGGGAGAAAGCGGACAGAGTGGGGGAAAAAGAGGGGAGAGTGGGGGGAGAAAGAGGGGAGAGTGGGGTGAGAAAAAGGTTAGAGTGGGGGGAGAAAGCGGACAGAGTGGGGGGAAAAATAGGGGAGAGTGGGGGGAGAAAGAAGGGAGAGTGGGGTGAGAAAAAGGTTAGAGGGGGAGAAAGAGGGGAGAGTGGGGTGAGAAAGAGGGGAGAGTGGGGGGAAAAAGAGGGGAGAGTGGGGGGAGAAAGAGGGGAGAGTGGGGGGAGAAAGAGGGGAGAGTGGGGGGAGAAAGAGGGGAGAGTGGGGGGAGAAAGAGGGGAGAGTGGGGGGAGAAAGAGGGGAGAGTGGGGGGAGAAAGAGGGGAGAGTGGGGGGAGAAAGAGGGAAGAGTGGGGGGGAAGAGGGGAGAGTGGGGTGAGAAAGACTGTAGAGTGAATAGAAAGTGTTGATACAGTGGGGCGAGAAAGAGGAAAGAGTGGGGGGGGAGAAAAGGGGAGAGAGGGGGAGGAAGAGGGGATAGTGGGGGAGAAAAGGGGAGAGTGGGGGAGAAAGAGGGGAGAGTGGGGGATAAAGAGGGGTGAGTGAGGTGAGAAAGAGGGGAGAGTGGGGGGAGAAAGAGGGGTGAGTGGGGTGAGAAAGAGGGGAGAGTGGGGGGAGAAAGAGGGGAGAGTAGTGTGAGAAAAAGGGTAGAGTGGGGAGATAGAGAGGGGAGAGTGGGGTATGAGGGTAGAGGGGAGAATGAGGATAGAACGGGGGAGAAATAGGGGAGAGTGGGGGATAAAGAGGGGTGAGTGGGGTGAGAAAGAGGGGAGAGTGGGGGGAGAAAGAGGGGAGAGTAGGGTGAGAAAAAGGGTAGAGTGGGGAGATAGAGAGGGGAGAGTGGGGTATGAGGGTAGAGGGGAGAATGAGGATAGAACGGGGGAGAAATAGGGGAGAGTGGGGGATAAAGAGGGGTGAGTGGGGTGAGAAAGAGGGGAGAGTGGGGGGAGAAAGAGGGGAGAGTAGTGTGAGAAAAAGGGTAGAGTGGGGAGATAGAGAGGGGAGAGTGGGGTATGAGGGTAGAGGGGAGAATGAGGATAGAACGGGGGAGAAATAGGGGAGAGTGGGGAGATAGAGAGGGGAGAGTGGGGTATGAGGGTAGAGGGGAGAATGAGGATAGAACGGGGGAGAAATAGGGGAGAGTGGTGTGAGAAAAAGGGTAGAGTGGGGAGATAGAGAGGGGAGAGCGGGGAGGATGAGAGTTTAGTGGGGGGAGAAAGAGGGGGGAGTGGGGGGAGAAAGCGGGAAGAGTGGGGGGAAGAGGGGAGAGTGGGGGGAGAAAGAGGGGAGAGTGGGGGGAGAAAGAGAGAAGAGTGGGGGGAAGAGGGGAGAGTGGTGGGAGAAAGAGGGGAGAGTGGGTTGAGAAAGAGGGGAGAGTGGGGTGAGAAAGAGTGTAGAGTGAATAGAAAGTGATGATACAGTGGGGGGAGAAAGAGGGAAGAGTGGGGGGGGAGAAAAGGGGAGAGAGGGGGAGGAAGAGGGATTAGTGGGGGGAGAAAAGGGGAGAGTGGGGGGAGAAAGAGGGGAGAGTGGGGGAGAAAGAGGGTAGAGTGGGGGGAGACATTGGAGAGTGGGAGTGAAAGAGGGGAGAGTGGGGCTAGAAGGAGGGGAGAGTGGGTGGAAATAGGTGAGAGAGATTGAGTGCAAAATATATAGAAATAGAGGGAGAGGGAGTGAGCGAAGGAGGGAAAGGAAGAGATATAGACGGAGAGGGTGAGGGAAATAAATATAATGGATGAGATGGACAGGGAGAGGGAACGCAAGAGATTGAGAGTGGAGAGGGATATTAATGATAGAAAGATAGGGAAAGATATAGAGATATAGGGAGAGGGAAAGAGATGGAGGTAGAGGAAGAGAGATAGAAAGAGCGAAAGAGGGAGAAAGATAGAAAAAGAGCTAGAGAGGGAGAAAGATAGAGGAAAAGGGAGTGAGAAAGAGACAGATATATTCTTACCTATAACTGTTCCCCGCGACATCAATTGATTTTCTAAACAGTTTACATTTTATATAAAAATGTGAACGAAGTTGCGGGTATAAGCTAGTCTATATATATATTATATAAAAGCAAGAACTGACTGACTGACTGACTGACTGATCGATCAACGCACAGCCGAAACCACTGGGTCTAGAACCATGAAATTGTGCACAAATATTCCTTATGTGACGTAGGCGAGCAATAAGAAAGGATTTTTGAAAATTCCACCCCTAAAGGGGTGAAAAGGGGTTACAAAGTTTGTATGGAGCAACGTGTTTTCTTGGTCCGATCAACTTCAAACTTGGCATTTATATTCTTTAAAACATTTAATTAAACACGTATTTCATCGTTTTCTAATATTGAACCCCTAAAGTGGGAAAAAGGGGCTAAACATATTTTCATCCGATTTAGTTCATAATTGAAATTTGGCTCAATTATGCCATAAAGTGGCATAGGAGTGCACTAAAATGTGGTGTTTAAAATTAAACCCCTAAAGGGGTGAAAAGGGGTTGTAATGTTTTTGTGTAACAATGAGTTTTCTTTGTCTGATCAGCTTCAAACTTGGCATTTATATTATTAAGATTTAATTAAACACGTGTTTCATCATTTTTTAATATTCAACCCCTAAAATAATAAAAGGGGTTGCAGAATATTTTTCATCAGATTTAGTTCAAAACTGAAATTTTGCACACATTCGTAGATGACACTAGGAGACGTAGGTGTGCACTAAGAACCTGACTATATATTTTTTTAATTTAACTCCTAAGTGGGTGAAAAGGGGTTGCAAAGTTTGGATGGAACAACGTGTTTTATTGGTTTGATCAATTTCAAACGTAGTATCTATGTTCTTTAAAAGGTAGGAAGTGGTAGATTTTGGTAGAAAATGATAAATTAAAGGTAGAAAATGGTCGATTTTTGGTAGGAAATGGTAGATTTTTGGTAATAATGGTAGATTTTGGAAGGAATGGTAGCTTTTGGTAGATATTAGTGAATTTGAAATTAAAATGGTAGATTATGGTAAAATGGTAGATTACGGTTAAAATGGTAGATTTAATTTAGGAAATGGTAGTTTTTTGTAGGAAATGGTAGAATCTGGTAGGAAATGGTAGCTTTTGGTAGAAAATAGCACATTTAGAAAGAAAATAATAGATTTACAAAAAAAAATTAGATTGTGGTAGAAAAATTTAGACTTTAGTAGAAAATGGTAGCTTTTGGTAGAACATGGTATTTTCGTAGAAAATGGGAGATTTTGGTAGGAAATGGTAGATTTTTGTATGAAATGTTAGATTTTGGTATAAAATGCCAGGTTTTTGTATAAAATGGTAATTTTGATAGAAGATGGTGGATGTCGTACGAGAATGTTGGATATCGCATATGCGGATATATCGCGGATGTCGATGTCGAACTCGAGGTCATGGTCTATTTTTAGTTATTTGGAATTATGGTAAAGTATATAGTCTGCGCGGATGAAGTCGCGGGCAACAGCTAGTTATCTATAAAAACGGCAAAAAAATCACACTTGCCCTTGTATTAATTTTATTCTGGTTTTAAGTATTATTGTTGTTATAGCGGCAACAACAATTTCAACTGTCTAACTATCACAGTTCATGAGATACAGCCTGGTATGACAGACGGACAGACGGACGTACACTACGTAAAGCGGATCGAGCCTTAGTAAGATAAACCTTTGGGTACGGAACCCTAAAAAAACTAAATCGGATGAATTCTACCCACCCCTGGAGGCGCGTGGTCGGCGTCCGCGTGGAGTGTGCCGGTGTCTTTATCGGTGACCGGCGTCCGCTTCCGTGTCGGCGTCGGCATCGGTGTCGGTGTCGGCATCGGTGTCGGTGTCGGCATCGGTGTCGGTGTCGATATCGGCGTCGTCGTCGGTATTGGCGTTGGCATCAGAGTCTTTGCCAGCAACATGATTGATTGATTTAGGGTTGACCGGGGTAAGACCGTATCTGGGGGAAGATCGGATAAATTAAATTGCCGCCGAATCTAGGGGATTTTTAAAGTGTTGGCAACATAGCCTACAGCGCCATTTTGTCCTACCCATCGTGTCACTCACTGTTAGTCGCTTGCGCTGTCCGGACGTGTTTTATGCGTCGCGATATGAAAAAGTACCCGATGTGCATTTTTTCGTAGATCCGGACTTACCCCCGAAGACTTCGTTTAGTTATTTTGGCAATTAATTGCTATTTTTTTACAAGTTTTGCAGAATATTTGAATCGTGTGGCAGGTATTTTATAGTTTAAAATCGTTTAAATACGCTAACAACGATCGTGGACTGAGATCCGGTCTTTCCCCATTACTATTTCAATAGGCGAAGATCGGATGAAAATATCCGGCCTTTCCCCATTGTAAAACATCACCAGGTGCTCAAACTTTTTGAAGAAAATTAAACATTTTAAATAGTACCTACATAAGTAAAAAGTACCTAAATTAAGTAGTAGGTAACTAGCTTCCTGACTCATAACTCATCATTGATTAGACACTTCAACACAGTTTTGATTAAAAAAACTACAATTATAATACATATTATTATTCTTCAAAAAATTGGATCTTATTAGGAAGTATAACAATTTTAAGCTCAAAAATACAGTACAACTACTTGGTATGACATGGAACAAAAAGATTTGAAAATTTAACAATCGTTCCAATAAGTTAGATACTGGTTATTATGCTTCATCCATTTTTTTCAGTTATATCATGCCAAGAAACCACAAAAAAAACTCTGTAATCAACTGACCAAACACTATTCAAAAAGTAAAATAAAATAAACAAATAACTCTTATACACTCTCTAATAATATCGCCTACAAACAAAAAATATCTTTGTTATTGTGTAAGTAGTATAAAATAATAATAACGAGTTTGTTTTTTGTACCAATGAATAGGTAGATAAGGTTAATTTATAAAATTAACCTTTACTTCACTTGTTAAACCTGCCTGTAAATTCCTCTGGAAACGTTTTAAATGGCAGCTATCTATAGGCTATAATGTATGATATTGTGCCAAAAAGTTTGAGAAACATAAAAACCATAACTTTTTTGTGTTGGGGTAAGACCGGATGATTGAATTAAAAAAAATAAACATGTACGTCATTGTCTCTAATTTTCAAACGATATCTCAAAAACTAGTTATTTTATATTTCTTTGGGTAACACCGGATATTTTGGTTTGATACAGCTAATGATCTGAGCTACAGTAACGGTTTTAGAATGTAGTCCGAACTTACCCCGTTAAGGTCCGTACTTTCCCTGGGCTTTCAGAAACTATATAACCACTTGAATCACATTCAGCTCTGAAACCATCGTGTTCAGGGAATCATCAAAAATACGATAATAAACCCCTATGTTTTATGCACAATTGTATACAATTATTTCTTATGCAAGTGTTTTCAGAGCTGAAAAAAAAATTTTTTTGTAACAGCCTTATGGTTCCCTAAAAAACCATCCGGACTTACCCCGGTCGACCCTATTCAACTTAGTGACCAAAGAGCTGAGTACAACCTAAACATAGCTGTTGTGACCAGCGGCGGCATCCGCGTGGATTGCCAGCGATGTCGCGGCGCGGATACGTGCCGACAATTCATGTTTGCCAGATTGTACTTGTGATCTGCATAAGACGTTACAAATTCCCTGGTGCACAGGCACACGACAACAAAGACATCCGGAGTGTCATTTGTATTAGTAAATTAGGTGACCTGCGCACGCCGCGCGCCGCCGCCTGCCGGCGCGTTCGTGCCGTTGTAACACACGGCCGGGAAGGACTAGAGACAGACCACTATCGTTGTCGATATTATGAAACTTGTAAAATTACGTCATAGAGAAATAAGTTATGGATAAAGTTGCTGGTTTCAGTAACTTTATTCTGATACAAATGATATAGGTACCTATTATATTTTGTAAGATTCGCTATGGCTTATATTGAGACAAGCCCTTTTCAATATTAATATAACATTAAGCAAAATCATGGCAACTTTTTGAAATATATATATTTAAAATAATATGTACCCCTGTATATTAACCCCTGTGGTTCAGCAACGGCCCTTAAAAGCCAGTTTCATTATATTTAATTTAGACTACAATTATTGTTTACACGGTCGACCATACGCGTGATTGTGGTTAAATACTAATTTTAGTTGTTAAAAAAAATTGAAAAATGAGATTGGCGTTATACCATTGTATAAGTACTCACTCACACTACATGATCTGCGTACACGTGTCGGGACCCGGACACGCTTATTGAATAATGTTCATGTCATTGTTGGTCATTTTGCTCGTCCGTGTGACACGCCCTACCTATTATCATTTTGTAGCGGGTATCAACTCCTGTCAGTGGCAGAACCGAAGCCGCGCATTGCACCCAACGAAAAAGAAGAAAAATATTTTTTTTCACAAAAATGTATAAAAAGTCAACAGTGCTCGTTCCCTTTGTTAGTTGTTGCCAGTATTTGTATTGGTTCACTACCTTTTAAATATAAACAAAAGTGCATTTCGAATAAATAAATTTAATAAATATTAACCTGACTAACTTTGTAATAATATAAATAAATAATTTAATTATGAATAATAAAATGCAGAAGTTTGTGATAGTGCTGGCTAGTCTTATAGGTAAGACAAAATATGAAGTCAAAAAATGAAATGGCGGGAACCTTTTGTCGTGATTTTTGCCCTACATACAATGTTTAACACAAAAAAGCATCTTTTCAAAATACAGTGCTACAGTGAATAATACAAAGTTTTAAATTTGATTTTTCTCACGTATTTACGAAATAAAATAATTAGACATTGTTCAATTTATTCCGAAATATCGCCACCATAAAAACAAAAGAGACTCTATGTTATTTATGTACCATTGTTTCATTTAGCAACAGGTTAAATATAGTCAAAAGTCTACATAACGCAAGGAATTTTCCGGTTTCATTTTAACTAAACATGCCAAAATCTTATCAAAAGAAAACACAACATCGGTTTCTCGCTACTGTACGTTCTATTTACAATAAAAATAATTTATAACATCTAATATCATAAAAAAAATCAGAGAGACAAATAGAAGACACCTTATTATCAATAGCTTTATGATTTGTTTGTGGAAAAAGTAAATAGAACTTTCGTTTACAGGTTTAAGTTCTCAAGCGGAGTGGTCTTATGACTGTGAGTATAATGAGTTATGAATTTTGTATCTACCTTGCTTAATAATAAGTGACGATGTGGTCGAAGATGATAAGCATGTTCAAGTGCTCAGTTTAGAGCGGTACTGGCACGAGAGGACCTTAATAGCCCGATAGGGGTTTGCCGACAGATTTTCTTCTTGAGTAGAGTAGTAGCGAGCTAAGCGAGCAATATACAACATGACCACCTTGGTTCTAACGATGTGTTCATTCATCGGAAGCTTATAAAAAAAAACTGTAGGTTAAAAAATGATATCCCAGTAGAGTTTCTTGATGCTGTCTTCTCTAACGGGCGTATTCCGAAGCACTGGTAGAGTCAACGGAGTTTTCTTTTCCTGTCCAGAATCTTGGTACAGTGCTTGAAAGGGAAACATCCTTTTTTTTACTCAAACCATAATCAATTAGGTAGGTACTGTTAAATTTAATTTATCATACTGTTTTATGATTTTCTTTGTCAATGGGAATCAGCTGTTTGACTTGTAAAAGTGCGGTTTTATTGCCTATTTACAATAAATGCTTTGACTTTGACTTCATGCTGTTGCTCTGACCCACAGACGAGACCCAATGGCCCGGAGTGTGCCGGGAGGGAGCGATGCAGTCTCCTATCAACATCATGACCCGGTCGGCTGTCCTGGACAAGCACGAGGCCCACATCCGGGGGCCGCTGGTGCTGCGAGGATACGGAGACGTTAAGGTCACCGCGGAAAATAACGGACACACGCGTGAGTTCACCTTCTAGTTCACTACACTGTGTTAATATCTTCTCTGAACGGTATTTAGGTACTCAAAATCAAGCAGACTATGGTCCGTATTAATAAATCAAACTTAGCTCTGAGAGCTATCTTCAGTGTGCACTTACTCTTTTGTTCTATTTAATAAATACATCTTAAGTTGTAGATTAGGAACAGAAACTTACATGATCTCTGGCAAATTAATAAATGACACTCAGCGGTTAAGTGCTATCCGATTATGACACAATTGACACATACAAGACAGTATCTAGTAGCCAGTGCTACATCTCAATATCCATTTATTAAATAGCAACAATCTCAAGATGCAGATTACATTTTGAGTGTGGATTAGCTGGTAGCGCACTTGGTAGCGCTATTGAGGTTCATTTATTAATACAGACCCATGTCCAATGTCCATGGTTCCTAGGCTGTGGTCTGAAACGTCATCGGCCGCGTATACAGACTATAGAGTCACTCCGTACGCCGCGTCACGATGCTTACTATAGAAATTTAATGTAGGTACATTGTGTCTTTCACACTCTGATGTCGGCGTATATTTCTAGTGACGCGTCACGCGGCGTACGGTGTAACGCTGTAAGCGAACGATGGCGTTTATGGAATACCTCAGCTTTAAAGGGCAGAGGGCACTCATGAATTTAATGTTAATCGAGTCAACCTCTGGAATACAAAACTCATAATAGTAATGCAGTTGGCACTGTTCCAAAGCATCTTGCTTCCGTAGTTATGTTCCCAGATATCACAAATAAAGTGAACAAAATGTATTGTAGTTGATAGTGTAATCGTATATTCATCTAATGGAAAACTTGATGTTTATTCAGGAAATTTTCCCGTGGGTGATATCTATTAATAAAAAATAACAATGAAGCCTTTTTTGAAAACGTTATTTTCAATCATGTTAACTATGTACTTTTGCATTGTCTCCCTGGCCTGTATGGGCGCAGCCTATTTTCCATTCACACTGTGTAGTGTAAATAGACCATCATCCCACCAAATAGGTCACTCAGACGATCAGGAAGCCCAAAGATCTTCTCACATCACAAACACACCTCGAAAATAATCTGTTATAATCTGTTATTAAGTTATTCACAATCAGAACGCATAATCAACCTAACATAATTACCTTTTCAAAATTGACTAACTTCTGAGCCACTAATCATGGTGTGGTGTACTACTGAATCACGAATCAAGGGTGATTAACATATTTTGTGGGAATATCTATTCTGAACTCCATTTCCTGTAGCGTGGGTGCAAAGCGCGGCTGGCGCCAGTGGTTATTACAAGTTCAATGCGGATTTATCGCTCTTTCATTGCTTGTAAAAAGAAGAAGAAATACCTTATTATTATCTTCTTCTTCATTATGTATAAATTACGCGTCACGTTGTTTGTCCGCGATGGACTCCTAAGCTACTTAACCGCTTTCAATCAAATTTGCACAACGTGTGCAGTTTGATTTAACTTGAAAGATAGGATAGCTTACCTACATCTCAATTTATAGTCGCAATAACGAAAAACACAGCTACAGCAACGCGTGGCCGTGTATAGAAACCTATAGTTATTAAACCCCTTTAATTATCTTGAAATCTTCCAGTACATAGTACCTTTATTTACGCGTGAGTTACGTTAAAGACCGAAACCCATCAAATAATGTAATGCATCAAGTTAGTACAGTGACTAAAATCAGAAAAGTCAACACGAGCCTTCTGCATAATTAAATATTCACTATAAAAATCGGTCGATATAAAAACAATGCAATATATAAATTATATTGCGTAGCTTTAGTACCTATATTCATTTTGTCTATCACCTTAATAATCACCTTTGCTTCACTTTGCACTAAATGCATTCGCTGTTTCTTCCACGTTTCATTAAAAATCGATTTCAATTTGACTCTTTATCTTGCCGACAATCTTTACAGATCAATAACCAGATTTCTTTAAAACGATAAAAAAATATATTTTTAATCCTTTCAAAAGTATCTTTATAAATGGCAACAAATCGATCATGTTTAAAGATATCTGCAAAATTAATACTCTGACAGAAATATAATTACACCTATCCATTCTAAAGGATAATTGTATAGGTACAGTAATCAATTTTCCAAGAAAATGCACAAGTAAATGCCAGTGTATTCCAGCGAATTCTTGTTTATCCGTCCGCATCCCTTGAACCCTTTACCGAAGCCCTTACGTCCGGTCCTTCGTCCCCAGTGAAGTGGAGCAAGATCCGTGGGACCCCGGGCCCCGTGCTGTCCGGGGGCCCGCTCCGGGGCAACTACACCTTCCTGCAGTTCCATCTCCACTGGCTGTCGGAGCATGCCATCGATGGAATGAAGTAAGTGATGAAGAACAGAGCGAGTGGAGTCAAGATACGGGTGATGTGTATATGAAATTCTATGTCGGTACCCACGATACAGGAGCAATGCTAGTGAGGGGCTACGTATACATAGAAAATAAAAACAAAAAGAAAAGATTCGCACCGCGAGTTAATTTGTTGTCGTGCGTAACTCTAAGATGCTAAAGGTTTTCTTGGCTATCTCGGCTGCAACCAAGCAATCTGATATTCAAGTAGAATATCTGTCGCCAAATCACTATCGGGGTGTTCCGGCAGAGGTCCTCGAGAGTCAGTCCCATTTAGGCTGAGCATGTACGGTCTTACCGCATAAATTAAATATTTTCACCACAAATCGACGTCTTAAGTACCTACGTACGGACTGGTACGTACATGGACTTGGACGTACACAATCTCGCGGGCCTAGTATCGTTTTGCAGTCTCGCCCATCTATTAGGTACACATTGTGACGGTGACAAACTTATCTCGCGGCGCGCATCTTATATCTCCCATCCAACCCCGCAAGGGTTCAATCATGTAAGATTCGATTAACGATATCAGATCGGTCGCGTTTCCGCATAGACGTAGGTATGAAGCAAATACGAAACCTTAGTTCCTCATCTTATGGCAAGTGAAAGGTTGAAAATTCACCTAGATTCCCAGGTAGGTAAGTATAACATCTGTGACAGTCTGACTACTTAGATATTATATCACCGCTTTGTCTTATATTCAAAGGGCAAAAGGGCAGTGGAATCTAAAATGAAATAAGATTCTCCCTAGTGGCATTAAAAATGTTGTTTCTGCAAGTTTTGAGCTGAGGCGTGGCGCTACCATTAGGCAAAGGACCTGAATTTGTTAACTAGCTAAAAACGGGTCTAATTCGTATTTAATTCATCAATTCGTCAATATGTTTCCTGTTCGCGAAAGTTTAAGGACCTGAATTTGGTTCTGCAAAAAGTATACACGTAGATAATGTTTTGAGAGTTTATTTAAGAGTTTATTGCATGGTTATTATTCCTTGATATTTCTTGGTAAAAGCTACATATGAAAGCACTCAGCGAGATTTCTTAAGCTTTGCACGTAAGCTCTGCTCACAAGTTATGCTAAAAGAACATAACGTATGGGAATGACACGTTGAATCTTAATTTTCACTTACTCTACTTCATTTTTGTGTTTGTTTATCAGTATTTTATTTTTTCAGTGTGAACTGTGACTATGATTGACATTGTATTATCTGTATGAGCACCTATAATCAAATTCAATATCAGAACTATATACGTGCATTCATTATTTGCCTATCAGATCTATAATAGGTGTTACAAAGGCAAAGTCATTATTATAATACTTATCGGTCATAAATCATGAAACTTTTGATATTGTATTTGTAATTGATTAAATATTTAAAATTTGGCGATGATTTCATCGTCTGTGTGATTAGCAGTTTTATCAGTAAACGATTAAAATACATCAGATGGAGATAAATGCCTTGCACGTGAACGTGACACTGGTTCTGAAATATCAGTTTTTAACTCACAGAGTTTTTTGGACATTATAGAATGACCACACGCTAGAACTTGGAGAGCTTTTTGGACATCATAGGTAGGAATTTGGCCACTATATTACCCTGCGCCAAATATCATAATCTTGAGGCTTCATACTCGTAGTAAATGCCGATGTGGTCGAAGATGTAATATGCCCCAATGGCTTATGCCACTGCTCTCCGAGACATCATTCCACTTGGGCTCCACGGAAAAAACGAAAAATTTGCAATGTATAATATGATGCGATTTCTAGAAGATTTACGTTCTTGTTCGCAGTTAAAAAATGTCTAGAGATACGACATGATAAAAAGAATTGCACGGAGCGATGGCCTTAGGGTTGAACCTTGAGGGAGATTTTATTGCTTACAAAAAGATTTCTTAGTTTTGAGCCATAAGAAGTATAATTTGTCAGCGTATCTCAGATAGCGGTCAGGGGTTTAGGGTATCATTTACATTTGCTAAGATTTTTATAACATCTCACAGTACCTATATTTGAAGGAAAAACTTAGCTACTTACTATAAATTATGTTTCACCGTGTACAGGAACGCAATACAATACGTGTTTCCTGATTCACACAACATTTCCTGGACAGTTATAAAGGGCACCTATCTCTATAACCATAACTTGATGAAGCGTGCTCTCTGGTAGGTATAATAAATAGATTATGTATTTCTTATGCATAAGGTAACTGACCTCAGTATCCAATAGCTGAGAGGACTTCCTTAAATTCGCCAACAGATCAACGTATACCTATTGGATTACATTCCACGAAACGTATAAGGCATTATTTAATTAGTGGTAAAACCGGATTCCGGATTGTAAGCGAACATAGGATAGGGTGAACTAGTACGTAAGATTTGAGATAATTAACTGCCCTAGCTATTTTATAATTATACGTCGAAAGCACTGATATACAAAGATGACTGATCGAAGCGAATAAGTATACTCAGCTAGTAGTCTCGACCTTGCCAAAGTACAAAGTTGAACTCAATCTGAATGAGCTATGAAAGAGCAAAGCAAAAGAAAGTAGAAATCGAAGGAGAAAAGAGAACAAAGAGTTTCTAAATAGGATTGGTCAAAATAATAAGGTAAAAAGTTGAGTAAAAAGTAGATAGCCGAATGCACATAATACCCACATGGAACCCTGTATCGGGTCTCATCGTTTTCTTATTCCACAAACTTCACATTTAGCTTAAACGTAAGAACTAGTATAATATTGAATCTATCATTAAGCATACGATGCCTATAGTATGTTTAGAAAACAACAGGTAGTTAATTAGAGAGAGAATGGTCGCCACATGGGCTGTAAGGCCATGGTCAGGGCAACAACCGATAGCTATAGGTACATGATTGATAACAACGCTATACTCATATCAGGGTCAAGGGACAATGTTGCAGGTTAGCAAATCGATTTCAGTCATTATATGATACTGATACAGCTTCCGGAAGTTACTTCAATAATTGGTAGAAGTTCGTTCTACATTCATAAAATTAATTAGTATTTAAACGGGTCTAATTCGCGCACAAACGAATACCTATCAAAATATATAATTTTGACATACCTCGACGTTTCACTAAAATTTAACTGAATACATGTTAAATACTAATTAACATGTATTCAGTTCGCGAAAGTTTAAGAACTTCTATTCATAAAATTGTTAAAATAAATGCAAAATTTAGGAAAAGGTGACGCAAGGTTTTAATCAATTTATTAATCAGATACTACTCGTAATACTACAAATGACATATTCACCTAATATAAATCGCAAGTTCTTCCTAAAGGATTTAGTCGTACTTGCGGATGAAAGAAAGTGATTCATAGCCAAAGCAAAATTTGTTTGGTTAGTTATGGCGGCTTGGTTAAAGTTTTTTCCAAACACTTATTTTTGTAATACGTTATTTGATCAACACAAGAATTTGCGCCTATCAGTCTACACACCTACACAGTACAGCACCCAAAAAATCTCAGAAATCCGTATCCCAGCCCAGCCTACAACCTATACAAATATCCGCGTACAAGTGGACATTGTCAGAACATTAGCTGCGCTATTTGCACCATAAAGAGATTTGATAAGCCGCCGTCCAGTAACCGGCACACCGGCGTTCGTCATCGAAAAACGTAAATATTGTCTGAACACTAAAACAAAGTAAACATATTCTGTGCCCATTGATGAACCGTGGAAAATCTTGCTGAAGTATAATTTGTTCTGTAAACATTTCCGCGTGTCTTTATAGATTAGCATTGCAATTTGACGAGGCAATGCCAGCAGCACGCCTCGGAAGCCATAAACTCGATGACTGTGTTCTCACCAATGACATTTTCAAAGGAGGAAGACTTAGTGACGCTCTAACTGGCAGTTCACTTCGCATACTCAGCAGGCCCAGCCCAGAGTATGTCAAGGCCTTCTGAAACTGTCATTGGTCCTCACCCAGCACTTTTGTTCCCGAAGGTACCCCCTGGAGATCCACATGGTGCACGTGAAGAGTGGCTTGACGGTGCCCGAGGCCGTGGCGAGGCCTGACGGGTTGGCAGTGCTCGGGATACTTGCTCAGGTATGTTTTTGATACTACGAGACGAGAGCATCGTTGCGCGTGCTTGTAACAGTGGCAGTACCCTGTTCTATTATGTACCCAGGTGCATTCGAAATCTTGCGCAGCACTGCACTATACTTGGTATAGGACTACTTTAATTAGGTACAAGAAAATATGGAGTTAAGTCATTGGTGCGAGGTTTTGAACCTAGTGAGTGACTGACGTAACCGAAATATATTTTCGTCTAGAGTAAAAATACTAGTGCAAAATAATTACTCTCATATTTAAAACAGTGTGTTATTATTTTCACCTTTGGTATTCTAAAAAAAACTAGTGTAACCTTGACGCGATCGAAGATTACCCTCCAACACGACCGAAGGAAGCAACTCCATAAAACTTACACGAACTCTACCTACGTGACTCTACAATCAGATGAAATCGAGAACAGTGCTCTAACACATTCATACATAAAAGAGAGCTCGGGAGAGCTCTCGCTCGTTTTCAATTCCACTTGAGGAGTTATATACAACCCTCTGCCGTAGGGGTGTAATAGGTATACGTAGATATACGAAACGCTTTGAACGAAGTAGGTCGTGAAGATTGGATGGTGCATTTGCTATTCACAATGGCGGTAGATAGACATTTGCTCGTATACATCTTTGCTATTTGATTGATGTTTTTTTTTTCATTAGGCTTTGCGTTATTCAGAATTTCAGCCAGTACTTTTTTTTTCTTTGTCATGTCCTATTGCTTTTTATTTTGTGCAGCCACGTTACATATTTTGTTGACAATAAGTGACCTCTTTTGGATAGTTATGCGAAGACCCAATTAAAAAAAATTGGGTCGATTCGAACCGAGTGTCGGGCGAAACGCCACATTACCTACTACCTATTCAAAATGAAACAGGCTTTCAAGCATTACCCTCTACATTTACCTAGTTTCTTGCTAGTAGTAAGACCCGATATGACAAAGTTAAAACAGTTGAAAGCTGTATTATTTTAATTGGTTACACAGGTGAGGTCGACCGACGAAGACAGTATTTTCGCGCTAGAAGAAATAATGCCGGTGGTCCCGGCGCTGGTGGAAAAGACCATGCCAGACTCGGACCCCAAGAGCATCGATCTCAGGTGAGCTTGACTTCAAACCTCATCATCATCATCATCATCATCCTGAAGACGTCGACTGCTGTACATAGGCTTCCCCCTTCAAACCTCACACCTTGACAAATAAGACAATAAGAGCTCCATTTCCTATTATTACGTTTGTGCTTACTGTGTTCTGTACATTTTGGTGTCATTACTTATTGTGATTTATCTATCTTGACATTGGTTCCTCTACTGATATTATGAAACGCGTCCGATGTACCATGTATTTACCTACTACACTAGGTGCAACACACGGTTCCATCCTCGTATTAAAAAAAATACAATAATTAAAATTACCTGCATAACGATCAGAATCCAGCCGTTTTGGAGCTTAGTGCAAACCGACATACAGTTTACATAATAAGTATATTTTGATACTTTTTATATTTATTCCGTTTAACATTAAAGGGGCTGTCAGATTGGATCCCTAGTGCCGCATAATAGCCCTATTTAACAACTATGTTATTATAACTTAATTTGGCTTGCTACCAAAAACTTTGTGTTTTGGTTCTGAAACGAACAGACAAGTTAAATTACTCGCTTAAATATTTCAGTGGGTAGGTATATCTGGGTAAAACTCACATCAACTTCCAATTCAGTAGTGAAACATTTTAATAAATTAGTAGGTACCTACTTTAATAACGCTATTCTCAAAATAATTTCCAAGGTGATTTCAAAATAGGTAGATAGTTTTAGAAAACAATGACAGGACGTTTTTCAAACGCCTCAGTGAAACTCCAAGCTATTACGTATCGAATGGAGTAATTAGCTGAGCTTCCTTCCGGTCAAGGGCGACAGCTCGATTTATGTACAAGCACCTAAAATACGCTTCCGCAAACGAAAATCAGGGCTACGAAAATGGATACACCCAACTGGCATCGAAAATCAGTGATGGTATAGATAAGATTTCGTAAATCGTGTAGGTACCTATACCTAATAGGATTTTTTTAAATTAGGGTGTCATAGAAAATAGGAGAACTTAATTCAAGCAATAATTATGTTGTTTGTACAACAAATGTATACAAGGTGTATCGGCAAGGTGTAGTAATATTGAAATGTGGGTATGTGTACCTGGTGATGAATCATTTGCCAGGGTACTAAAACCTGAAATCGATAATCGATTTTTTCACTAAAATTCACAAAATAACTAAATATTACAACCCTAACATGATACGGATGACGTCACGTTACGCGGGTCACTGGCATTGAATTATTTTTGTCGCAAATAGACCGCGGTGCACCGCGGTCTTTGAATTTTGCCGACAATATTTTCTGGCATTGAATTATTTCTGCCGCAAAGAGACCGCGGTGCACCGCGCGGTCTTTGAATTTGCCGACAATATTTTAGGGTTCAGTATTGTTACAAAGTTGAAAGCCTCTAAAATTCATTTCAGATACTTACCGCCTTAGAATAGAATTTTGGTATGTACATTACACGGACCAGATATCAATCAGCCGCCAAGGAATACTTTTGTCCGGTTGCATCTGTCCGGGTCGGTACAAATCGGTAAAAATCATTATTTAAAAAACAAACGGAACCCTAAGTACTTTTATGAATTTGTCTTGACGGATTTGACGTTCACTGACATTGCCCAGCTGATAACTAGGGTTGAACGATGGTTAGTTTTGCAGTAAACTTTGACGTGTCTTAATTCATTACCCTACCTACTTACAGATTTATAGTACCTCCAGACTACTTCGAAATAAGTATGTGTATGCATAGTTTCAGTATTACTACACCTTGCTGTTACACCTTGTACTTATACAGAAAGCTCTGCTGAAATGGACTGAATGTTTTTATACAACCTTACATAACCCTTTGAAGCAAAAAAACTGGATATTAAAATTTGTTAACAAACGCACACAGCAACTTAGGATAAAACAGATGTAATAATCTCTCCCTTGAAACTCACCTCGGGCATAAAATAAAAAGATATGTTACTGAAAGTTCTGCATAAAATCTCATTTAGAAACTTTACCTCTGATCAAATTAGAAATTCGTATCGTTAACCTTAAGTTTGTAAGAACCATCCTAGATGTTCTGTAGACAAGACAACATCGAACTTAACTTCTATTAATCTAAGAACAAAGAATTTTCTACACTCAAACATTCTAGAGACTTTGCCCCAGGCATGTGTATCGAAACTTAGGGGCTTTGCCCTTGGCAAGACTATCGAAACTACTTTTCCAGACGCCTACTGAGCCCGTTCCCGCAGTCATACTACACGTACCACGGCTCTCTGACGACGCCGATGTGCCAGGAGGTGGTCACCTGGATCGTGATGGACAAGCCCATCGCCATCTCCGATACTCAGGTCAGTTCATGTCAGGACTTTATTTAGGACTTTTGTTTTCTTAGTGATGGCTTGTGAAACGGCTGGCAGAGGCTGGATGAGGAGATCTGAAGATCGGGTTGACTAGAAGGGGGCTGCGTCGAGCAGTGGATGACGTGATGATGATGATTTTCCAAAAACCCACGACGTATATAATATAGAGTTCTCAATAGAATCATAAATCACTGTGAGGTTAGAGTCAATCGGCAACAAAACATGGAACATCTGAAGAGGGTGCTTACCATGACGTCTTATTGCGATCCAATTGAGGACCTAAACAGAATCGTTTTACTACTTAATATCTGGATGACCGAGCTTTGCTCGGTATTTTATATATTTTTTTATAAATTGTGTTTTTTGGAAATTATATTTAAGTACGAATTACTAAAAAAATGATGAAATATGAATAATATTTTTCGATTTTACCGATAGAATAATAAAAAAATATGAACTGGTTATTTAAAGAAAAGAATCATAAAAAAACACGTATAAAACTACATTTTCTAAAAATGATTCCTAGCTAGATCGATTTATCGCCCCCGAAACCCCCTATATACTGAATTTCATGAAAATCGTTGGAGCCGATTCCGAGATTCCAATTATATATATATATATATATAAGATTATATATATACAAGGTGTAACAGCAAGGTGTAGTAATACTGAAACTACGCATACACATACATATTTCGAAGTAGTCTGGAGGTACTATAAATCTGTAAGTAGTTACGGTAATGAATTATTACACGTCAAAGTTTACTGCAAAACTAACCATCGTTCAACCCTAGTTATCAGCTGGGCAATGTCAGTGAACTTGAGGCATAGGCTAACATGTACAGTCTTACCCAACTTATATGGTGCGTCGTGAATCTTCGTTCGCGCAGAAAATAAAGTATGGTCCGAAGATTAACGAAAGAATGCTTAACACTTACAATCAACCTAAGATCACTATTATAAGGTTCATAATACACTGCAGCTGTTGCACATCGCAGTTCTACCTGCGCAGAAGATGAATTTTCAAAGCGCGGGAAATGCTATTGACCGCTATTGGTCGGCAGCCGCCCCGCCATCTTAGCGATCGCCGCGTGGCATGAGTGAGATGGAACTAACAGCTGCAGTGTATTATGAACCTTATAATAGTGATCTTAGGTTGATTGTAAGTGTTAAGCATTCTTTCGTTAATCTTCGGACCATACTTTATTTTCTGCGCGAACGAAGATTCACGACGCACCATATAAGTTGGGTAAGACTGTACACCTCTAGCCGGCGGCGTTACTCAAACAAAACTAGGTGTAGAAGTAAAGTTGTGGTAAAAGTTCCACCAAAAATTACTAGATGGCGCCAGGGCCGTTTCTAAGAAATCCTGCATCGCGCAAGCGTTGTGTGACCGGCGTAACGTGACGTCATCCGTATCATGTTAGGGTTGTAATATTTAGTTATTTTGTCAATTTGAGTGAAAAAATCGATTATCGATTTCAGGTTTTAGTACCCTGGCAAATGATTCATCACCAGGTACACATACTCACATTTCAATATTACTACACCTTGCCGATACACCCTGTATATATATATACAAGAATTGCTCATTTAAAGATATAAGATTCGTACCATGACGTCTTGTTGTGACATTTTGACGCTCAATTTAGGTTGATTTTAAATCTAAAAGGTATGACGTCTACCTGCATTATAATACTATTATTTAAAGTGCAACGATTCTGTCATTCGATAAGACGTCATGGTAAGCCCCCAGGTTTTACCTCCATTTGCTTTACGCGTGTTGCGTTGCATTACCAAATGTCAATTGTATCCTGTTCAGCGACTTTTTTTTGACGCTGACCGCACAATATGTCATTCCATCATAACCAGACCACACTTCTGACAGTAATCTTTCGTCCTCCAGTACAAGCAGTTCAGCAAAGTGAACGTAGGCGGCATAGACAACTACCGCAGCCTCCAGCCCTCCAACCGCATGGTGTACCGCTCCCTCGCCTCTGGCTCCTCGGTGAAGCTCCCCTCGGTCCTCAGCACCTTCGCTGGTCTCTTCGGCTGTCTCTCCTCGTCTCTCGGCGTGGGTGTCGTCAAGGGCGTCTGCCTCTTGGGGAACCTTAAGCGGAGACTCTTCGGAAGAGATACCACGAAGTGTGATAAGATTAATTAGATCTGTTTATGTTTACGTTGTTTTGTCTCCTTTCGTGTCGATGTTTCAACCATTGTGTTCTGAGAACGATCCAGGCTGCGGTGAAGTGGAATTACTAGAGCGTGCCCAACGATTTTAGATTTATACAGGCCGATTACTATTACGCCACGGGAGCTTTAAGTATTAGTTCTCTTTGTCTCTAGATTAGTGGCGATTGAAATTGATTACTGCTCAAATGCTAATATGTACCTGTACTATGAGATAAGCCACGATAACACGACACTTACCGTCTCACCACAAAAGATTTAAACAAGAGTTGAACAGATGTGTCTAAATATTTTTAGATTGTTCGTCATTTTTATTCAGTGGTTGCCGCGAGTCATGTTATTGTGGATTATTATTTTAGGTGTGTTTGTTTATTGTATAATTTAATAGTAATTAGTATACGAGTACGTATTGAGACTAGAATTTCTGTGTTTGCATCAATAGATGGTATAAAAAATGTTAACATTAATTATTATTATAAGTCTTGTTTCACAATCCCCGGGTAAGTTCACAACTGATTTATTTATTGGTCTACTGTTATACTTATTATTATAAGAAAATGTGGCTCTTATTAAAAAAAATATATGTTTAATAAATAGTCAAAGCTTATCTCTTAATAATCACGTTGCCTCGACATACATTATTAATGCACGTGCTTATAATATCTAGGTGCTTAGGTGCGATTATAAAAAGTTCATTCATACTGATAAAGTTCTTTAAAAGCCATAAAAGTTCCTATCGCCGCCAGACAATTTGCATAATCCTAGATTAAACAATCTCTAGTTAAGCTTATTCAAAACGGGATATAAGTTGTTTTATCGTATGTCTAGTCATAATTAAATAAAACGCGAGCGATAACTGCAATAAAATTAATCGGCGATTATGATTTTTATCGATCCATTTGTGCTGCACATGTTTGGTGACGTCGTAGCCTGTGACGAGAGATAGATTTAAATTGGATTTAATCGTCGATTTTGATGCGAGTCGAGGCACCACCGTCGCGTCGGTGGCCTGTTTTCCCATAGAGGAAATAATTTCCAGGATGGGCTTTTCCGTCAAAATTCCAATACGCTTCCAATTTGTATAATAGTCTAATATACTATGGTTATTTATAGACTGGTTCAATAATTGCAGCTGGAGTTATCCACATTTGAAAACATTAATTGATTGTATTTGTAAAATGTACCTAAGTATAGCAGGAGATCACACACTTACTTACACGTAAGATATTTTCATAATCATTGAAATATGTAAAAAAATAGATTACGCCATTTACTTCCCATAAAAATATATAAATAAGTGATAATTTTCCTGTGTAATATAAAATTATTTTGCATTATAATTACTTATAATGATTATTTGTGTAATTGGCTGTGAAATCGTGTGTCAAAATTGGTATGGTTAAATTACGATAATTTAATTCTAGTATTTTCTTAATTTGTACAGTAGATTAAGTAGGTAGCATTATTTTGTGTTTAATGTATCCAATAAAATATTATTTATTTTAATTATATTTATTTTCTACCCACCAACAAATATTGTATATTCGCAACAATAAAACTAATTATTCAGCTAAACCACACCCTATGTACCTACCTACTAAAATACAAATAACATTAGGATTTCGTATATTATTTATTTTCAAACGCAATTCTTTATCATAATATTATGTACAGTCAATAATTCGCTAAAAATGCTAGTGTGTTAAATGTAACGTGGAACGTGAATTTTTAAAGATAGCGTAAGTACCTACTTTAAGTGCTTGATTTTAACTGAAACTAATAGGGCAAAGGAAATGTCAATGAGAGGTTACCGATTGGCTAAGCGTAGGTATAATTAATATCACATTATATCGTATCTATAATGTTGTGGGTACCTGTTGGTAGTACGAGTATATAATAGTTTCTTTCCTTCATAATCCGAATGACAAATATTTTATACGCATGTGTAAACAGCTAAGCGTAAGGCGTTGCATAGGAAGGGTTAGTATTATCTGATTTGTTGCCTACTGGAACGTCAATGAAACACGACGGTAGGACTAACTTTTTATTACCCGAAATAATTCAAACACCCGAGCCTACTACAAGTAAGCCTACCACATAATATAGGTATACTTATCTGCGTACCTCACACCTACAATGATGTGATGTATTGGTCACTCTATGTACTTTTGTATATCCACCGTAGAATCTACACTAAGTCATACTTTACCATCTAACATCTATCAAAGAAATGTATTTCTGTAGGCCTTCCGAATGGATAAATAAACAGTTGGGGTCCTGACCCATATTCTTATTAATCGAAGTCTCCCCACTAAGCACTTGTACCAGATACGATCTGAACCCGCGACGTGCTATATCAGGATCGGTAAGTAGATAATAGCGAGGACGTCGTCCGGTCAGCTCTATTACTTTAATCTGTGTCGGGAATCTGAGCTAGATTGGTGGCATATTTTATACATTATACTTTGACTTCCCGGCGGTGGTCGAGTACCCACATACCCGAGTATTTCAGAGCGATAGTCCACCACTCCGGTCAGGGGTAGTCCCCGTGGTGGAGTATGGCCTAATCCTCCTCACGAAAGGGAGACAAGACTCGTGCTTAGCAGTGGGCGAATATAGGTTGTGATGTTGATAATGATGAACATCATTATTTTAGGAGTCAAGAGATCTTCTACGAAACGCACACAACCGCAATGAAAATGTCACATCCGAATTGGTCCGAATTGGGAATTAGTCCAAAGGCAGGGAAAATTAATAAATAAAAGCATTGATCTCGAGCAACAGCGAGTCAAAGTCCGAACTAGGAATAAGTCTCCGTAAAAATGGCTATATACACGGCGCTAGCGAGTACTTGGTGTCTTTGTGTTATTCTTCTCAGATCGTGACAATAACTACAATGATTCCCATCCCTGGAGTAGATACAGCCGGTGCCCGCTTAGAACAAGCCAGGATGCTCCCAAACCATACCGGAATCTCTAACAATCACAATTGGCTCACTGGGATAGTGAACTTGCCATTATTTGTAACACTGACAGAGTGGACACGCCAGTGACAGTAAGTGTTTTCTTCCCTTTAGCACCTATTTTAATCTAGTTGTGACTCTAACTTCCGTTTTTGTTATAGACTACCATTTGACCACGGTCGAAGGTGATAAACGTTATGCCTATAATGGGACTGGTTCTTGAGGGTTGCTGCTGGAACTACGAAGGCCTGACCGGCGTGGTAGGTAACATTTCTTTCTAGATAAGCTAAAAATAAAGAAATTACTATTTAAAAAAGTTAACACTCAATTGTATAGTATTGACTTGTATTCTTGGAGTATATACCTATATATAACCCACAAGATATTTCAGCCTTTTAGTAGGTACCTACTAGGTATATATATTGTACCTACACAATACAATAATGTCTCAAGTGAAATTTCATGTAAGTTTATGGCATGGTACCTACGGCGCGGCAGCTCGAGCGTTTCAAGTAAAAAATATTTTACAATAGTTATTGTAATGATTTGGGTAGATACCTACCCAAATCATTCAAAAGACAATAAAATTCTCAGTGTCTCGCGTACTTATCCTAAAAACATGACTCTTATATTGAAAATGTTATGATTTATCTCCCACATACCGATCACAATGGCATGTTTAGTAAACATCCTTTATTTTCTTCAGCTTGATTCAAATAATTGGTGATGACCCAGTGTCAGTCTTGGTTTGAAGATTCAAGAGTGCAGTGCAACCATGTCCACTCTGGCCATATTCGTGGTATTAGTTTTGACAACGAGGGCGGAAAATGAGCTTACAAGTAAATGTTACAAACGATTCCTGAAGAACAAACCCGGGAATATTTTCGTGATCAGTTCCATTTAGTCTCGGATGTGTGTTGCGGCATATTCTAGAGCCCTGAGAAGTATAGTTGGGTCAGCTTCAGGCTTTGACTTCAGGACTCGTCCATATGAATGCGAGAAATATCGTTCCAGTCTGAAAAGCCTTGTTGCTAAACTCACTGGGCAAAGTAGGATGATAAAATAATAAAGTGAATATTATAATATTTTCAGCACATTCCAATTTCACGACGACCGCCAGGGCTGTCACATTTAATCACACCAAGCATAACTTCCAACTAATTTGGAGTTACGATGGTAAGATCTTTATCCTATTACTTATTACACTTGAAAAATAGTAGGTATAAATCAAGCTAAAAGCGATGTTATCCATTTTCAGATGAGAGAAAATGGCCAGGCAGTCGCTGCAAGGAAGGCGGCCGTCGCCAGTCCCCCATAGACATCCGGGACACGCATGTCATCAAGGACTACAACAGGGATTTCATCAAGCACGGGCCTTTGAAGTTTGTGGGCTACGATAAGGTTTTGGTGTCGGGTATCAATAATGGGCATACGGGTAAGTTATGCTACAAACCTCTGGTGTCAAAGGTTGTTACAGGATACTTCCTTGCGTAGGTAGGTACCTATATAGCTTCGCTCAAAAGTGAAGCCACTTTTTTATCAATGTATGAGTGAGTGCCATGTTCACCAAAATGCACACAAGTGTAATGAAAATGTCGTATGCGTGTTGGTATTTAGTCCAAAAGCAGGAAAAATTAATAACTATATAACCGTAGAAACTTTGATTTCGTGCAATAGCGAGTCAAATTCCGAACTAGGCACAAAAACTCTCGGTAAAAATGCCTACACGGCGCTAGCCAGTTACTTGGTTTCTAAAGGTTCTTAACAATTTTATTTTATTAGGATTGTAAATAATCCTAGCAACCTATGCTGCCCTTTACTTTTTGTAAATTATGTCTCTCTGTTTGTTATCGCATAACATTATGACTCCTGAACCGATCGCAACGCGGCTTTCACTGGATATTCTACGTTTTCAGTGCAATTCAGCACGGAAGGCGACGACTCAATGCACCCCACCCTCACCGGGGGCCCCTTGGAGCACCTGTATCAGCTGGAACAGATCCACTTCCACTGGCTCTCCGAACACTCCGTCAATGGAGTCAAGTGGGTAAACCTTTCTTTATAGTCTTGTTCAGTTGTACCTACCGTATAGGTACTTAGTTTGCAGTTTTATTATACTTAAGTATATAGGTATCAAACTTTCAGTAAGCAATATTTTTCAGGTTTCCAATGGAGATCCACTTCGTCCACGTGAGATCCGACCTCCCTGTGAGCGAAGCGTTGAAGAAGAAAGATGGACTGGCAATAATTTCGATATTTTGCAATGTAAGTTAAAAAAACACTAAATAGTTATACACGTTGACCTACATATCTACATAAATTATATAATTCAGGCACTATTTTCCTATATTCAAGGTCCAAGCAGACTTAGAAGATTACCAGCTAGAAGCGACTGAGGATATAATGCAGCACATGCCTGGGCTGATGGCTACCGGAGACAGAGTCAGCGGAATCATACTGGATGTAACGTAAGTGCCTACATAATATAAGCAGCGGAAGACGTGAATACGTCTGTAGGTACATTAATATTATAGGTACGGCCTTCCATCAAAGAAGAGTTTAGCGAAGCAGAACTCAATTTTTAACAACGTAATTTATCGCAGTTGATTGAAGAATTGGTATTTTATGTGATCAGGAAGCGCTTGATTAACAAATTGAGAAAACTATGGCCATCTTTCAAGAAGCTAAACTTGACCAATTATGATGACTTAATTATTTAATTGTTGATGATTACGAGTTAAATACGTCATGCCGGTTCTGTATTGAATAAACGAATTTACGGACTGAACAAGTGAGCACACGCCATAATATCGTCTTGCAAAACGTTCCGTCGAGCTTTACATGGATTTCCATTGGCAGAGTAGGAATAGGTACACACGACCATGTAATAAGGGCAATCTTAAGAATTTGTTGACTTTTACATTTTCTATTCTTTAGGAAATTGCTGAACCCAAAAACTACCCGTAAGGATTACTACACGTACGCCGGGTCCCTCACGTCACCGCACTGCAACGAGGCAGTCATTTGGATCATATTTACCGAACCGATTTTCATGTCCGATGCCAATGTACGTATTCACGGTATTCCCATTCCGAGATCCTTGCGATTTGTGCCCCAAACTATGGGAGAAAATGGTTCCTTTACTTTATAAGATGATTGGGTTATACCTAAGCATGCTGAAAAATTTAATGCGTGGACTATTGCATTGGATGAAAAAGCACGCGCACAAGGTGAGGCGGACAGCGACACCTGACGAGCGCCTAGCCCAATGACGCTATGCTCGAGAACCTAACGGTCTTACCATCAAATATTTAAACCAGACTTGAACAGATGAGTCTAAATATTTTCCCCACAAATCGACGTCTAATCCTCGCTTTTTCTAACTCAATAACAAATTCACAACTAAAATAATTACGAATGCTAAGTTTGAGTAAGACAACGCGAGTTATATAGACGTCGATTTTGTAGACCGAAATTTTAGAAACTTCTGTTTAACTCTGGTCTAATCTTTTGTGGTAAGAAGGTAATAACTTTACCGAATTTTACAAGTTCACAATAACCGTGCTCGTGGCTAAACTACGCAGCTCCTCCCCAGTACCGGCGGTTCGGCAAGATCGGCGTGGGGCGGCACAACTACAGGTCCCTGCAGAAGCTGGGCCGGCACCAGGTGTTCCAGGCGGCGGGCGCGCTCGAGGCCCCGCGGATATTCGTCTTCTTCCAATCGATGGCCTTGTTCGTCGCCAGCTTCTTCCGGAACGTTACCAGGTAAGATGATCTGGGCCAGTTTTCACCATGCAACTTGCAATTCCTTGCAGAAAACGTGTGGCGGTATAACGTTCTAAAGCCACGTTTTCACGAAGATATTATTTACCTACTGTTTCGATTCAAATAGTTATAGACAGGTCTAGAAATAGAAGTCCTTAAACTTTCGCGAACAGAAAACATTATAAGTAGCTAAAAACGGGTCTAATTCGCGTAGAAACGAATATCAAAATATATAAAATTATTTATGACATACCTCGATCTTTCATCTTTCATCAAAGTTACATACTGTAACTATGTAACATAAACCGTAGTCACGAGAAGACTCACGGCGTCGAGGTATACCTACTGTCAAAATTATATATTATATATTGATATTAGTTTGTGCGTGTAGTTTTTTTGTTGATTTAGCTAGAAATAGTCAAGATCTAAGAAAACTGTTTTTATAATCTATTTACCATGAGCCCTGGATATTCAGTTGATGGTAAGCGCCACGTTTGGCTGTAGCGGTTGCAGTGCCACTTAGTATATAATTTGTAGTACAAAATCTTGCGCGGCACTGAACTGCATTCATCACCTTGAGACATATACCTAGCCAGTAATTTAGTTGGAAACAGTGCCATTAAATCCGGAGCACAGTGCTTAACCTAGTGTTGAATCACTATACTTAACTATCACTATACCACAGAATACCTATTAATACCCTAGACTATATACTAAGGTAGTAGGTACTGCTTACTGTATGAATATCTAGCAAATGTATTTGGGAGGTAGGTACTCCCCCCGGCGGACTTTTGCAGAAAAGGCCTACCGCTACAAAACCAACTGAAGTTAGCACAGAAAAGGTTGTAAGTAATAACGTTTCATCCAAATGCTAATTCTTTAAAAATTTATCTGTTTCAGTTTCTTTTCGAGAGGTTTCCGAAGACGGTAGCGAGGCAAATGAAAATGGCGACTATATTATAACTAATTACTTAGTCATCGTTAGCAAACCACCACTTAAATGCAACTATAAATCGCAAGCGTCTCCACTTTGGAGACGCTTCATCGTCCCCACTATAACATTATCATTGGGGACGATGAAAAGAGACCCAAGTTTTGTTTGTTCTGATACTAGTTTACAAACGTCTCTTTATTGTTTCTTTTCTGAAATCTGTTTGCACAAAGTTGTATTTCTTTATGTAGAAAATTAATTTAAATGTGGAAGATTTCAGGGACCGGGGTTAAATTTTGAACTGAAATTAACTCGTATAGGTACGGTTTATTTCAATTTAGAGATTTAACGCTAAATCAGCGTTAATTTATTGTTGTCGGTTTATTATGATGACAGATCTTAAAAAATGTAGGTATATTTTAATAAAACATGTTTTGTTAAATACCATTTATTTATTTAAACAATATTAACAGCCGTCTTATCTACATTCTCACATTTACACTATTGCCTAATTTTTACTGAAAGTGCTAAGGTTTTGTTTCATATCGTGACTGAGTGTTTTTTTTTAATGAAAAGCGACTTAATTACAAACAACATAACATTCAATCCTCATATTATATCTGCATGTGTTTCAGCTAAGCAAACACACAAAAGATAAAACAATCACACATAGTTTAATGTCATTGGTAGTAACATATAATTTAACTACATAATAAATAATATGATGGCATCTTCGTGTATTCAAATCAAACATCTATTTATTCATCGGTTCGATCCAAAACGCAAACATGGTTTCAATGAAAATGCGCGCAGTTCTGCCAACATTCGGGCTAGGTGGCACTTTTTCATGTTGGTAAGATTGCTTTAACCCAAAACAATATTGGGTACTACTAGCATTATTTCATACCCATGACTATGAAAATCAGGCTACGCATTTTGTAGATTTATTGCTAGTAATTTAATAATTAATAAATACTATGCAATACATACATCCTCGTTGTATCCTCAAGCCACAAGCGGCCAAGGACTTAGTTCCCAATTTTACTGTAACAGTTTCATACCAATACTAGTCAATCTCCGAAAATATATTTCAGTTAAGTTAAGTACTCAATTTCAGCATAACTTTACAATATTTTATATTCGTGTCATGTGAATTTGACTAAACTCAAAATCACCATCAATTTCTTAACTAACAAAAATAGTTACTATTCAACAAATTAATTAGCACATACACACATTCTGTACAACTATACAAGAGGTTCCACGACTTCTATACAAGAGACATCATCATGTATAACGTCCATAGCACAGATATAGAGGTAATAGATGCGGCATGCTGGTGGCCTAAGCGTGCCCAAAATTGGAGAAGTGGTGGAGAAGTATATTATTTAGTTTGCTCCCAAGACTATGTAAACAAGAAACAATTAATTAGATAAGAAGACAAGAAGCAATTCGATTAAATGACATTTCAATAATTTCTAAAATACTTTAATTAACTTAGTAATTAGCTAAAAACGGTTCTAATAAGCGTTTCGGCCGAGTTACATCGACCGTGGTCCGAATTAGACCCGTTTTTAGTTACTTAATATGTTTTCTGTTCGCAAAAGTTTAAGAACTTCTACTTAAATAAAGATTTTATGCGATCATACTGAAAGTGGGTTGAAGGTTTTATAATATTAACCCACCTTCGGCTGTCGGGTAAAAAAGTAACATTCGAACTAGCGCTGTACGTCATAATATAGGTAAGAGTTTTGTCATTTACGCGATTCTTACCTAATGTAATACGTCAAACATTAGTCAATCGTCACCACTTCCAAATTGCTCATAATACTTTCACACGGCTATCCACAAATGCGGCATCTATTAGCTCTACATCTGTGGTCCAGTAATTTCCACTGATTATTCATTAGTTCTATGACGAGTCACTGATTAGCTCTTTGAGTCGCTTTTCTATATACTGCACTCGGCTGACCAGTTTATCTTTAGGGTTGAACTCTGTGTATGGTATCAGTAGAACTTTGAAACCCTGTAAACAAAGAAATTGCGTTTTTGTACATTTATATTGTAGCTTCTTATTAGTGAATGAATTTTCAAAATCGGATTAGTCGTTTAGGAGATTGACCTTATCACACAACCTATATCCGATCACTAGTGAACACGGGTCACGCTAACTTTTGTGAGGAGTATTAGGCCATAATCCACTACTAGGGCCCGTACCGGATTGGTGGATCACATAACTCCCAAATAATATTCTGGCACGAGGGTTTTCTCACGATATTTATCTTCACCGAAAAGCAAGTAAGTCACGTATGTTTTTACAAGAACCGTACATTGGTACGTGCCCGCACTGAGATTTGAATCCGCAACCCTGCACTTGCAATGCGGACATTCTCCCACCAGTTAGCCCGGCGGTTTCGCTCGCGCCGACTAAATTATATCTCGTTTAGAAGCCGTAAATTATTCGGTGGGAAAAAATAACGTTTTCTGAAGCACTGGTAGAGTCAACGGAGTTTCCTTTTCCTGTCCAGAATCTTGGTACAGTGTTTGAAAGGGAAACCTCCTCTTTTTTAAAACTCAAACCATAATCAATTACTGTTTAATTTAATTTATCATACTTTATGTTTTATGATTCCCTATGTTTAACGAGAATTAGCGTTTGACTTGTAAAAGTGCGATTTTATTGCCTTATACTTTGCCTAATGCTTTGACTTTGACGGCGCTTACCTTCATCTGGAGTAACCTAGTGTAGAGGCGGGTGACGCCGAGCGGCGCGGCTACCTTGCGCGTCATGTCGTGGTAGTCCAGCCCGAGCACTGCTATCCTGTGTATGCTGAGAACAAAACGACTGACTGCATGGCTGTTGCTATCTATACAAATAAATACAAATAAAATTTTATGTTTGTAATGTCAACATAACAGCTTTTTATATGAATGTAAGTAAATACCAAAATACAAAAATCAAAATTAAGATTTGTGTCTCTCTGTTTGTTCCGCTTAATCTCCCAAGTGGCTGGACCGATTTAGATGCGACTTTCATTGGCAGATAGCTGATGTTATAAGGAGTAACTTAGGCTACATTTATTTTAGAATTCGTGAAACCGCGTGGCACATCTATAGACTTGCTATAATAGCGAAATTAACTTTGTATCTATGCTTGATAATATTTGGTATGGAAGTATACATAATTGAGCTAGATATAGGTAGTTACCGACATACCTTTTGTCTTTGGCAGCTTTTTCTAGAGGTACCGGATGGCATTTTGAGTCTAACGCGAATTCAGCATCTGGAAACAGACAAGTTTGTTAATTTTTTGTATATCATTGTAAAACTTCAACCCTAAATCTCGATGATCATCAATTACGATGAACGGAGTACAGAGATAGATCGGACCAAGGAGGACCATACAGAGATGTACCCTCACCGTACAGGAACCCCATGCCGGAGTTGCAGTGCTTCTTGAGGAAGGCGTCGGCGGAGACGAGGCTCTTGAACGTGTCGAGGATGTTCTGCACGAACAGCTGCTTCTCCTTCGTGTGCAGCACCGGAGCCCCCACCGCCAGGTCCTCCGCCAGCCGCCGCGCCGCGCCCGGAGCCCCCACCGCCAGGTCCTCCGCCAGCCGCCGCGCCGCGCCCGGAGCCCCCACCGCCAGGTCCTCCGCCAGCCGCCGCGCCGCGCCCGGAGCCCCCACCGCCAGGTCCTCCGCCAGCCGCCGCGCCGCGCCCGGAGCCCCCACCGCCAGGTCCTCCGCCAGCCGCCGCGCCGCGCCCGGAGCGCCCGCCGCGCCCGGAGCGCCCAGGGCCACCAGGGCGTCCAGCGACATCAGCTTGCGCCGGGCGGGGATCGGGATTTCTGGAATGGCACAGTCTCCGAGTTATAGTTCCGACACCTCTCGATGGATGGCGCTTTTCCAATTTCAGGTGGATGAAAGTTGATAAAGTCTGGAGTCTAAACTGGCAAGTTATTCATATTCATAATATTCATAAAATAAATGCATTAAAATTAAAGAAAACTTAGATACACAAATACAAAAAAGAACTAAAATCTAAAACTAAGTAGGTAAACCTAATTTAATAACACGCTACCATGGCCAAAATAAAACAATTATTATTTTTAAAACATTATTATAAATGCACTTAAACTAGAAATAGAGATAGAGAGAGAGAGGGGAGAGAACAAAAGTGGTAGGGAAAGAGAGCGAGAAAGAGTAAGAGAAATCTAATGCTGTAATCTGTTCTGTTAACTTCATGTCCCGCTATACCTCCAGAGCTCAACAGCTTCTCTATGAACTCTGGCCGCAGCGTGGAGGCGAGGTGGTGCTCCCGCGCCATGTCCAGCACCGCCAGGGAGAACACCAGGTCCAGCCACGTTGAGGTTTTACTCAGATCCTCCTCTTTGAGGGACAGCGCTGTCTGAGGACAAATACATACTGATCGATCAGACGCTGGATTCCGTAGAGTACTGAGATCAGTTTAATCACTATTATTATCATCACAATTCATATCTCACTGGAGAGCATGGGCCTCCCCTCACTTTCGGGATGAGGAATGGGCCTTAATCCACCATTGGTGCGGTCCACGTAGGTCAGTAGTGGTCCAGTTTCCTCACACTGTTTTCTTTCACCAAATGTTAATTGATCACGTGAAATCAAATGACAGAATTGACCATTTTGTTTTGTTGATTGAGCATTGAGCCCATCTCAGAACTCAGCACCTACCTGGAACAACTCCTCAGTCCCTGGCGGTATGAAGTCCACCGTCGCCAGGGTGACCACGGCGGAGGCGAAGTCCCCCGCGCGGCAGATGCCCTTGTTCTTCTGCAGCCAGTCCGTGATGGCCGACAGCGCGGGCTCGTGCCGGTACCGCAGCAGCCCTAGCGAAACGAGGATGGAGTTTACGACCGCTGGCTTGTCTTCGTTTGAGGGTAGGCATTCGATTACGTCACTGTAATGAAGGAAATGTAAATAAAATACTGGTTTTTCATTTTCCATAGTGCCTAACCAATTGCATTCAATAGCGACGGAAGTTGTAGGCACTTGATTGTAACAGAATATAGACAAATATACCTACATAACTAGCTGTTGCCCGCTACTTCGTCAGAGTTTATCACGAAAAAAGTATCCAATGTACTTCTCCAAGATCGTATCTATCTCTACAATTATACTAAAATTTATCAAATTCGATTCAGCCGTTTAGTCGGGAAAAGGTAACAAGCAAACCGAGTTACTTCCGCATTTATAGTATTGGTATGGATATCTGTGCCGTAATTGCCAACTTCTTACCCATGATGTTCATGATCACATATATTTTGACTCCTAACTCGGATTCTCTTTGCTATATCTAGAGAATCAAGAACTATGTGGACCATGTTTCTACAAACACTGAAACTCGCAGCAAATATCCATGGTTCAACTCTATCCTTATGCGGGAATCAAACCTCCGGTATTACTTCCCCATATGTCCGTTGCACTTACTGGCATATTCTATCCAAGAGCACAGGGTCGGGGAAGTTAAGCGCTGCCATTGAGAACAGCAAGTCGGCTGATCTCTTCAGGTCTATGACCTCGGCCTGCTTGGTTATGCTGTGGGACAGCGCGCGGAGCAGCGGCGTGCTGCGGCGACCTTTCTGCTGTAGGGCTTTCATTACCTAGAACAAATGGTTTCCGATAAGTTATCTTATACCTCCGTAATAAGGTGCAGAATGACGCACAACTCTACTGATTCCTTGTATCGAGGGAATTAAAAAAAGAAGTAAGTGACACACAACATTTTTATGGTAGCAGAAATCAAAATATCACCCTTTACTAATCTCAATAACAACTAACGCCATGAGGGCATTTTATGATACTAAATCCCATGTCAGGCCTGGATGTAGAAAAGAGACCACACACTAAATACCAAGTTACACTTCGTTAGGCGAGTGTCTGTGTCACGTCTAGTTTTTACAAAAAAAAAACAAATATTCTACACACTTGAGACAAGCAACAGATTCACTTCAACATAGTTATTATACTATTAAGCTAGAGCAGGCAATTTATAAAGTAGCAATATATACCTTTATCATCTGTGGCAAAGTCAAATTAGTAATCAACCTCGCAGCCTCATCATCTCCGGTGATGCTGAGCACAGTGCTGAGATCCTCCGCCATGGTGAGGGAGCTCAGAGCCTGCGCGGAGGGCGTCCTTGCAAGGATCCGGCACAGCTTGAGGAACCGAGGGTCCTTCTCGAAGTCGGCCAGCTTCACTTTGTTATTGCTCGACCATTCTGACAGAATCGATACCATCTGAAAGACATGACGAAGTTATAGAAAAAAAGCAAAGTTTTGTAAGCAGTCTCCTTTGCTTGTAAGCTATTATGTGATAGAAGTCAAAGCGTGAGTAAGGTTATGTAGGTATGTAAAAATTTTATTTTTCATTAAAATTATATTATTCTATCTGAATAATAGCTAAACAGTCAGCACTAACTTTGAGAGCATGTCTCCTAGACACAACAGCATTTTCCGCCACAACCAGCAGACTGTTCACATCACCCGCTTTCAAAATCTGACCGTCAATCATTTGCGCCCGGCTTAATTTGGCCGATTTTGGACTTGGCTTTCTTATCTCATCCTCAGGGGTGTTAAGGGAAGCAAACGCTGCTGCGACTAGCCCTGAAAAACCAACAAAATGATTTAATTTATATTTTATTAAACAAGCAAAGAAACATGTAATTTAAATGGTAATAAAACAGGAGTTTACTCGGACTAGTATTTCATATAAAATTAGTAACTTCTGCCATTATTGTTTCAAAGAACATAATAAACCGAGTTGCCACAATCACTGAAACGAATAACATACAATTGCTGGTAATTAACCCTCATAGATATCATGTCAAATAGAAACATACTGTATTTCACCGAACACAAGATATGAATGCAAGGCCACAGTAGTTAAAGGAAAGAAAATGTACCTGGACTTTCATTGGCATCAGCTGAACTATTAGGGCTCTTGGCAGCCACGTTTCTAGACAGTTCTATCTTCTCATTAATCAGCGCAGTGGCCCCTGGTGATGAATACTTTCTTATAGTGGCTCGGGCACCTAACCTCCAAATGAATGCACCACTGAATTTCAACATCTACAACAAATAAATCACTGAAAACTATACTACATCATAGATACATTCATTTTACATCATACTTAACGCATAACTCATATCAGAATCGCTAGTTTTAGTAAAAACCCGTCGAAATAGCGCATCTTACATCACGACTAAAACGCACAGTTATTTACTTAGTGCTTAAGCATATAACATAATAAAAAAATCTATAAACTTATCTAGTATACCTTTTTGAGATAATCTAAGATTTTTTAATGCAAATTCATAAATTTTCAGAACATTTACAAAACTCGAAACTATTTATCTTTTTGACAGCAATGACAGCAGAATGAATGGGTTGCTACTTAAAGACATTTGTTAAATGGACATAGTTATGCAAACTAGAACCAACCCTCAAAAAGTAACTTTTGAGATAATTAGGTTTTTGTTTCAATAGTGTGAAGAAACAAATAGGAGAAGAAATGGGTGAAAAAAAATATACAACGTTAGGCGTAGAGTTGATGACAACATATTAAAATAAAATAGTTTGAAGTTTTCTCTGTTTTAATATTTGTTTAAGATCAAAAACCTGCTGGTTCCTTATTGCAAAATAGCCTTTTAACGAATTGGTTCTTTTTTGCAATAAAGAACCAAGCAGTTAGGTAAGCAGATTAATTGAAATAACTTTAAAATACCATCATGTTTTAGTTATATTTGTATTATTACTTCTTTATACATATAAGTTATACAAACTAAAATCATACTATTCGCAATTTTACTTAAAGTAAGACACTATTGACCCGGGTACGTCGTTAAACTGCGACCAGTCTCACCGGAAGATGGGCAGCAGCGTTTTCTTATATTTATGGTGAGCATTCTGCGATCCCCAAGCCGCATGCTAAGCGTTGGGGGGATTATGGCACCCCCCCCCCCCTCAAATGACAGACAAACAAAACCCACGGCCCCTAGTCCCCGGCAGTTCCTCTATCCCTGGCTTAGGTAGCAGACCCGGTAACGGTGGAGCAAGGGGTGCTAAGAATCCCCAGCAGATGCCCCGCTACCACCCCAAACGGACTCTGGCCCTGGTAACACACAACATCCACACGCTCAGGACTGACGAGAAAATTGTCGAGCTGGAGGAAGAATTGAGCAAGATGCGATGGGATGTCGTGGGGCTATCAGAAATCCGACTAGAGGGACAGGATACGGTAACCCTGGATTTCGGCAACATGCTCTTCTTCCGGGAAAGAGAACGAAAATCCCAGGGGATGTTGAGTTTCTCGTCCATAGGTCCCTCATAAACAACGTAGTGAAGGTCGATAGTGTGTCAAGCAGGGTAGCGTACCTTATACTCAGAATCACCGATCGGTATTCGCTGAAGGTCATACAGGTATACGCGCCGACATCGACACACCCTGACGATGAAGTAGAGGCATTGTATGAGGAGATATCAGAAGCCAGACATGTATCCGAATCATACTTCACAGTTGTTATGGGGGATTTCAACGCGAAGGTGGGCTCACGGAATGTTGACGAGTTGAGAGTGGGGTTATACGGATATGGACAGCGGAACCAGAGGGGCCAGCGACTGGTTGACTTCATGGAGAAGGAGGGACTCTATTTGATGAACTCCTTCTTCCAGAAGCGACCATCCAGGAAGTGGACGTGGATGAGCCCCGATGGTTCAACCAGAAATGAGATCGACTTCATCATGACGACCAAGAAGCGAATATTCAATGATGTCTCCGTGATCGCCAAGGTCAAAGACCGATAGCGATCACCGTATTGTTAGAGGCACATTGAATATCGATGTCAAGCTTGAGAGGTCACGTCTAGTGGAAGTCCACGCTCCGTCCTGGCCCTGCCCAAATCCAGAACCCCGAACACTTTCAATTAGAACTGCATAATCGCTTCCAGCGCCTAGCCGAATGCGAAACTGTAGACGAGATAAACAGTGGGCTGGTGGAAACTGTCCAAGCAGTGGGTTCAAAGCACTTTAAGGGCCAAGCCGGAATAAACCTCAAAAGCTCTCGGACAGATCAATTTAATTAATGGCAAATCGGACTGAGATGATACTGCAATCTTTAGCTGATATGTCAGAATACGGCAAACTTAATAGACGAATCTCGAAATCCTTGCGACACGGCCTGCGTTCCTACCATACAACACGTATTAAGAACGCAATCGAGCGGAACCAGGGCTCGAAAGTGTTCGCGAGAAATTCGTCTATTGGGCAAAGCCACATGACAAAGCTGAAGATCGAGAACGGTAGTATCATCTCGTCGAAGCCGGAGATTCTGAGGGAGCTGGAGAGGTTTTACGGACAGTTGTACACCTCGACACGAGAACCCACTGTCAGTTTAGCTCATGACACCAGAGCCAAACCACAGTGAGACGGACCATGTGCCTAGACACTATTTGGTACGTAGATAAATATTCTTTTTATCGAAAATCGAGTTAATTAAGCACTTCAAAGCCTACATACACTAGGCTGTGAGGTTAAAAAACCATAATAAAAAAAATATATATTACAAACAAACAAGCTTTTTGGTTCGTTAGCTTACTAGTGATTTTACAAAATGTAATAACCATATGGAACTAAGCATCTTGGTTATTATAAAAGCTATTTATTTGAAATGCAAATTAGAACCAACCACATCATGGTTCCCTATAACAAACAAAAGCAAACAATTTTATTTTTTCAACAAGAACCATGTGACTTGGTTCTTGTTTGCGTAATTAAAAATGCGAAGATATACAGGTACCATGTGCCATGGGTCCGTTTAACTTTTCAAAAGTGACTCAATCAAAGGTTGGTACCCTAGGCGGTATTCATTATTTTTGTTTAGGCTTGGTATTTTGGCTTGGATCTTTTTTGAGTCTGTTAAAAATACGATTGGGTGTCTAACTAAATAACTAACTCAATTTCACTCAAGGTGTGGGTTGGTTCTTGTTTGCATAACTATGTCCAAATGTGAAGTGATGTGAATGAAATCTAAAATCGAGATTTACCGCGTCCATGGATGACCGCGTCAGTTCCACAGACTCAGATTGTGGATGTAGGCGGGCGGCCCGCTATTCAAAGGCCCATCAGCAGGATACATTTTTGTCAGACGTATTGTTATCAAAAATACCGATACTGATAATGATAGTCGTAGTTATGACAGGACTAAATAAAACTAATTTTAGTTTTTTAATATAATTTGCTGATGTTCGAATCACGTCCACTAGGTATTTTATAAGGTGGGTATTGGTATTGGTACCGATACTAAATGAAATAGGTACTTACCTACCAATAAATATCCATATAAGTCAACCGAATTGGTCAAACTTTTATTACAGGATGAAACTAGATGGTATTGAAATTGAAATTCTGTCATCTTTTTCGCATCGCTATCTAGAATGTATCGGTATTTTACGTTGAAATACTGCTCAAGGTATTTAAATCAATAATAAACCGGTATACGACAAATACCAATACTTATAAATATTGATTTTTAGGTAAATATTAATACCATTATCGGTTTTTCCAATGATAATAATACAGATGTTTTGGAAATAAAGGTGCCTATTTATTGTTGTCTGTCAAGCTCGGGGAACGAAATAAAATTTTGTATTATGGTAACAAAGTCTTTTTGGTATGTGGTATCACTGTAGTATAGTCTGTCGGTAACTTAGAACTAGTGATGCATCCACATAACAGACGTAGAAGTCACGTCAGTGAACTAATCTAGTGAGCAAGGAAAATTGAGGTTGAAATCGATTCCAATGGATTCGATTCAGGCTGATGTTAGTACTGAGCTTATAAGGACTCCATAAAATTCAGGGAACAAGCAGTAAAATAAAACACAAATACGTACACAGTCATTATGTAAGTATCATTTGATATTTTTATTATTATCTCGGCATTGTGTACTGATTTAGGAAAGTTATTATTATTATTTTATTAATATTTAATCGATTATTTTGTCAAGTCTGCAATCGCTGCCTGAAGGTTGTCGTCTCTTATCGATTGCCGTGTCCGTCATCCGGTACCTACCTAGTGCCCGTTCGCTCGTTCCCTTCCCTCTTCACTTTTCTTAAAAATTGCCAACGGCGTTCGTGGGTGGAAGGGTTGTTGTGATTTAATTGTTGTTATTTTGCTAGAAACAGTGAAACCGGTATCACAAGTAATGAAAATGGTAAGCCAAATTTCCGAAACACAAATTGCTACGAAGTCTCGGTTCTACGAAATGATATCCAAGCCACTGTATGACGGAAATCAGTCTCATCGACATTTCTTCTTTTTCTGAAAGAAATAATGATAAATCAATTCCTTTTTTACGCTTGTGTCAACCCATAGTACAGTTTGCAGTTGGAACTTATATCAATTGAAGCAGAAATTATAGGAAAATTTTGTACATACCTACTCAAGGTAAATAATTTAATTCACCTACCTTCAACAAAGCGATTGATAATATTAATAATTATACCGGCATTTCTCGAAGTTCTTATCAAATTTGCCCTCCTGATACTCGCATTAATACTGCATACTACAGAGCATAATAACTGTACATAAATAACTATGCACCTTTGGCACGCTTCAAGATATTGTAATATTCTTTGAGCACTGACTCACATTCCAGGGCTAGATAGATATCATAGAAATAAAAATTGGTCTACTTCGCTTTGTTAAACTTTTCCTTTTCCTGTTCTACAGTTTCTGAAATTCATATCAAGACGGCGAGTCACAATAATATTATGGAGCAGGATCATTTAGTTGCATCACAATATATTTCCCTCTCTATCTCTCTATATTGGTTATTATATTGTGCATAATATATTATAACTTGGATACTCCACAAACTAAGTTGCACAATTTCAGGCTAACTTTACCTAATAAATTTCTGTAATTTTGTAAGGTAGTCCTCTCTTGTTATAGTTTGGCAGGTGCATCATATGTCAGCTTTTATACCAATTGTTAATCAAATACACTATTTAGTAGAAAAAGCATTTTCTCGTGAAGTCAACCCTATTTCAACATACTGTCTTGGAGTTATTTTATAAAGAAGTCGTCAACATTCTCAGAAATAAATCAAAGGGGCTTTGAGATCTGTATCAAAGTAATATTTTGATTAATTACCATACTCTCTAAAAGGCCAATTAAAAGTGAAAAATCAAAATATTTCCTCACTCTGTGTCATGCCTGTAAAAATAGAACTGAGAAAGGGGTTTTCAGCATGGAGATACGGCATTATCCCTACCAGTGTGAAAGCCACTGATTAATTCACAGTAAGCATACTCCCAACTGTACTACTTTGTTTATACTTTGGGCAATGGCCTCCAGTATAATTATATAACAGGTTGTATGAGACTTTAAATCAAAACTAGTAGGTACCTATTGATTTTTATGTCAGGGCAGCCCCATGATTCTCAATGATCATAAATAGCAGATTAGTCTCTAAACCAGCTGAACTACTAATACAAACTACAACTATGCAAAACTTTTATAGAGTCTATACCCAATCTGTTTCGAGCTGATGAATTTGGCCGAGCAGTTGGTGCTGCAAACCAGGATAAACCCCACTCTATAATCCTTATCATTCGCTGACAGGCTGCCTTCTGCGTCCTGTAAATTTCATACCACTCAATTTGGTCTGGTCAGTCAGTCTCACCTGCTGACCCGTCAGGAACTGGCAGGCTGCCTCATCTTGTGTAGGCACTATTATTATAGAAGGCGCCTAAGGGCCAATTAATGGGAAAAATCCGTCACACGTCCAAAAATAACCACGTCGCTGATCCAGCAGTGTTGCTATACGTTTTTAGAAACATGATTGATGACTGCCACTTCTGCGTTTGGTTGCCGGGACTCAGGTTAATTAATGCCGACGGAAGTTGGCTTGTTTTGATACGAAACACGTAGGTATGTATCGTGGCACGGCCGGAGATTTGTCTATATAGATATTTTTACTTCGAGTTGATTTTGTAAAGAGCAAGGTTTGGTTGGTCTCAAGCTCTCTTTGGTCATAGGCATGAGTGGCGTAAGACGAATAAGGCATATTGCTGCGTATTTAAACATGTTTAATTACAGGTTTATATAAATGACTGATGTTTTGTTCTTAGGCGGGGGCAGATGGCGTTGGTGCGCATTAAACGCGCACCGCTCCCGCCCCCTCCCGCGCCGGAAGCGTTACGGGTAAGCCCCCCTTAATCCTGTACCATATTGTAGGGCTTAAAACTATTTGTTATTCGAGACTAGACTGTACTATCAGTGGGATAGTATCAAATGTGTATAATTGAGTTGTTTAGACTTACTACGTTTTCACTATTAGTCGTGCTGTTGCGGAAGTTAACTTAGCCAACAACTCAAAAGTTGAATATAAGGACTGCCTTCATAATGTTGTAAAAAAGTATGTTATATCGTATGTAAGTTGGTTATTCATAAAAAACTAAATATTAACAAGTTGAAATGCCCCAATGTTTGGTTCATTGACTATGAAACCAGACTTTATTATCTTTGGTGGATACAGTTATTTTCTCTAGGTATTATTAATTTAACTGCTTTTTTGCAGAACCTACTGAGGTGGTGCAGTGCCTTAAACCAAACATTACATCAAAAAGCTCCGATGGATCACGCGGCAACTCGTAACAAAAGGTTAGTATTAGCAACTAATACTAATTAATAAATGCAAAATGAGTCCAAACTGTAGCAATTTACTGATATGCACTGAGGAGTTCCATCGTCCACCTTCCTCAGCTCGCTGTCACCATGATAAACTAACACCCTCAAGTAAAAAGTGTACCCAAATCCCTATCGAGGTGTTCCGGCAACGGTCCTCGAGAGCTAGTCCCGTTCTAGGCTGGGAATGTTCATCGCCTTCGACCACGTCGTCACTTAAGACCAGGTGAGATAGTGGTCAAATGCTAGTGGTAAAGTGCTCAAATGGGTCATTTGAAGCCTTACAAGAATAACACATAAAAGCCAAGCGCCGTGTAGCCATTATTACTAAGACTTTTTGGGCCTAGTTCGGACTTTTACTCGCTTTTGCTCGTAATCAAAGCTGTTACGGTAAATATTTATTCATTTTCCCTACTACCTACATTTTGGACTAAATGCCAACACGCAAGCGACATTTTCATTGCACTTGTGTGAGTTTTGGAGAAGATAAATACACGGTACTCACGCACACATTGATAAAAAGTGGCTACACTTTTGATTGAAACTACGCAAGGAACTATCCTTCTCTGCGTTACTAAAGCATAAAAAAGTAACAGTACATAATGAAATGTATGTAAGTTTAGTATAAAAGCGTGTTTTTATCGCAACAAGCAATTTCTACTACAAACTTCTGTAACGCGAAATCTTACAGAGTAGAATCCTCTTAAATAGAATGAGAAGTCTTAACATTGAAACAACGATAATAATTGTTAAGTCTTTGACTCAAAACTGATTACATTCCCAGACTTAGCTCGACATAATAATTATGACTGTAGATTTTTTGCGGCAAACGAGTCGCAACGCTTGTCCCTGTCATTTTATACGTGAATGTTTTTGATAGGTACTTGAAAGGTTTTATATTTGAATCGACAGCTTAAATGCCCTTAAACCCACAGCACAATATAACGCCGACGAATTTCGTAAAGTGACCTTTTCACTTACAAAGTCCCCGCAACTTTATAAAAGCTTGTAAAATTAAAAAGTTCTCTCAAGGTACCAACGTGGAAGTGCTTTCGTGCATTTCGGCTTCCCCTGTTGCTGGTCTGACGTCCCCTCCCGCGGCGGATCGATACCGCGCGGGGTTCGATCCCCGACCTGCAATAGTGTGGAAGCCAAGGTTGCATATGTTCACGAATGCATTTCTACTTTTGTCAGGTTGTCTTTTAGTTTCTAACTTAATAAAAAAGCCGCAACCAGCCTGTACCAGCTCTATCTATGCCTCTCCTAATGTAAGCCACTAAGCTATCCAGCTGAGATAGCCAGTATCATCCAGTCCTTGCTAGCCGCTTTTCCTAGCCGAAGGGCGTCCTACACTAAACCACGGGTGCTCACTTGCCTAAACACATCCTCTATTCTAGAATACGTCACCTCCATAATTTGTCGGTTCTTCTATAGATGTGACCAATCCACTGCCACTTTAGTACTTAGAGCTAGTATATTGGTGTACTTGGTTCTCTATCGGATCACCTCATAGCGGTTCTTGTCCTTCAGATAATTTGCCCTTCACAGCATTGTCTCATTGACTGCTATTAATTTTAACACACAATTCATTTCGTTTATAATACACTAGGTATTTTATATTGGATCGCTCCGTTCGTTCCCGAAGTAGTATAAAGCTGCATTGCCACCTCCCTTCGTAAGAATTAACTGTCAGCGCAGGGACTGAACATTTGACTGACATTCGTGGTTGCAATTCAGACGGGCGGGTATTAAAGTTAATGTTCTGCATAAAATTCTGCATGTTTCGTGGAAAATTGCAGTCATTTGCATTTTGTTTATTGCTTGAACAACATTCATGCAAATTGGCTTATATGAGAATTTTAAACTACCCGTTCAGCCCAACATACATTTCGTTTACAATTTGAACATATTCTACGTCTAATAAACGCTAAATTATATTGTATGCATAGACAAACACGTATTCAAAGCATATTCTATAACAGTTTTTTTAATCTTGCAAGTCGACGACTCAGCGCCCTCGACGAACCTAAGAAAACACACCACATCAATCCCAACAACACCCTATTTTATTATACCAATACGTCATGCTTGCCCCACGTTGTTAGTTTTGTTACGGTGGTGGGTTCGATCCCGTAAAGTTGTACGGATGAATTTCCGATGACATTCCCGAGGAAATTGAATGTCAGGGATCATGCGATTTGTACGATGTGAAGTTGTAAATGATGGGATAGCATAAATGGGTGTGCAGAGCCATGATGGCCTAACGGTAATTTAAGCGCATTGCAACCCAACGACGTTGGGGTCGGAACTTCGGCCATCTCTAATGACTTCGTTTCTAAAGTTATGTGCAACGTTAAGCCTTAGTTCCCAACAGCCACTGAAACCGTTAAGCGGCCCGCCCGATCAACTATGACACCACAGACCAGCACTAACTCTTCCGACAAACAAACAAACACGCTACAAAGTTTATATTGTGTTACAAACTGACAACAAAAACACTGCACAGCTACTCGTGCATACATTCAATGTAAACCCTAATTTAGCTATAGTTTCGTTTTCTATTTTGTCAACAGCCTTGATACCAATAATCCCTCAATCCCAATCAATAAAGCCACGTGATCCAGCCACCAGTTCCAATCACATGTATTGTTCGTCGAAAGCGTCGATCGTTTTCGATGTAGCCCAATTTATCACGTGACGTGGGCATAGATCGCTGGTGATGACGGGTGCCGTTCCATCTCCTAAACCATTTGTTTTGACGACATGTCGTTTACGCGATCTAGGATTAAAATGTACAACTGTAAACCTTAGTATAATGAGGAAGGGGCATTAATATTGGCACTCGCATTTGACTTTATCTCATTTGTAGCAGTATACAAATGACCAAAGATGTAGGTAATACGCTAGCCCTAAAGTTTATCTTCCTCTGTACAAGTAACTCGTCTTATGAGATCTATGGCCAATCCCCCACGCCCATAAGTAGCATGGTGTTTCATCTGACATATTTGCTATGAAAGTTCTGCGCAAAAACTCAGACAGATTACACACCATATCACTAAGGTAATCGGTCGGACAGTTACCCGATGTGACACACCTATACCTTACGGAGTGCTATACCGCAAAGCCGACACCACGTGTAACACCAAGCAGTAGGAACGCGGCGCTAATAGTTTCCAATACATCACTAGGAGAGGGGACTCGGCTGCTAATGACGGGATCAATACCATTCCCTAAACCAATAGTCGTTTACTGTCACCCTCGATCGTACGAGAAATGGGACCATGTCGTAAGGTTGATAAAGATTTCCGTCTATTGCTGTCTATTTTGAGTGAACAACGTTTGATGTAAAATCATATTTGTATCAGCAGCCAGTGTAACAACTGAGAAGAGATAGTAGTCAGTGAAACAACTGAGGTGAGAGTGTAGTCAGTGAAAGAATTAAGAAGAGATTGTAGTCAGTGAAACAACTGCAGTAAGATTGTAGTCAGTGAAGTAACTGAAGTGAGCTTGTAATCAGTGAAATAACTGCGGTGAGATTGTAGTCACTGAAACAACTGAGGTGAGATTGTAGCCAGTAAAACAACTGAGGGAGATGCTACTCGCCTCTTCTTTAGGTTATGCTTCCATTGCGTCTAGTTTTTTAAATATAGACCTTGTGTATCTACTCTATCCATCTCTGTTCATTATTTCTCTGAAAGTGTGTTGTAATCGAAAACGGTGTCGGGTGAATTAATAAGGTCTCCCCCGTTTTCGTTATTCATTACATTTTCATCGTCCATGGGGTCCCTTCCGTCATAATGCCCTGTAATATATCACGATTAGAGAGACAGAGTTATCTTGCAGGCGTTAATAAGAAAGTCAGTGGGGAACTTTTGCTTCCTTCGAATAGATCAAATAAGGGTGTTTTGGTAAATCACGAGTTTTTTGTAGAGATAGATTACCCGTGATTGCCTTAATATGTTTAATTTCCTCAGCGTCTCATAGTTTAGGTTCGCTTTTCATTGCTACTTCCGCTGGGCTAAAATGAGGCAAACAAAATTGATGTCGTTTTGAATGGACTAATTTATAATGTATACAGTTATACACATCAAAAAAGTCTAAGCAACATGCATGCATAACATGGACCCAGGAACAATGGGATAATATTATGTTTTCCGATGAGTCGCGATTCGGGTTTAGGCCTGATACAAGAAGGGTGCGAGTGTACCATCGGCCCGGAAATACTGAAAGGCTCAGGTGCGTTCAGGAAGTTCATCCATACAGCGGCTCAACAGTTATGGTATGGGCGGGTATTATGAAGAACAGGCGAACTGAGCTCGTTTTTGTAAATGGAAACATGAACGCTGAAAATTACGTTGAGGATATTCTCAGACCTTATGTCCATCCATTTGCACAAACCTTTGGCTCCGATTTAACGTTAATGCATGACAATGCGCGTCCACATACAGCTCGACGAACCAGAAAAGAACCAGAAATTAGTACATGTTGCTTAGACTTTTTCGATGTGTGTATTTATGACTGTTTAGACATAAAACAAACTTATCTCGCGGTGAGCTTCTTAGCCAGGTAGATCGCATATTCTCGCTAATTGCTGGATGTCATCCTGCTAGATTATTTCTTGACAGACAAGTAATTGAAGCTTGCCCCGTAACATGATCCATATACGAACGAGAGGTACTCATAAATGCTCTCGGCTATCAGCACGTGTGAGGAGACGGCCAGGTTATCTACAGGCTAAGGGTTAGTCTTTCAATCAGTGTGTGGGCCGTCGGGTCAATAACTCATCATTACTTTTATCGTATCACTAGCTGCGCCCCGCGGTTTCACCCGCGTTTGGATAATATACGATATATCTTTATGAATTGCAGCCTATGTGTTATTCTGATGTATAAGCTATATTATTGTGAAGTTTCATCAAAATCCATTCAGTAGTTTTTGCGTGAAAGAGTAACAAACATCCATCCATACAGACAAACTTTCGCGTTTATAATATTAGTAGGATTCCACTTCTGGAGATGACTGATCCTTACTTTCGAAACTATGTACTTTCAATATTCTCTCCAAACTATTTCTCCACTATCGATATACCACGTGCCGATACTGGAGCTCACGCGCCGCTGCAACATTGGTGCGGCTTCCATATACGTCTTTGCCGATCATAATATGTATATAACGGGTAATAGGGTCGCATGCGGTCACGTGTGTGCGATAATATATTATGTTAATTGGTTACACTATCGGGAAAATATCAGACTGTAGTGGATTAATTAGAAATTGTAGAGCAAATCCGCCGAGTTGTAAATTACGTGGTGATGGTTACTTTGAATACCAATCGTAACAGTTAAGCTTGATCGTGCATATTTAAAAATAACACGCAAACAACATTTTGCAACGAAATATAATGATTATGATCTATGTATTCCATAATTCTTAGCTTTTTGGCTGCACCAAATCTGCATCTTTATTTTTATATGGGCCTGTTTTTCAATCAAGCTAAGTAGTGAAGTTGTCACATCTATTATTGCTTTTCGTCTCACTGCCCTCATTCATTACTTTCTGTCTATTCTTCTGTATAAGCCGTCATCTTAGTAATTAGTTTTAGTAAATAGTATCCAGTCCACTCGCTGCTACACTTTTCACTCCTCCCTCCCATAATAATTTTGGTCATACGAGTTACTTGTAACCACGTTTCCTAAAACTACGTCTGCTTCACATACAATATTTTCAAGTTCAGCTAAGTTCACCGAACGCAACTTTGCGTAAAAGTTGCGTGCTTAAAACGATATGCAATTTTCATTGTTTCCGTTCCTATATTTTTCCTTTACATTTGTATTCGACGGTGACCGTTTCCTTCGAAACTACGCGGTATGAATATTTTAAATTCTGATGGCTGAATGCTTGTTGCTACTCTGTTATTAATATTATGATGTTTTGAATAAGTATATTTATTTCTGTATTGTCCTTGCCCAATAATAGGCACCTGCAATGCCGTAATACCTGTATTATTTATAGAACCAATAAAATTGTTTTCCCCCCCTATAAACACAATAATAGGCGATAAACATGTCATACCTGCTTGTGCTCTCAATAAGTTTATATTTATATGTATAAATCTCCTCGGCCTTTTATCATAGAAATAGGCCAACACATCAACAAGGCATTATATTTTCCACGAAATGAAGCGAAGGCGAGGAAACGTGAGGTCGGCCTAAATTAGGACAGAAACGCCCCAGAGGGCAGGACAACGCCCTCACAGGTACGTTTATACCTTTATGAAATTTAAAGAGTTCCGTCACATAGTCGCAGCATTTTGCATACTACACAAAAAAGTTCCCCAAAACATAATGTACCTACTGTTTTATGTTAAGATCAGAGCAAGTAAACTGTGATGATTGATTGAGGTTGCGATGGTTTCTGCCCACTCCCCACTTACAAAGGAGTAAAGGACACAAAAAGGAGTTAACAATGAAGCTCCAACGAGAGCCTTTGGAAGCTCGTGAACTTGAAACTGGTTTGATGTCCTTCTAACGTTATAATCAAGAAATCCTACTAACTCAACCACTTTCGAACTTGGCTTTGAGTCCGTAACCTTCGAAAATTACTTCAGGCTAGGAAACCAGAGCCTACCGTTGATATAGTCTATTCGATTGCAAGGATAATCCGCTGCCTTGGCCTATCGATCGTGTACTCCCACATTGAAGTCGGTACACACACACACACACACACACACACACACACACACACACACACAACAGAACAGTAGACAAAGGTATCGGTTTACCCGTTTTGGTTTGGTGCAATTCCCTGTTGAAGTTTTGATGCGGTTCTAGTGTGCCGTTTTGTCAACTGGCATTTCTTTAATGGCTAACTCAGGAGACAGCTCGTCATTCTTAGACGATGTAACGAATTTACTGAAGCCATCTGAATATTTGTTCAAATAGACTCACTGGATGAGCAAACTGATAAAAATTCCATTGTATCCAAATGCGAACCACTTGTATGTGAGACGAGCACATTCAGCATGCGAAACACATGGAAATTCTCAGCCGACAGACTGCTAGCATTCACACCGCTATGTTTCTAAATTGCTTGTTACAAGAACAAGTTGCCCCAGTAGGCATATAGAGGCAGTGCAGAAATGACGATATTGACACGACAACAAAGTGAGTTTAATGAAAGTGCCCGGCAACAGCTCTCCCGAACCAGGCCCTCCCAAAACACCCATTCAAGTTCACTCCGTACTCGCTACCACCCTTCGGTCTCCCCAAAATTCAATTTCCAACCAATTTACGTCTTCCCGCAGACAACATAGGAACCAATTTCAAGCGCACGCTGCTCTGTTATAAGTCGCTACGGATGTTAGTCACTATTGTTTGTAAAACCGTATCGCTGCATGATAAATTCAACCTTATGTGTCAAGTGCAAAGGTTGGGTTTCCATTTCCAGGCATGCGCACATACGCAGCCTCCCCTAGGGTGCGCGCGGTCGATCCTTCCAGTCGCCTCGCCGGCGTAGTCCGGACAACTTCCCGGACGGATCGATCGCCCAAAAAAAATCAACTCACAAAAATACAAATCCACGTTCTCCTTGCCCGTGTAAGGAAAACTGTCGGAGCTTTGAATGAAAATGGTTTCTCGTTCTTAACTTTTGCGGTTAATTTCGTTGAGATATAATTTGCAAGATAAGTGTTTTTTGTTATATCTGGCAGTATATTCCTGGATGAATGCTGTCGAACTGTCAACAGTGATAAAGGGTAGTGATGTGAAGTGACGAGTGGTTCGGGATAAGGTCCAATGACGTGTTTAATTCGCGATTTTTCCGCACTTCATCGAGCTTAGTTTAACAGGCTTAGTTATACCTCCACAGTATTATTTTGTTAAGGCAGGAGTATTTTATTGAGGTACTGTTTGGTTTGATGTATTGGATATCGTTCTGTGCCCGCTTGTAGTTCAGTTTGCCGATGTGACAGCAACGCTTTGTCTGTGACAAATGAGCTTAGTGAGTGTCGATGACGGTATGCGGAAATGAGTCGATCGAATGCATTCTATCGATCGTTATATAACAAGAACAATTGTGGCCCCAGCATTAACCTTGGGGGAAACCAACAAATTGAGCAGGGTTAAATTCTACGTTAACTTATTTTAGGATCCGCTAATGTAAAAACATCATTAGAGTTGGATATAGTCTAAACGCTTGATTGATGACTAACATAGCGTTTTGCCAATGAAAGTTTACATCGTTATTCATATATAATGACGCAACACCCCTCCACCCGATAACTACATAATAGCACACCGTGGCATGGTTACTGATAGCTTCTAATTGTATTAACTTCATGGTATTTAAAACTAATATGTGACGTAACAGATTTGCATCTTTAAAAAAAAAAAACAAAAGAGAAATGAACAAGAAAGTAACGAGAAAATTCCAGTCGATAAGTAATTCCATAAATTAAAATATTTAATGTCCCTAGCAATTGGAAGTACATCAACTAAACCTCACACTATTGTAGGTACCTACCTAATATTATTTATCGAACCTAGAATATGGATCACTCTACCAAAGTGAAACTAATTCCAAAAATCCCAGGCATTAGCATAGGATTGCTCAAGTTTGTGCGATTCGGTTTTATTATTTGCTGGAGGTTATTTAACAATAGCTCAAAATCCGTGGGTCGTCGATAATACCGTGTTTACTGTCATAGACAACAACGTAGGTATTGATTATTGCAGCGTGATATTATACAATATTCTTAACTAACAAATGTATCTACTCACTTCAATACAGATTTGCGTTTTTGATTTAAATACAAATCTCTATGATTAAGATTTCTCATGTTCACCATGGGTCGCATTGCAGAAGCCCGTGAGCAAGGATTAAGTTAATATCAGAAAGAAAATAGGCTATTTGGATTGAAGTCACTATAAGCGGCATGCATAGTGCAAAGTCTTGAATCACACACAAAAATCTTTCATTGATTTTGTCGTTCCTTTTATTCTCGTAGTCGCGAATCGTAATATCGTGGCAGATCGAGGATGAGTTACCCTTGCAGGTTGTCGATTTAGCAATGTTTACCATCGCACTGCGCAAGTCTGCTATCGTAATGTATACGTCAACTTGGCTAGAATCCAGAGCTTCACCTGATTGCAGCTGGTTATCATTCTTCGTTTTACAATTTCTAAATGCTTAAAAGGTTTTGGTTGCTGATACACTCCTGCTAGTTCTACTTAGTGCAAAAACAAGTCGCATGCTATCGACGAGACTGAGGTCAGATAGTCTACGATTTTGCAGTTTTCCAGACAATAAAGACTACGTTATCGGAGACTTGAGCTCTGAAAGTAGTTTTAAACCTGTCGATTCAGACATGTTTACATTCGCACTGCGCAAGTCTGTCGCCATACGACCGGCGCCTAGACCCTGGCTCTAAGCCAGAATATCAGCTGATTTGAATGGCTTTCCATGCTCCACGGTGGAGACTTAGTTGGAATTATAACGATCCCAACTGACTATCGATTGGATGGATGTGAAGCTTTGACGGACTCCTTGGTATGGTTGGCAATAGCTCTGCATACACAAGAGTGGAGTTGTATGTTAACTACTTAGTTACTTGTTTGTGATTATGAGAAAGTATGCATGCTTCTTTACACACAAGAGAAGAACAATCGTAGGCTAGGCTATGATTTTGATTCAACAACGTGTTTTCACTCTTACACCACTTTCAGTATCCTTCGGCTTGAACGCACAATATCTATTTCCTTCAGGTTCGTTATTGGTTCGAAACCTGTAGTGTTCTTTTTGTGCAAATGGTGTAAGCTGGTACTACATTTTAGTATGTCAAATACTTATATCATCATGGACGGCCTCTTTCTGGGTTAGTGTAGCGCAAATATCAGCTTCTTTCATAACACTGCTTCCTCGCAATTTTATCTTTATTCACTTCCGATGGTTACGTGTTATCATTGCTATCTTAAGTGTAGCACTTGTAAAATTGGTTATACTTTGATATCTATCGAAACGATTGTCTCGTGTTATGTCTATTATGTAAGTCATGGCATTTCCATTTTATTTCATAACATTACAAATGTTCCAGGACTTGATCGTAAAATGTTTTAATCCTGTTTTATTAGTTTTATTGCAATGAACGTGGCAACATGTGTCATATCCATTAGGTTATCGTCCTCGGGTGCGCCCATGTCTCTGTTGATTACTTTTCAGACATTTATGTCCTTTGCATAATATAGCTTCATGAATGTAGGTAGTACCTGACTATGTAGTTGTTTGTTTAGCTTCAATTTCAGTGTGATCATTTAGATAGGCAATGAAAGCTAATTAAGCTGTATAATTAATACAAACATATGCGGAAGGTGTATCTTTATCGTTGAACCTGAATTGTTGGTTCCTGTTACCTTATTGAACAGTTTCATACAAAGTTTTATTTATAAGTAAGATAAATCTTATCGCATTGATAACGCATTATCTCAACCTTGCACAAGAGAATACTTTTGCAAAATCTGTGATAAGTTTAGTTGCATCATTTGTACCTATTCGTATCTTATCAATACGATTGTGAAAAGGCTACAAAGATTTAAAATAGCTTCGGTCAGATCGGAGTACAGTTTCCTTAGTAGTATAAAATCAAGATTACTCAGCATCTGAAGGATCCAATTTCAACAGAACTTTATTGATGTAGTTAAAGTGGTCCGAGCAGAGGTTCTAACATCTCTAAGTAGATATAAATAAACCTTATAATATGTTTCAGGCGAACAAAATTTTTATGAATATTTTTGTACGACTAGTGTCCTATTTCACGCCTCAATACAATGAAACAATTTATATATTTATTAGTATTCGTACAAAGTATACAATATACCAAAGTTGTGAATATCTCATTTCTGTCACGTCTTATCTGAGACATTGTCTAAGTTTTTACACCTCTGCCCTCAGCGAATGCAAGAGAAACCGCATGTCTCATCAGTAGAGCATTTCCTTTTTCTTGTCGACAAAATATGATTGTGCTCGTGTTGTTTACCAATAGTGATTCAGAGCATGGCGGTGTCTCGCCCACTTGTGCGATCGCTTTGTCTCGGGTCTTGTGCCTCTGAAAATTGGCCTGTATTTGGTTTGGGGTCTCTTCTCTTGGGGATCTTGATTCTCATGTCTTGGGATCCTATTTATAAGATCGTTTATGGCTTGGATGAATTATAAGTTGTTGCCATCAACGTTCATCATCATATTCCTCAAAAATGGTATCAACTCAACGATTCTTCTGTCCAATTGTAATCTGTGTCACGAACATATCAATTCGTCGATGCCTATCGCAACAGCGCTATACAGTTTCACGTATGTAATTAAAGCACACATTAGCCAACTCTGCAATACGAGAACAACATTCGATATTATATTGTCTACTTGCGCGGTGAAATTTAGGTTAATGCACTACAAATTGTCTGTCTCCAATCACCAAGAAAATGACTGCGAATCGCTCGATAAATGATGGATGTTCTCGTGCATGTAAACGATGGCGGTGAACCACCTCCTTATGCGCTTTCTTACGTGATGTGACATCGCAGCCGGCATTTCACTGCATAGCAACTTTCAGTTTTAGTGGAGAATATAGAGATGCTTGTCAATCCACGCTTCCGTAACGATAATGACGCTTCTATTTCGATTTAACACTGGCCAGATGCACTGGTAAATGAACTCGAATCTTTGGTAAACATAGGAGAAGCAATTCCCCCCATGACGCCCACGGGCCGCTTCGCCTGCACGCGTGGTGCGTGCGCGCGCTCAGTCGCCGCTGCACGCGGACTACGCGCGCCCGACCGCCATTTCACTCCATTCGAATTGCGAACACGATTATTCAAATTCGAATTTCGCGATCGCGATTATTTACTATTTTGTGAATATAGACAGTGCGATATAAAAGAGTGCGGACTTCTGTGATGAAACTATCAATAAAAACAACGTTGGAGATTTATTGATTATTAAATTGGGTTTTGTATCGTTATCGGCGGAATGCGTAGAAATCGCTTCGCTCGAACGGACCGATAGAAGTCCATGGAGGATTAAACATAGTGTAGTGGGTACCTTTCCTTGACAATAATTTCAGGCACTGTTGGCTCTTGTTTCATGGCGGTTGCGTCGGTTGCCGACTGTACAGTTAAGACAATTTGTAGGTAATTGTCTTTATTACTTTACGAGCACTTTTATACCTGTAGTCTGTTAGTTTTTTCGGTTATCGCTTTTACACATTCACTTTTACAACCGCTGTTTTGTTTAAGTCATCCTTTAACATTTTACTATTCATTTTGAAAAGCATCTTCATTAAAGATCACTTAAGTGTCATCGTGCTCATTCTTGCCCATTGTTCACCAACTTTCTTTGCTTAGTTCCCGTCGTTGACGGATTCATAAGAGGCCCTATTCTTCCGGAAATGCTCTGAAATACGACGATTTTCGAACAAGAAAAGGCACTCTGTAAAATGAAGACATTTAACTACCGGATGTTTGTATAGAGTGCAATGCAGTTCCAGCTAGATCTATCCACCTTAACACTTTTACTATAGGGTTGCGGGTTGCTTGATTTTGAATTAATTTTGTTGGGGTGTCTTTCAGTATCAGACGTGAATAGTGGTTTTGTGGGTTCTAAATTTATGTGATGTTTGGGAGTGTTAACGGTCGGGGTGGTGTGGGTGGCTGTTATAAACTTTAGGCTGAAGATGTGGATGCTCACTTGTTTAACTATAATAATGATTCGAATAGTTAACTGGTTAAACTAGAGCCAGTTAAATTTGATTGAAAGTGGTGACATAATTGTGATTGTATAGGAATTAAACAACTCTTCATTGTAGCCAATTTGTTTTTCATTCTTTGAATGCTCTGACGAATACTCAGAGAATGTTATATAATTATACTGACAGGGCAATGCTATGAATAAACGATTATTCAATGTGTTGACCGCTTTCAATACTCAAAATCTGTAGTATACTCGAAATAAAGACGCGTAGGTACCTTCTAACATAATATCACGCAAACGGCGAGATTGGCGCAGTGCTTGACGGGCAAAAAATTCATCGAAAATCGTCTAAGATATTTTCTACGAATCCGTCGTTCTAGTCTTATAACTTGTAACTGTTTATAAAGTTGTCTACGATTGATTTGTTCGATTTGCATCAGAATCCACGCCACCATTGGACCATGGAGTCTACTTACATAACAGATTATTCCGCTCTAAATAATCTGCATTATTGATTTACGTCTACTTTCGTACAGTGTGAAGTGTTCAAATCAATCTACTTAAATTCAAAGTAATTAGGAGCTTAAACTCAGAAGTGGGATCACCTCGCTACTCCGCCACCATTATCATCGTAAATTATTAATGTTGTATTACTTAATACTTTTATGTTTAAGCCGATATTCTATTTTAAGTACTTTCCTAGTGTAATAACAGGTAAAATTATGTGTTGATCATTTTTCAACATTGCTCTCGAAATCAAAGAGCTTATCATCAATGATTTAGATATAAATAAATGTTAGTCAGCAATAACATATTTAGTAAAAGATCCAGTCATTATATTATAGGATAATGATCGCACTTCGACCAGATAAGGTAGCTCAAAACATGTCTGATCAAGTGGCGCCACATAATTAAAATATAATGTTGGTGTTAAATTAATCATGAAATCATTATGATTGGTAGCTAGCTGCAGGTAACAGATTGCCTAAACACTTATAAGTGTTTAGGCAATCTGTTACCTGCAGCCTAAACACTTATAAGTGTTTAGGCAATCTGTTACCTGCAGCTAGCTACCAATCATAATGATTTCATGATTAATTTAACATCAACATTATATTTTAAAGTAAACGCAACCATAATTATTAGTTACCATCCATTCTAAACGTGAGGTAGGTACTTATATCAGTTTGAATAACTAACTAAAATTACATAGACTACGAAACTATGCTGGAGCATTAACGTTCGCTTACATTTCAAATCAATAACCCAAACCTTTCGTTTTACCTTCAATCATAAGCCCAGGCTGAGCAATATTTATATAGTTAATGCCGCTAAATGGTATTTAATTAAAAAATATTTTGCATATTCATTAGAAACTCCTAGATCTTGACCTAAGTTGACTTAAAAAATACCGGTTAGGTTACAACTATTACTGTTAGACCACCGGGTAAAAGAGTCGACATTATTTATAACCGAATCCAATGACTCATACTTTGGAATAGAAGCGTGGCGCTTGCAAGAATAAAGGGGTCGCGTAATAACTCCGAGCACACAGTTCAGCTAATAGTGCAAGTTAAAATTAACTCTGGTACCGGACTCGAGTCTTCAGTACTTGGACTTGAGATGTACGCTTTGGTCAAGTTTGAACTTGTAGTATTTTCAGACACGTTTCTTGTGTTTTCACAGCTTTTGCTGAGGAACTCCGTGCTTATATCGGCTTTCATTGTTATCTTCTGCGGCTTCTTCGTTTGTCTATTTTTGTATACGTTACCTTGTGCTCTGTTCTTTTTTCTGTATTCCTTTTGGTACTCTACAGTTCAATTTGGATCTTTCTAAGCAATCAAAAGGATAAATAAATATTGTAGCTTACTTTGCAGAAATTTATGTTTCGTTCCACTAAAAATTAACCTTTCTTATTTACTTCCCGGTGCAGCTATCCACAGTGTGCCTTCTAAATTAAACTCCTTGATATTGCGTTGATTTTCATTTCCTTGGATCCCTTTTTTGATGTTTTCCCCAAAGTCGCGCCTAATTCTATCAACTATTGGGTGCTTCTGTTGTATTTTTTTCATATACCTAACTCCATTGCTACGCCTTGCTAGGCTGGAGCTTTCCCGGGTTGCATTTTTAAATCGATCCCGATGATTCTGAGAACGTCCGGCGCACCCTAGACACCCTGGGTCAAATTATCACAATGATTCAATCAAAATAGCGACACGAAGAACGATTTTATGGTCTAGTCAACAACATTGCCCAACATAATAAACCATAAAATTAACGTCATTAATCAATGCAAACTTCGCTTTTTTAATTGAAAATAAGCTAAAGAGCAACTCCCATGAAATCAATGTAATTGGTGTTACAGTTGTTATACAAAAGCTAATGAAGGAATCAATTTGCGATCGCAATTATGAGATCGTAAATATCGAGTCGATGTCAACTTGAGGTTTCTAATTAGTAGAAACTGTAGAAAGTGAGACGTAATCGATGTTTCCTCGATGGTAATAACAGTAACAGCTACGATTAGGGGGTTCACATGTTTGTTTCCTGATGTAATGCCCGTGTATCATCCGAAAGGTCTTTCACCTGCCTCTGACAAGATATTCTATGGTGTATATTTCGCTAAAGTATTTAGTTCTTCACTAAAACAAAGAAACGAATACAATAACAGAAAGCACTGACAACTAGAACAAAAGCTCGCTGCAGAGGTGACTCATGCGCAGGTGACGCGGGTATTTCGAGTAGTGGCGTCCGAGCGTCTCGCGATGCGATCGCTTGATTAGTACCTTCTATCTGTGTGTGCCATAGATAGATCATTGTTTGGAAATCACTTTTGCTCTTCTTACATTTCACTTTTGAGCGTGTAGTTGTGTAATAATTTAAATTACATTGTTCAATTTTCATACATAAGAAGCTTAATACAAACATGTTAGCAAATCACACTAGCCCACATACATTGCTCAGAAACGCCATTGTTAAGCTGAATTGTTGTCAGACATTTGTTACAGTGACATGCCATTCTCCCTAGCATTCTCACAACTATGACACTCCACTGTAAGCGTGTTTCACACAGTATCAACGACGTTCATGGCCTAGCTAGACTGTCTCGCTAGTAAGCCGATATCTCTACTAACGTCGGCTCGAATGACTTCGCCTATATTAAGTGTGTCAGCACAACAATACATAACTACTGGTTGTGTGGCACTAGTTTTGTCTTACCGTGTCGTGTCTTCGTCTTGTTTGGATCGTGATCGTATCATTACACCGACGGAATCACCCCGGCCATGTGAAGCTTGCCAAACAGGTTAAATTGACTAGCTCGAGCATGGAAGGAGTGATAAGCCAGCCTCGAGCAGATTAATGTTAGCCAGATTGGTTAAGAAGCCCTATTGACCTGTTTCAGTTTGCGAAACTATTCCTGTACACAATTGCGTACACTTAGACATTATTTAGAAATAGGGAGCTTTAGCAGAAGCAGAGGGTAAACGGTTTGTTTACAGTGATTTGTGTTCGGAGTTACAAATTTATGTTGTTAGTTCTGAAGTTATTCATGGCGTCTGCAAAGTTACCGAAGAAACTGGTTTTATTCACACAGAAGGGAATTTTAAGATGTATTTTGTAGCTCTCCTTCGTTGGTTCATTGTAGTTATGGGAAAACTATGTGAGGCATTGTGTTATGGACTCCAAAACATTTATTCATAATTCCAACGAAACGTTCCTAGTGGAACAATGCGCCATTCAAGGCTTTCATGAACTGTTCCATCACAATTAGTCCATCTGTATTTATGCATATTTTAGTTCATGATATATACATTTTTCAGCGCTCGATTATGCAAATTATGGCATCAATTAAAATTATTACAGTTATTGTCATTTGGTATTCTGTAAAATTAAATGCATTGTAATGATGTAGTGAAATAAATCTAGTGATCTTATAGTGTGCTCTCTCCAATATGTTTGAAATTACATCCGACTGCAAAACCACATTATATTAAACCTAAATATACAGAGTTATTATCTCTTACGTGTAAGGCTTCGCCTCCTACGCCTAGACATCTGCCTGCATCGCCGACCTTTGCGTTACATCACCCGAGACTCCGCTGGATGATTCAGACCATAGGCGCCGGACCGGTCTGCAATTCGAGTTTTTATTGCATTTCGCTTGGGAACTTGCAATTTTTAACCTCTCCGGGTTGGAGGAATAATACCTAAAAGTGAGCTGACTCTACGTTGCAGCAATCTAAAATTGGTTACATAATTTACTCTAAAAGCTCCACATTTGGCATACTACACAGATTCCGTGTTCTCTAGTGTCTGTTAAATATTTTTTGCAGGCAGATTTGCGGCGTTTTA